>OU015491.1:110811467-111188967 GCA_907164885.2 Dolomedes plantarius
ATTTACACGTACTAAATTGGGTACATTCTTCAAAAAGTTTTGATAAAGTTGGAACTGATACAGGATCTAATATTAAAGAAGAAAATTCCAAAAATGAAATTCTGAATATACAGGAAATTATGTTAAGATGACCGGGTAAGCTAACACCGAATCATGATTAGATTTAATTTCATATTTTGGGAGAAATTATATTTCTAATGATGCATGATACACTAGTTAAAGAAACAAGTCAAAATCTGAATACTTCAGAAGTTTCTTGAAGCTTTTCTAGAGCTTATGTGTGATTATAGGAGTTCTCGATGTAAATAGATTCTCCTTTTTAAGCATCTTCTGAAGCTCTTGTGTGTTCTAAATAAATATTCTGATGATTGTTCTAAATAAGTGTTATTAATTCTGTATTCAGGGAAACCGTTTAATGGTTACGCCTCGTAGCATTTGAAAATGGAAATTAATTGGGACTGAAATCCTTCGAGATCTTCATGGAATGGAATGAAGAAATAATCAAGTTAAAAATTAGTGCGTATGTTCCTTTATCTATTATTGTAAGGTTATTTTTGAGTTATTTCTTAAATGACTTAAAACATGGCTTCTCGTAGCTCCAGAAACAAATACTTCAAGCTGGTTAAAACACAAAATATCATACCTACGGGATTTTGTTACTCACAAGAACTGCACTCTTTGTAAAATTTGTAAAAGTCTTCCGTTTAAATACTTCTTCTGTTCCTGTCTCCTTGTTGCAAGCATCGGTAGATGTGAATCGGTTTGCTGGCAGATGGTTTGTGGATAAGCAATTCACGGAAGAGGTTTTTAGACGAAAACTTTATAAGGTTCCTTTCTGGGTACCGGATAGCTATGTTACCAGTACTTCCGTATTTTGACACAAACGTTTGGAGCATCAGTGCGATTTCGAGAGATGTAGGCACGTCCTTTATTAGAACAATACCCAAGGAGGCTCCGTAGATAAAGAATGTCGTTCACAATGACATGTTAGTATAGAATTCGACACATTCTGTGTTATATTAAACCAGAGACTTTTTGATAATTTTAAAAATCCTAAATGCCAGTAAACAGAAATGAAGATAAATTTATCTCCACGGAATCGCAAATTTACATGCTTTCTTACACTGTAAGTGATTTATAACTATACTATGCATGTAAAACAACTGTCGACCGCATCAATCACAAAATATGCGTGCGTAATGTGCTAAAAATTTACTGAATAAGATATACTTGTCGCTCGATGGAAATTCATGATTGTACTTTGTATTTGATGACTACCGATAATGTATCACATACAAGTTGATACATGCAAATACTATGACTGAAAAAAAAAATAAAAATTATAAATTAATAATTTGAGAATATTAATATATATTATCTATTCATGCTGTCCATTAAAATTATTTAAAATCATTAACGGAATAAATTAAGAAAATAAATATTCGAATCCATATTTAAATATATAAGCGTAGAGAGGTAGGCTTCTTTTTCGCAGTTCATATAACCTGCAAGTATCCTATTACACTTTCACATTCTAGAACAAGGGTTCTCCAACTTATTTTGCCCACCACCCTCTTTTCAGAGAAAAATATACCTTTCCTCCCCCTCCAACTTTAAATTTACCTTTTTAAGTGAACAAACAGAGATGCACTGCCATATTTACGTCTTTTTATGCAACTATACGTATTTCTATCTATGTCCTAGAACATAATAAAGAAAGATGTTGTAAATCAGACGCTTTGAAGCTTGAAATTATAAAATTGTTTATTAATCCTTACGTCGGTTCATCTTACTTTATACTGTTCCCCAGATCATCGGTCTCACAGACCGCCACGCTATAAAATTAGAATATTTTCCTATTTTTAAAAGTTTTTCGCAGTTATAAGTCATTAATGCAAAACTACTGCCACCTCTCATTCTTGAAAAGGGTAAATAAAATTAGATTATTCAACAAAAAATTCCGATTCCTCAATCTGTGATAGTGCCAGAGAGACAAAATGTCTGGTTCGTTCTGAAACAGGGGGAATTCTTCCTGCCATGCTAGCTATAAACAATAAAACAAAGATCTTAGAAATAGAATGCATGCAGACTGACAGATAATTAATACTGTTCAAGGCTTATCGGTCATACAGACAGGCAAAAATTTAAATCAGTTCAAGGCTCATCGGTCCAAAAGACCGACTATGTTTTACAAAGATTAAATTTACCGACAAAATACGAGCGGGCGAAAATCTCCGATGTGTTGTACTTGAAGGTCAAGACCCGACTGAAGAACTCACAAACCCTCAACAGTCTGATCACTCCCACCACCACCCTACCCTTCAGAACAGGTGCAACAGCGATCTCCTAGACCGATGAGTCGACGTAAGGGTTAAAATCAACCATAGTGATATTCGCATTAAACACAGAAAGTTAATATAATGAATATTAAAGTAAAAATATTAAAGTAACATTAAAGCAATAATATTAAAGAAAAAATTACGAATGATAGTAAAACTAATCCTAATGAGAAGGATGAACTTGGTGCACTGCTATCAATTTATTAAGGTTCGGATCAATTTTTGTCAGCAGCATTATTCGTAAATCATCGCTATCAGCTATTTGTAGTCGGTTTCTGTTTTTAGTATACAGATTTGTGATCGCAGTGAACTCGCGTTCCTCATGCTGAAACTGAGATTTCCCGAAACGATTTTCCGTTTCTCAAAAAGAAAATGGGTAAAAAGTAAATGAATAAGTTTATACATCCTTTACGAAAAATCCCTACATCTGTCTCACTAACTATAACATAAAACAACTGAAACATTTCCTTCTGAATCCAGTGGTTCAATTTTTTCTTCTTTTTTATACAGAACATTAGTTCCAAAAAATTTTTAACATGTCGCTCACTCCTTTCAACAACGTCATATCTCAAAAATCGGCGATTTTTAGTTATGCTTGTTTTCAGTATGCCCTGAAAGAGTAGTACATGCCTGCAAGATCGTTATATCTCACCGCTCAATATTTAGCCGCTAGATAGCAGAATTAAAATTTATTTTCAATACATTTCAATGTACTTTTCAACTTTCAAATCACTCTCCTCAAAAATCTTGTTTTTTTAGATATGTTGAAAGGAGTGAGCGATGTGTGTTCTCTTTAGCACAAAAAACCGCAGTTATGTAAAACTTACACTACCACTGCGAGCGTAGCTAGTAAGATACCAAACACTTTAAATTCAGTTAATAAAATTCCTTTTTAATTTATCAAAAAGTTCTCGACTAGTTCTCTGGCGCACCAACAGATAACAGCACAGGGTTGCTCGCGCAGCTATACTGACTTGACCTTCAAAAATCAGTGTGCGCAGCGACGCAGCTGTGTTAAAATCGCGAGCTGACAAATTTGGTGTTTTTGTGATAAGGGGTATGTGCTGGTCTATGATTTCGTTATGAATGGAAAGTTATGATTTCGTTATGAATGGAAAGTTGGCGCAAAGATCGAACGTGAAATTATGGGCTAAGCTAGGTAAATCGGAAACAGAGATGTTTCATCAAGCCTAGGCCGATGAAGAAATTAGCCGTACGCAATGTTTTGAATGGCAAGGACGCTTCAAAAGTGGTAGTACGTCTGCGAAAGACGACGAGCGATCTGGAAGACCTTCTACAAGCATCATCCTCGAAAATATGGAGAGAATTCGGCAATGTGTGCATGAGGATCGTCAGAGAACGATCAACGACACTGCTTACATTGTTAATGTCTCATATGGGTCTGTGCAAGCAACCTTAACCTCTGAATTGAACATGCGGCGCGTCGCTGCCAAGTTTTCCCCCTGCCTAATGACTCCGGAGTAGAAGGAACAACGCTTCGAAGTCTGCAAAGCGCTTCGTTAGCGAGTTTCGGATGAGCAGTTATTTCTGCTCAGGATCATCCGCAGGGACGAGACAAGCCAGATTTGGCTCGTACCGACATTCACCGAAGTTTCATACTACACGATTGAGTGTTTTCCCCCCTAGGGTCTCTCCAGTAACTCCTGTGTCTAGTGTCTTCCGTATGTTGCAGAATTTTCTCGTCTTCTTTCTTTAAGCTTCCACTACCCCTGTATTTTCCTTCAACGCCTCCAATTTACACCCGAGGCTACTGCCGCCCTGAATTGTTCCAGAGACCCCTGGGAGACGGTATCGCCCCCTTTGGTAAACCCTGCTCTAGAGTGTCAAAAAAATATTTTTCTCGCAAATATATTCATTGTGCAGTATGATATAAAATTATGTACGATGTATAAATTTTCTTTCAGTAATTTTGATTTGATTTCGACAAACACGGGGACGTAAAATGCCATAAATTTCTTTCCGGAGTTTTTGTGCATTTGATCACTAGTACAATCATAGCATAGGCTAGAATCCTTAATCGTAACGCATTTGTGAATCAGCGTAGAGACAATCACACTTCCTGATGATGAAATATATTAAATTAGTCCAAAACTAGTTGCCACTCTTAATTTTTATTGTAGATGTTAAGTAGCTGCGTGCACCATTTTTTTGCGTTCTCCCCACGTTTCGTGTAAGCTTTTTCGTTAAACTGTCCCAATCCAATCAAGGAAATTGTTTTACTTGCACATTATAAGCTTCAATAGATAGCGGGAACCTCTTCACGCATATTATGTTTTTTTTAATTTACACATATACTGTTGTGTGTGTTAAAGACAATCCCTAAATGTTAGGGGGTTTGACCGTACCTTGAAACATCATTTAAAGTGATAGAATTAGTTTCCTAAATTCGACTGTTAAATGTTGTTCAAGTAATAATTTTGGCTAAATCCCTAACATGTACCAGTGCAATTTTTTTTTAATACGAAGTTTGTATTATGTTGTGATTTATAAATCATTCCTTGGTTGTATAATATTGTACAACAACAGAAAGCTCTCATTAAACTTTGAAGAAAATACAATTCAAAATTACGACATAAAACAGGAGAAAAAAAATTGTGATTGAACAAGTTCCAAAAGTAAGCAAAATCTAAAAGACATTGCTGTAGGACATTTTAAAGCTTCCAAAAATATTCTCTGTTCTCTCCACAACTCAAGAACTAAAATAATTTTACATAAATAGGAAATAAATTTTATCTAACTGTAGTTAAAGGAAATACAGGTTGACTAAAATGTATATTGTGAAGTATTTTGGACTACAATGAAAGTTTATGACTTACACAATAAATTTCATTAGGTAAATGTAATATGATATATGCTTGTATTGTTTTATTAGATTTTTGTTTCATATGAGTGAAAAAATAGCATTTCCTCATTTTGTAATATAAAAACCGCACAGTATTATTGATGATATGAGGGCATATATTTATTCGCCAGTGGCGGTTCAAACCAGAAGGCAGCAGTTGCTACGTTGGATTCCATCGGGAGTATTTGAGTTAATATATTTAGCTATAAAATGATTAATAGACTACACTAGAGGGCTTGTGGCGACCCTGTGGTACAGCGCGCTGGTTTTCGGTGCTGAGGGTGCTCGGATTGAATCCCGGCGTCGCGCCATGAAAAATGTCTCCGTTTGTGTCGTCCCTCCACAGGGAGTAATGCTGTCCGCCTATATGGTGCCCCTATTATAAAATGGGCAGTAAAACTGCGGCATTGTATAGGCGAATGTTTGACGATAAGTGCCTCTGGATTGAAAAAAAAAAGATTACAAGGCATATGATAAATTATGTAAACTTATTTCACAAATAATCACATACAGTATTAACGTATAAACCCATGTGAGAAAGGAAATAGTATATGTTTAGAGGCAATTTATATGACTGGTTAGTAGCAATTTTTGCTTTTCAGTGTCATTCTCACAAGCACCCTATGTTATAACTGATGTGCATTATTTAAAGGTAAAATACAGGCTGCGAGATAATTTAAAATGCTTGAAAAATCTTGCTAGAATAATGAATTATAATGTCCTTTTCAGCTATGTTTTTACGGTCATCGATGTTTTCATTTTAACTCTGCTAATATAAGATTTCCGTGTAATCATTAAATATCTGTTTAAAGTAACAAACAATTTCATGAGATTTTAGATTTTAGGCTGCTGGATACCACTCCTATTGGATTCGCTCACCACAATGTTAACCTATGGAGAAATTCGTCAGTAATACGGTTACCACAGCTTATAAGCCTTGTAGAACCTGAAGACAAGTCGCCGCGTAGCAATTCCTGCAAACTCAGCCGATACATAAATGCTGGTAATCCAATAAAAACGGTATTTTCAAATAGCCTGAACTTTTCTGCACCTCGCAACAGGATTCATTTTATAAATTTCGTCCACCAAAGAAATTTACGAATGTTTAAAACACTCTACAGGGTGATTCAAAACTCTGTCTACAAACTTTTAGGGTAGGTAGAAAACTCAAAAACAAAACCGAATCACATAGGAATGTATGACCGGAAACGCAAACCTGATTAGCTAGAGCAGCGGTTCCCAACCGGTGGGTCGCGGAAGGGTTACAGGTGGGTTGCGACTCGATCTTAAAACTATTAAAATAGTCTTTGTACTTTTATAATTGAAGTTTTTATCTTCACCTAGGAACACTTGTTAGGATGAAACCACTTGTTGCATATATTCCAAACATATATCTATTGTTAAATAAATAACTGTTTTGCTACAAAGTGCTTATATTTTGTCAACCATTTTCAAATCAGAATACAAATTGTTTATCAATAATCAATCTGTATCTTCAAAAAAGCATATATATATATATATATATATATATATATATATATATATATATATATGCAATATTTGATGGTAAATTACATATACATAAGGAAGGGATACGATAGAAATAAGGTTTTTTACTCCACCATGGATCGGTGGACTGTGGAGGTATTCCGAT
This sequence comes from Dolomedes plantarius, assembly GCA_907164885.2. Classification (NCBI taxonomy): domain Eukaryota; kingdom Metazoa; phylum Arthropoda; class Arachnida; order Araneae; family Dolomedidae; genus Dolomedes; species Dolomedes plantarius. Next base: position 110,818,324 of record OU015491.1, read on the forward strand.
AAGGAAAGGTAGGTCACCAGCTGAAAAAGGTTGGCAACCACTGAACTAGAGGATAAACAAAAATGCAGAAATGAAAAGCCAACATTTCTGCATCTTTGTTTATCCCCTGGCTGATTAGGTTTGCTTTTCGGGTAATACATTCCTATGTGATTTTGTTTTGTTTTTGAGTTTTCTACCCTTTCCAGAAAAATGCGATATTTCCGGCCATCCAGTGGGGTTGATAAGAGGTATGATCCGATTAAGTTAATAGCGCCCTCCAGCGTCAGGTTTACATTTCCGGTCATACATTCCTATATGATTCTCTTTTGTTTTTGAGTTTTCTACCTCCCCTAAAAGTTTGTACATGGGGTTTTGAATGACCCTGTATACCAGATTTTTTCCCCCAAATTATTTAAAATTTAAAATATTATTTGCATTTAAAAATGCCCCATGGTGTTAAATTTTTTTCTTTATTACGGAGTACAATTATTGTAAAAAAAACTTTAAATCCAAGTCGGCAATCACTGGACAAATGTTTAATGGTGATGTGAGTGAATCCAATATGGTTAGTACACAGCAGCCTTAAGGATAATAGACTTCAATCTGAAACGAAACGACTAACACTCATTGTTTCTTCTGACAGAAAAAAAAGACTATGAGTACATTTTATTTTTTGCTTCTCATGACAGTGTTGAAGAGAGACATGTGAAGAGGGATCTTAGAAATTACAATTCCCATCAGTGTTTTAGAAAGAAAATATCAAAAGTAAATCAGGTTCCGAAACAAATGCTGCAGTAAAAGTAAGACTTGAAATGTTTAATTTTCAATATTATCATCATGAGAAATTGATACTCTATGGTAAGCGAATAGTTCTTTATACGCTCTTCTATATTCTTCGCTCATAACAATGTAAATAAGAGGATTCATAACGTTTGAAGAAAAGTATAAAATATAACCTAAAATATTCATAACTTGAAGATCGTATTCTTTATGGAATACCTTAATGTAAGCTAAAGGAAATGTCGAAAGAACAAAAATGATGAAAATGGCTAACACGACTCGAAGCAATCGATCTTCTCTGTTCCGAAAATGGACGTACATGGTTGTGGGTTTACAACTGCAGCTGTTTTTGCGGTACCATGCGCTGTGTCTGATGCATTGACATTCAGGGGCTGTCTGTACCTCCGTTCTGGAAACTTTTCTTACAGAATTTCTTACTACGTAATATATTTTTAAGTAACATGCTATGAATAAAATTGCAGGAAGTACAGTAGATCCGACAAATATGAAGTTTCTGGGCGATTTTCCGTTGAGATTCATGACACCACAATATCCGGTTTCTGGATTGTACCCTAGAGATCCCCAAATCTCTAAAAATGGAAGGAAAAGTAGAGCAAACGGAAGGAACCAAAGAAATCCTATCATCAAGGCTGTTTTTCTTTGTGTAAACAGGCCTGGGTATACATTTGGGTGGACAATTAGAATGTAGCGATTCATGGTGATTGCAACAACAGTAAACACTGACACTATTCCATTGCAATACTTAATGAGGGCAAATAGCTTGCACAGGGCATCGCCACTGTTCCAGTTTCTCTGGATGAAAGTCACCGCCGTCAGAGGCATGGAAATGCTGCAGAATAACAAATCGGACACGCAGAGATTCACAATAAAGGCTGTAGTAGCATTTCGAAGTCGTTTACTCTTTAATAAAGCCAAGATTGAGACGAAATTGCCGGCTGTACCTAAGATACCGAGCAATATGGAGAAGACTGCACCGATCCACAAGAGTTCAGAGGAGTAAAAGTAATACACCGTGACGTTACACTTGTGGACTTCAGATACGTGTGTGATGTTTAAACACAGAGATTTGTTCTCATTTCCTATCATTTTATGAAACAAAGTTTGGTCGTTCACAAAGTATGTTACATTGTCGAAACCGCTCTCCGTTGTCTCGGACGAAGTTGGGAACCTTCTCTCATTAATCGGTTGTATAGTATCCATTTGAATTCCAGTTTCTAAGTGACCGCATTTGAACCTATCAGAAGAGAAAACCAGTAAAATAATATCTCAAACTTTATTTTTTATTGGATCAAAAACTACTGTAAAATACACGTTAAAAGTATCATAACATCTGACTATATTTTTTTAAAAGAATAAAATTAACATTTTCCCCAAAATATTCCTAAAAAAGAAAGAATCGCTTCAGGACAAATTCCCCTAACACTTAATTTATGAATAAAATCAAATTTCAACCTTTCGATTCTTTAAAATAAAACAACAATCATTAGCATTTTTCTGTTTTGTTTTAATTGAATTAACTTCTGAAATTTTTGAATAAATATAAGAATATTTTTTAAGAATTAACTTAAGAATTATTTTTTAAGAATTAAGATAATTACTTAAAATAAATAATATTCCTATTATTTGATAGTTTTAAAACAAGGTGGTCCAAAATTATTGAGCGCATTTCATGTTTGGAAAAAAAAGAGAACAAAATGAGGTACGTACATGTTTATTGTTTTCTTGCAGAGACAATTTAAAACAGTTTTACACAACAAAATTTTAAACATTAAGTATCTTCCCCATAAGCCGGTATATGGCGCGACAACATTTCGCAAGAAAAATTTACTAATTGCGTCAGTCTGCAAATGGCTACCTTACAGGAAAAATCAATGTGCGTTTTGTGGTTCCATGAAAGTAAATCCGTTGTAACTTATTTTGTTCTTTTAAAAAAAAGAAAAAAGAAAAAAAAAAGAAAGAAAGAAATGCGCACAATAATTTTGGACCACCCTGGGGTGATCAAAATTGAAAAAAAAAGAACAAAATGAGTTACAACGGATTTGCTTTCATGGAACCATGAAATGCCCATTTCTTTTTCCTGTACGGTAGACATTTGCAGACTGACGCAATTAGTAAATTTTTCTTGCGAAATGCTGTCGCGCCATCTACCGGCTTATATGGAAGTTATTTAATGCTTAAAATTTTGTTGTGTAAAACTGTTTTAAAATATATTTCCAAGAAAACAATAAACATGTACGTACCTCATTTTGTTCTTTTTATTTTTCAAACATAAAATGCGTTCAATAATTTCGGACCACCCTGTAATATAAATATATCCTTGAAGAACATAAAGCATACAGAAACAAGGCTATTTGGAAACAAAGCACAAGAAATGCGTTTGTTGCAATAAAGATTTTTTAGAAAACTAAAATCGTTGCTAGAATGCTTACTAGAATCCTTATTTTATATGTATATATACATATACCGGGTGGGCAAAAAGTCCGTAGAATCTTTAAAAATTCATAAAAACTGGTAAAATAACCACAAAAAAAAAGTTTGCAGGGTTAACATCGCTAGGTCAAGGGATTTTTTAAGACAGGAAAGAAAAATAACTCCAAACACAAACGCCAGGTGGCGCTGACTTACACAAGTCAAAGAAAAGATACGCAAATAGCGAAAAGAATGCTTCTAAATCGTTTATTACAGCAGCATCTGTTCCACATCACCCTTCACCACAGGGGATAAGGCATTGCAGGCTAGTCACAAATCCAGCAACGGCAGAGTGCAACAGGTCCGGATGCATATATGACACCTCTCGGCGGATCGCGGAACAATGATAAACTGGCTATCGTCTCATTTGCATATTTCCACAGAATTCGCTCGCACCAGCGCCATCTATCGGATGTTTTTTGAGTTTTTTTCCTGTCTTAAAAAAATTCCATGACCTATCGATGCTAACCCTGCAAAACTTTTTTTTTTTATTTTGATTATTTTTTTGGTTTTTATGAATTTATAAAGTTTCTACGGTATTTTTGCCCACCCGGTATATATATATGCAAACTGGCAAAATGAAACCCTAATCGAATGAGTGGTAGTTAAGGCTCTACTTTATTTGTTCAGTACGAGTTAAATTTAGGTTACACATGATATGCATATTAGATGCATTCATTACTCTGCTTAAATGGATTTTTTTCATCATTATGATTTCTTATGATGATAAAGTAAATATATGAAAATCTTTCATTTATATTTTGTTTTACGGTGATCATCAAAATATAATATGTTTCTTTGTTTCCTGCTTTTGTTTTATATACTAAATTGAATATATTTTGGTCAAATGAGAAACAATGGTAGAATTTGAAACTTACGCTATAAATAGCAGCATACTGAAGAGAAAACATTTACCGTAATAAGAATAAATTTAAATATAATCATTTAAATTTTTTCAGGCTAAAGTATTGTTTTGAAAAATGAATTATGTGTTGTTTAAAGCAATAAAAATTTTGATTCTTGGTTTTAAATTAAAACCTCACTATGTCATTTGACAGAAACTGATTATTAAATATTTATCATAAAGTTGGAATAATTCGCATTTATTTTTCTCAAGAAGCATGAAGCCAATTTAAAACGTTTTGGTTGCTTAGACGTGCTTAAAAGTGTTTATGTTTCTACCGATAGTGAACATGCATAACAAAAAACAATACACATTCAACCAAGAAATGATAATCAACAAGTATATAAAAATGGAACTAAAAATTATCTTTAGACAAGAAATATAATCAAACAATGTTATGATACAAGTGGAAAATAATAAAACTGGATCAACAATCTTGATTAGATTCACTGCCATTGTTTTTAATTCCAATATCATTATGGGTTTGGAAATGTAGTCATTGTTTTTTTTACGTATACAGACATTCTGGGCCCGAGGTAGCCTATCGGTAGTGCGCTGGTTTTCGGTACTGAGGGTGCTCGGATCGAATCCTGTCAAGCGCTGTTAAATACCTTAGTGTTTACGCCGGATATGGGTACGTAAAATCCGTAGACCGGAAAGTCTTTCTATTGGGTCAGTGGATGGGGAATGTACGATCCCCCCAGATGTTGGCCCTGGGGGTGCTCGGTGAAAATTGTGGAGGCACCTAGCCAAGTCTGACTCCGACCCTTGTGGTGCTATTATAAACCGGAGCCGCACTACTCAGCCCGAAGTCTATATGGACCTGGTCTGGAACTCCCGGACAGGGGGCATTAGAAACGACAGCAACAACACAGAAATTCCCGATTTTATTTTTGACATCTTATTGTTACGACGTCATTACCTCGTTTTACAAGAAGGTATATCAAGTTTAAATTTATAGATTAAAATTGCATTAGATACTCTAGACCAGCGGTTCGCAACCTGGGGGGCGCGCCCCCCTGGGGGGGCGTAGAAGAATTTCAAGGGAGGAGTGATTAAAAAAGTAAAATAAAAAGTAAAACTAACTGTAATTTACTGTACTCAATTTTGCGGTCACAATTTAATCATAACATATTTTCGACATACGAACACGAATACGATAATTGTCGTACACGATAATTGTCGTAATTGTAAAAACACTATAATTGTCGCACGTCTGGACGTTGAAAGTGACCTGAGGTGTGCTTTGTAACAGTTACAACCTAATATTCAAAAACTTGTCAAGGACAAACATTGTGAGCCCTCTCATTAATGTTGTGAAAGTGACTTTTATTACATGCCAACCTCATCTAGATCCTTGATTACCTCAAATATATTTGATCTGTATTTAATTCTTTGATTTCATATGTTCTAATAACGATATGGTCCAAATTAAGATATGTGTAGTAATATTAAATTTTTTGTATGAAATTATCTATTCTATATTTTCATTTAATAACCGGCTTCAGTTTCAAATTACGATTGTACTACATGCATTGACCACATATGGTGGTAGTGGTGGTGGTGGGGGAGAGGGAGGCGTGACCTCACATCACTGTTCAAAGGGGGGCGCAGAGCCTGAAAGGTTGAGAACCCCTGTTCTAGACCATCAGAAGTAACACACAATTCATTCTCAATAAGCGACTTTCCACTTCCCATTTAGACATAGCCTCATGGATGTCTTATTACATCTTAACATCAAGCATCTCGGCTTGCCTTAAATAGTGTAGACCAGGTCTGCTCAACTTGAAAGATGATGAGGGCCATGTTTCTTTATGAAAAGTATCTGCGGGCCGCAAAAATATAGGATAGATGGGGAAGCGAAAAATATTTTATCTGAGACAATATAAATTACTGATATTTTGAATATTAAATGAATATTAATATTCGTTGCTTAAACATTCTTTTCCGATTATTAAACATAAAAATAATCCAAATTTTTTTAAATGCATACGTCGTAATAGTATGCGTCTTCACAAATGTCTTCGCGGGCCACGGAGTGAGTACTGGCGGGCCGTATATTGTGCAAGCCTGGTTTGGATTATATGAGATTTTGACCATCCTGTTGTGAAATCGAATCCTATACAATTGGACATACAGAATCATACCTGTATTGCTTTACGAATAACAATTATTTTCACAAGAAAAGTTTCCATCGTCTAATATAGGAATATGGACTAAATCTCCAATATCATTGAAAAATGCAAACTCATGCTCACATAATTTTTGAATTGGTCATTATAGTTTCACTTCTTCATGTTTTATCCACTGTTCAAAAAAATTGATACACGCAATTTTGGAAAAAAAATACTCTTTTTTCCTTCATGACTTATTCTTTTATAAAAATTCTGCTAACAAAAGTGAAGTTCTTTTATTTACGAGGAATAAATGCCCCGATCGGTTTCACAACAGGATGGTCACTGCATGTTTAGCTATCTAAACAATTTATAGCTCATAGTGACATAGATAAAACAGACGGACTATGCAACACGTGTAAGCAAGCACAGTGAGTTTAATTAACTGATTAAGATTATATACCCAAATCATCTTCTAATTTTTCTAGGTAAAGAAACATTATGTGAAATTTAAAATCAATGTTTTTCTGATCTCTTAATTTTTATTATAAAACTAAGTGCTTCAAATACCGTAAGCAAAAAGATAATTCTTTTGAAGTTCTTTAGATTTATTTTTATGTGTATGGTATTATAAATATTGTATACAGATATATAACATTTAACAAGATATTTCTGAGAAAGAAAAACCTGCTCTGTTAAACAGAATATAGGGTATTTATATTTAAAGACAGATAAGCTTCTCTTTTTAAATTTACACGAGGTTTAGAACAATGGAGATTTTACACTGAGGCAATTATGAGTCAATAAAACTGTTGTTACTTGTCATAAATGTTGTAAATGTATATTGATGCAATGTGATGATTTCATTTTTATAATACATAGCTATTAATGTATGTACATTCATAAACGCATGTGTAGGAATTATTCCGTAACCGGAGATATTAATACTATAAGTGTAACTAATTTATTATAACCTGGGACTTAAAAACCCATAGGACTTAATTATCGACTTTCTTCAGGGCATCAATATTTTTATCTTCTTTAAAAAAGGCAAGTGAAATGCAAAGCAAATTGTTAAATACAAGCTTTAAATAATCGTTTTAAACTTAAATAAGTATTACAAAGAATGACATTTAAATTAATAGACTATTTGTTTACTCGATCCTTTATACTCAAAACTACATCTGACCATTAAATTGAGCCGTAATCGAGGAAGACACATGCAAGGCATGATAATTTTTGTCAATACGTTTCTAGAAAATGATTTGCTCGGGTATTAATTATACGTGTAATTTTAGATGAAATTACAGCATCCCCTCCCTCTTTCATATTACATAAGTGGGGCAATTTAATATAGTGGGACTTAAACTATGTCATGTGCAATAAAATTATTGACGAGAAAGACATGCTGTTTAGCCTTAATTCAAGGGGTAAAAAAGAGGTTTCAAAAATTGAGATTTTCTCACTTCACCTGGATACTTTTGTAAAAACAATGCCGACCTTGGTATTTGGAAACCCAGGTTCGATCCCTGATCATCGTAGACAGTCGTTATTGTGGTGCCTAATCGCTGGAAAGAACCCATATATTAGTTAGTCAAACTTTAAACATTCTGAATTCATGGTGGAAAAATTATCCATTATCGTCAAAACACTACTATAAGAGAATTTAAAAAAACAAATATGAACAGGCCAATATTCTGTGTTGCTCGCCTCAAAAAGAAAAGGGATGCGTGTAAGGTATGGAATAGAAATTTTTAAAAAGGCTAGGTCAACTGGTTGAAAGTCGACCTCCATATATGGAAGATCCGAGTTCAATCTCTGATCCTGGCAGGATATCGATAAAATAGTTCTCCAAAATCTTAGTTTGAAAACTCATGTATTAATTTAATTTTCCTATTGCGGAAGAACTTGTGGTGAGACATTCGCCTTTTGTAAATTCCCCGTGGAGTCTTGCTGACTACTTTATTAAGGGAGTACCATTTAGGGGAGCCAGTATTGCTCCCTATGAAAGGAAGCACGTTAATGACCAAGCTATAATCTGGACTTGAACCCAAACCTCCGACGCTAACTACTATACCACGTGGGCGGCACTCACGTATTAATAATAGTTAATATAATTATAGTTAGTTCACTTTGTTACATATCCTATACTTTTAACGTATCTCCAATTTTTGAAACCCTTTCAAATGAGCCATTGGATGAAAACGTGGATGTATTATGCATATGGACTAATCCATAGTTAAACACCACGTAGCAATTCCGCATGTTAAACGAAAACTACGAGATATCTCTAACTTCAAAGTTCATATGAGACTAATGCTATGTATTTTATATGCAAAATATTTTCCCAGTACTTCATATTCAAAATAAACTATATTCGTAGAAAAATATATTTTAAAAAAAGTTAAATGTTAACTTTCGAAAAATCAAAATTCAAAATATAATAAGCTTCATATAAACTTACTTTTTATACCACAGCAAAAATATATGATTAAAATAAAGTGCGCTTATATCAGAGTTATATCAGATGCGTCCGGTTATCGAAAAATTAATCTTGCAGCTCAAAGTTTCGCAACCATTAGGAATATAATATTCACTTGTAAATAGCGTGACTTATGATAAAAAAATAGAGCCGAAACAAAAATGCAATCAAAAACTCTTTTTGCTTGTCGGTGATTTAAGTGGAAATGCCTGCCAAATTTCTTATCGTATCCGAGTCTGTTTTTCGCAGGAATTCGCTCAGAGCTTTGACATAATTTGCGTCTTGCAGAATACAGAATGTTTGCTGCACCTATTTATGGGCACATCTGTCTAGTAAACAAAATACGGAAGTGTAATAAATAAAATGAATGCGTTTTGGTCTAAAACTCGTGAGTATCCTGATCTGAAATAAAAATACGATCATTTGAATAATAAAAACTCTTAAGTCTGCACGAATATGTATGCGATAGAATATTAGGCAACATGTGAGGTCTGTATTCAGTAAAAAGAATTAAATATATATTTTTTTTGTACTTCTGCTGTAAGAAAGTTTTCTGAGCCATGACAAATATGTCATTGCCTTTACACCCAAGAACTTTTCATATTACAATATACTGTAGCGTACTGGAAATAGAAGTTATTTTTCCCGAAACCCCACAAGCTCTTGGAAACCACAGCTTCGTGTTTTCAAGGAATATGTTGTTCGGTTCCACCAGTTTCGAACCCGTGGGGGAATTAAAGACCGTTTCCCTCACAAGACAAACCACTAGAGCTGTCAACTTAACGTTTCGAAATGTAATAAAGTTCGGCGTCTCAAGAAGAACTGTCAGCCGATAATCTGGCGGGTCATCCACCCCTTCTGAAAAATCCAGACATTGGGAGAGACGCTTCATAGATTCCGCACAGTGTAGACGTGTTTTTCCTAGGCTCCTGTGTATTTGGGCTGAGAATGGGCCCTGGAGCGTGTGTTTGTGAATCTGCACGTAAATGAAGTGATTACATCGGAAGTGTTTAATGTTTAATTCTGTTTGTAAATAAATCTTTTTGTTATGTTTTGTTTTAAAAATTTGGCTTTCGTTTTTAATTAGAACTCTGTCTTTCTTTGGTATGGATCAATAGTTGTGAAATGGAATTAATGCAAAATGCCTCAGAGAGAATAGCCTTACTACTTGTCGTGACGCCACAATACCTGGGATTTCGTTTTAGTTAGAAGTGTTTGTAAATCACTATTTAAAACCACCCGGACAATAGCCGAATGGTTAGGGTGCTATCTTTTGATACCAGAGTCTATGGTTTCAAGTCCCACTTTGGTATGGATATTTGTAGCCAATGGGAATCAGCTTTAAACGGTAGGTCCCTGTCTAAATAACCCTAGAGTATAAAAAAATGACCATAGCGCTCTAAAAACAAACCGTTTGATCTGATCAACTCAAGATTACCGTTTTGTATAGTTTTTGTGTCTGGTTTCCAAAGGGCAAGAAGATGTCAAAACCCTCAAATGAAATGTCAAAACCCTCATCATTTTTCTTTTGCTAAATTCCTTTTCTTGTTGAAGTTAAAATTTGATGTATAGACTTAGCTTTTCCAAAGCTGTTTCAGACAATTAGAGTTTTCTTGTATGCAAGATTTGGAAAATATGAAAAATCTAAAGTGAAGTTTGCATGGATTTAGCAATCTACATATTTAAGTTGCTAAGCCGACATTTTGGGCAGTCCGTGAGAGAAAACTACTGCATCAATTTACTTCATTTTGGTCTTAAACGAAAGATTGTAATCTGTAGATTTGTCAAATTTGGTTTTTGTAACCGCAATTTCTATTAATTAGCGATAACTTACAATTAAATAATTGATTTCTGCTCATGATTGGTGGCATGTTTAAAATTTGGCTTTAGAAACTCACTGTTTCTAAGCATGCTCAGTGACATGTTTTAATGATAAACACGTTTATTCCGAGGAGTCTCTCTAGATCTCTCTCTGCCATTTTTATTTTTATGATAATTATGTTTGTGAAATATAAGATTAAACATGGTGAAAATTATTTATTTCGCGCTGTTTAATTAGCGATAATTTACAATTAAAAATTGCTGTCTGCGCATGCTCAGTGACATTTTAAAATCTGGCTTTAGATACTCACTAAGCACGAGGCCGCTTGAACACATTAATTTGCTTCTGCGCATTATTATGATTTTCAACATTTGTCAATGACGTGTTGAGTATAATTTGTGTATTAGTACATTTATTTACTATCTAGCCGTCATGTTTTGACGGGTACCAACTAGTAAAATTTTATTTTTCAAATCCTTTTGCGGGTTTTTCTTACTTGAAATTAAATAAGGTAGTTTAAGATATTTAACTTGAACGTTGCGTATTATGTCAATATACTTTAAAGAAAAAAAGTATAACACTTACCACATAAAGAGATATAATCAGAATTTATACGTGTTGTATTATTTTCTTAGATGAAAATGATATTGTATGAAAAGAAATTTTTAGTCACATAGAAATGAAACTATAGCTTAGGTTTTCTTTCACTCTTTTTAACATTTTTCCGTTGTCTCATTTTGTTTTTTTAATATAAATACAATCTCATTCCAAAATATACTTCATGAAATATTTTGAAGTCATTTTAATATCTTCTTTACTGTAATAAACTTTCTACAGATCACGTTATATGAGGTACATCTAACATAGAAAGTTCCTGCAATATAATTTAATCAGTGAACATTTAACTACAAATTTAGGTACTGAGAGTATTGTTTCATTTCCGGTTTATACCAGAGAAAAGAAAATAACTGAGAAAAATGTTATGGTCTGTGAGGTAATGTTTGTTATTTTTGATTTCAAAACCAATTTTGTGTAAATTTATCATCTAATTGTAAGTCGTTGAACACCTTCTTTTCAAAGCCTCGTGATGTTTTCCCATTTGAACAAGAGTGAGGTAATTGGGTAATTTTATATTCTCCAGCCCTGATTAAGAGAAATAATATGTGCTTCAAGAAGCCGTTTTATAGACACCCCATTCAGAGGCCACATCTACGACTAGGTAGTTTGGGAGAGTAAAAATTTCTATACCGGTGTAGTTTGGTTATGTGATCGCCTTCTATATATCAACTGGCCAGGCATAGTTCGTGTAACTGTAAAGTTGTTATTTGTGAAACATTCTGTAGTGCAAATGTTCTGTAAGCAGTTTAGAGAAAATAATCCCATTTGTTAATTTAAGTTTTATTTCTTATTACTAGAGATTATGGGGGCAACCAAGGCCTTAGTTAGACCAAATAGGTCCTGCATTAGAAAATATATGGCACAAAACTTGCCTCGTAAGTGAATCTTTCTTATAACATTATTTTCAAATATCCATTACGATTGTTCTTAAAATCATAATAATAATAATGAAATTACGTTAATTTGAAAAAAGAACACTTTTATTTTGTTTACTATATTATTTACATGGAAATCTGAATCTACACTAATATGGTACATCTTGAAGATTTTGGGTCCTTCAGGAATTTGATTAATAATTTTTTTTAATATTTAGGAAAATTGTTCAGATAGTTTATGACTTTTTGATCGAAATGCTAAAAATTACTAATTTTGTTTAAATCTGGTTGTTCATCCATATTTATGAATGTTGCCAATTTTAAAACAGAAGTGCAGGGTTTTATTCACCCGTTTATTATTTCAAATTTATGTATTCCCTTTTTCTCATTTTCTTTTTTTTTTATTTCCATTTTTTTTTCATGGCGAATACTCATATTCTATACATTAAACAGCATTTTCTTTCTTGCCTATAATCTAATTGATTAGGTATATTCACAGCAACAGAATCACGATTCCCAAATCTTGAAACCAGACATGGTAGATGAATAAACATTCATAGAAAAAAAATGGATATCTTAACACCATTTCTCAACAATTTCCTATCCTTTAATTCTCTATTGCAACGTTCTCACAATTTAGGTCATTTTCTTGAGAAACAGGGGTTCAAACTCGAAACTTATTTCCTTCCGGACTTGACTTATCCTTCCGGATAAACTTGAATACCCCGTGTTTGCCCTTTGAGAAGATGTCATAGGTTATCCAGGACATATTTTTAAAAATCATATGTATCATACATATAAGGCATGAGTAATATCATCTAATTGTAGCTTTATTATCATAAAACTATATACCTTTAAAATTAAATTGACATATTACTCCTAAATTCTGAGGTATAAGTCACCGTTGTCGGTAGAATAATTACTCTGAGGTAAAACCCCACATCTAATAAAATATCTAGGAAGCTTTAATAAAACTTTTATCTTACTGAAAGGTAAAGCTGAAGGTAAACAAACGTATGTTTGTTAGTGAGCAGACACGGGGATGGGCTAATCTAGCATAGCAGGATATCGCGACTGGTACCGAAGGACGCGGACGGACGAGAAGCGTGCACTGATGCCATTCTCAACTTTCAAAACTTTAAACTTTTTTAATTATTAAATTAAAACCGCCGAACTCAAAAGAAGTGGACAACAGAAACAGCTGACATTCCGGGTGGGCCAGCTCCTTTCCGTTTCGAAAATTTTCACTATTTTCATGCATGCAAAATTCAACTTTTCCGTCCTCCAATCAACAATTTTTTTATTTCAATGTGTTCTACAACTCTTCATCTTTAAGGATATACACATTTTTATAAAGTTAAAAATGTTTTTCATTGCAAACGAAGCTTTTTCCCGAAAAAAGTTTTCCAAATTTCACGAAATCGACAATTTTGATGGACAAATATTTCGATTTTCTGCAGCTATTAATGTCAGTTTTACGATTTATTGGCATTTGCCAGATGTTCAGCTTCCAAAATATACCAAATACATTTCATAAAAAATATGTTATTATTCTAAAAAAGCGTACTTACAAAACTCACTTTTGAAATTTCCCGCGCTGATTGCCATAGTATCTTAATGTAACTGAATGCCCAGTTCGTAATTTTTCGACTCATTATATTACTCACTAATAAATCCAGCAAGTTCGTGAAATTTGTTTCTAATTAATGAGCAACTGATGAGGATTCTTCCGCCACCAATTTTGAATTCATCAGAACTGTCTTTCTATTTTTTAAGCACTTTTTCCCCTCATGAGATTTAGTATTTACATTCGGCCATGTTGCCAAAAGGAAAAATTATTAGTTGAGAACGAGTCTGAGAAAGAGTTATTTAATAATTGAAATCCAGAAATAATTTTAAAGTACCAGAAATAATTTCAGTTTTAAGAAATGAGAATTTAAAACCTTTAGAATTTTTTCTAATTGAATGAACTTCTTTTTTGTTTTAAAAGGCAAAATTTGAAAACGGAAATTCGAAAGAATTATTTCAAGAGCCAAAATTTGAAAAAGAGAATTTTAAATAATTATTTCGTTATTTACAAATTCTAATATTTTTTTAAAGTGATTAAACAGTTTTTAATCTTTAAGAAATAAAACCATTTCATTTTAAATCGAAAAAGCAACACATCGGGTTGCCACTCAGCTAGTCTTCTATAACAGAATAAGATTTTCTAAAATCATTGCTGTCGCTACTAGGTCATCGATTTTGGTCAGTAACCTGTCTGTTTTGCCAGTATTGGAAGCCTGGAAAAATAATTGCTCATAGTTAAATTTTTTAATATCCCTCTCTTCTATTTTCTTTTAAATCTTTGTTTATAGCTCTTTTTTCTCTAAATTTCCTATCTTCATTCCATTTTAAGAATTTCATAGCCTTTTCATCCCTTCTTGCTTTATCTTTTAAATCATTTCCTGGTGTGTTCCGTTGCACGGACTTGGGAACGTAAAATTTAATTCCACGTTCATCTGACAGACCTATTGCTATCGTATCACCTCCATAACTGACATACACGATGTTCTTCTGAAAAATTCTGCTGTCTCCCGAATAAACAGTAATGATGCTTGTAGTATTTGGTAGCTGTTTATTCTGTAGAAGCATTATTACACTTAAAGCTACTGAACTTGAAGAATTATACCTACTAATTCAAAGCTATTCGCTATATTTTATTGGCATTGGGTATTTTCAGATGCTGTTTCCCCTTTAAGAACAGTATTGTTAACAACCACAAAAATTAATTTTAAAAAATATCAAAAATAATTTATTGTTGTTAATTACTGTAAGTAATTATTTCAACATCTAAACCAAGTCCACGAGATCGTGAGTCCTGAGGCCTGCAAGAGTCACCTTGGAAAGGGAAAGTTAGCCCAATGGACATAAGAAGGATGAGATGATGAAGCTTGGATCGAGCTGTAAATCAAGCAGAGAGGAAAAATCTTTCAACTCAATTTTCAGAGGTTGTAGTCGAACAATCTAGAGATCGCAATCTAGAGATAGTTGTCTTATGTTGCCCAATTTTATCATGGCAAAGGTCGTCTGTTTGCAGTCATGCCAAGAGTCTCCGCACTGAGAAGTTAATTTAAAATTATTTATTTCGGAATTATAGGTAAGATTACACATGATTTTAAACCATGAGTTAAAAGTAGCTATCACTGACAGCAATTGTTGTTTCTGATAGCTCATTGCTATAGCCTGCATTATGCAACGGATAGTTGTCCATCATTCCTTACACGATTCTGACGTAGATTTTGATTTTTACATCATCTGGATAAGAATTAAAAGATAGATTCTAGATAATACGATACGAGAAAGTTTGCTTTCTCGTATCGTATAATCTGGATACGAGATCGTATTAATGCGATAAAGATTCTTTGCAATCCTTGTGGTAGTGCCCACATGCAGGAAGGAGATTATCAGTTAATGGTATCTAGGAGACATACGTGAGCTGAATAATCAACAGAGAACGATACAGTGAAGCAAGCAAAGGTGTTGAAGTTTATATTCTACTCCACTGACATTTCCATAACCCTAGGAATTTCTATTCAGCCATCAGTGTGATCCGTAGCACTAGCTGTGATATTCATAATTAAATATAATTCATTAGCTGTATACTCAGCTGCACTTTCGATGAGTTATCCTAAATATGAAATTCTTTACTATTCATGTTTTCATAGCATTTTCTTCAAACCTTTATTTGCTACTTTAAATGCCATGCCACTGGCATCTGCGTACTCTAATCGACCTTGCAATGCATATGCCGAAATCCAACACGTATCGATCGGATCGTGCAGCTGAGAATGTTAGAGTAGGTTTAAAAGTAAGAATTTACATTTCGTGTTTGGAGTGATTTGTAGCACAAACTTTTTATTCCTGGAATTGAGTATAATTCTTTAGCTGTGCACTCGATTTTTGAATTTAAACCTTTGAATTTCCTCTGTGGTTTTAAGTATTATCAGAAGTTCGAGTACTGCGTACTGTAAATCTTAAAAATCCCAAAATTGTAGTCAATCGATATTAAAAATATGCATGGGTAAAAAACAGGAACTACAACCGGAACTTAAACAACGATATCAAGTCATCAATAAATTGTCATGTTTGTCAACTTTGTTTTAAGTTCTGCAACATTATAACCGTGAAAAGAAATAATAGTTTATTCATGAATATTTAGTATAACACTTGATACATACTTCAAAACAACAATAATACATAATGTAAGTAAAGAGTTTGTTCAAATTAGAAAACAATTTTACCTTTTTTTGTGCTGCAACGTAAGAGTTCTTTGCACTCTTTTCTATAGTCTTCACTCATAACAATGTAAATGATTGGATTTATGACGTTAGATAAATGTACCCCTAAATTAAAGATAATATACAAAGTGGGGAGTTCTCTTTCTTTTTGCAATGTTTTAATTACCGCAAAAGGAATGAAGCACAAGAAGTAACATACAAAAATCACCAAAATCATTTGAAATAATCGTAGTTCTTTTCCGTTACGTAGGAACTTACTACTTGCTGATTCATCCAGACACTCCTGATGCCAATATTTGTCGCCAAGGCTTATCATACATGAAAGTACATTTCCCCTCTTTCTCGAGCAGTTTCTTTCGATTTTTCTCACGACATAGAATATTTTTGCGTAGCAGAGAATGAATAAAATCAAAGGAACAAAATAAGCTAAAATGAAGATATATTCTTTGGAGTTTCCATGATGATCAATGATGGCACATTCTCCAGTTTTTGGGTCGTATCCGAACATTCCCCAGACTTTGAAAAGGGGTAATAATGTGAATACCATGGGAAGAATCCATAGAAAGCCTATCATGACAGCAGTATTCCGCTCGCGAAACAAAGTCTTGTAAAACTGAGGATGGACAATCAAAATATAACGGTTCAGTGTGATTAAAGTTACAGTAAACATAGACATTACAGTAAAGAAGCACATGATAATTTGGTAAAATTTGCAAATTTTGTCACCCCCATTCCAGTGTCTCGTTTTGTAAATAGCGACTGAGCTTGGCAAGCTAAAAAGGGATAGCAACAAGTTTGCTACGCATAAATTTACAATGAACACAGTTGTGACTCTCCTCAGCCTTTTAGATTTACAGAGAACCCAAATGGAAATAGAATTGCCCACAATCGCAGATGTGGAAATTACGATCATACAGATCGCTCCGAAAGCTATCGCTGCTGGGGGATAACACACGTTTCCTGTTGCACTGAAGTTATGATTATCGGATTGATTATAACGTTCTGTTTCTGTTGTCTGATGCATTGATTCGAAGTAAAAAGGATTCGTCTCCATATCTGGGGATATAATTTGGCCTTGAACAGATGTGAAGTCCGTACTCAATCCCTCGGAAGTAAAATCATCTGCACCGTCTCCACTCATTGCTCTTTGAAAATGATGATCACTTGTTTCTCTGCTTAAAGAAACTCCACTACCAGAAATTTCTTCAGTGATTGCACATGAAAAGTCAGGTCAGGCTGCAGTGCTTCCTAGAGAAAAACAAAATGATTTTTTTCTTAAAACAGAAATTTCAAATAAACCCTAGTTATTTAACAGAAAATAGGATATAAATGTTATTTTTATGTTCACTCAGTACTTAAAAATCCCTATATAAATATGCCTCTGAATGCTGGGTTTTGGAAACAATATTAGTTAAGGAAGAGTGGACTTTCAAAACTACTTTTTCTATTCTAAATAGATTCATTTGAAACATAGCCACGTAACTGGTAAATATCTGCGCAGACAAAGTTTAGTAAAAATAAAATTAAAATATCTTACGTTACTAAAACTTTAATGTTTTTTAAACAACCTATAACTGAATTCAAAAATTTTAATGCAAATTTCTTTGATTTACAGCACACGAATTATTAAAGAGATTATTTTCCATATTCTAGAATCAAACTTAGCATTTATTTTAAACATTCACTGCATTCATAGGGAAGAAAAAACTTTTTTTTCATTAAAATAGTTTTTTTAATTTCTATTCAAAGCACAAAAAAGGCAACCGAATGCGAGTAAAATTTTACATAAATTACATCTGTACTGCATTAATATTTTCTAAGATATATTTAACATTGTTATACATGTATAAAATATTAGTTTCAACCAAATATAGTAATTGGTAATGTAACATTTCAAACATACCAAGGGCATGAAAATTTAAAAATAATGTTGCAGATTTTTAAAAGATTACAAAAGTTCATTTTTCCTTTACTAGGGTATATTATGAGAAATGAAAACTTATTAAGGATACGAGAATAAATAAAAGTTGTTTTTTTAGGGGGGATTGCTATGCATATATTGCTTTTAGTGCTTTGCACAAATACTTAGCTATTGCATTTTTAAAGTCGACTGTCCCCTTTAAGAATTAATCTCTTTCTTAAAACTTTATAAGTAAATTTCATTTCCAATCCGGTATTCATGTATCTTTATGTAAGATTACACATGGAAAAGAAAATCAATATAACTCTAGCGTCGTAACTGTGTTTACACACGCTAAATATGTAAAATCTATTTTAAAATTAAAATAGGAGTATTAAAATCAGTAGCTTGCAAAGTATATCTTTACGTTTATTATTTATAGACACATCTACCCAGTATATACATTATTAAAACCATTCATATACAGATGCTTTGTTGTTTTCGCAAGTTTTTCATTTATTTTAGTAAATAAAATACGCTAGGATTTTTTTTATATTAAAATCCCCTGCCTTTTAAGATAACAGAAAAATATGCTTTTTACTTGACACACGTATTACAAGGAGTATATAAAGACCATTATAGTTGTAATAATCTTGAACAATTGGAAATTCTGTATAAAATACTCAACATTCAAAATATAAAGCATTTATATTTTTTAATATACCTGTTGGCCCGATAGCTCATTTACGCAATTTTTCCTCATTGTACATAGAAACAAAAGTGTAGCCAGGTTTCGTAAAAAAATTGACTTCAGAGTTTATAAATTAAATCTAACATTAAAAACACATAAAAAATGCATCTTTATGGTAATTTTAATGTAGGATTACGTTCCTCCATAACGGTCCTTCGGAAAGCAAAATTTCAGACGCTAAAACTGTCCGTCTATCCGTCCTCGCGAGTTATAATTTTGGCAGCACGCCAAACCCAGTCTTTATCGCTTGGGCAAGCATTAAACAGTTAAACAGAAATTTACCAAAATGCGTCAAAATTTTGACATTCATATATGTATATATACACATACGTACATATATATAGATACATATATACATAACACATACATATATACATACAAAAAAGGTAAGAAACGATAAGTAATTATATGTTAATAGCCTGTGGTAGTTTCGTTAGAAGAGACTACCTGATTTTTTTTCCTTCTTTGGAAAGTATTGAAGTTTGGCTAATATTTTCAAAACTTTTACCCTGAATCAAATATCTGGAAAACAGTTAAGGAAGGTGTAATAAAAGAATATAGAAAAAATTTTGTAGGAATACCTTACAAAGAATTTTAAATATGTATTCTCAAAAGATGGCATACTAGGAAAATTTTCATGCTGAGATAAACAGGCTTTGACCACAGAAATGCAGAACGATATGCATAAATAGCACATCAAGTATTGTATCTAGTAACGTAATCATTAAAGAAGTAGGCAGTTTGTATAATTTTAATCTAATATTTTTATAGTATGTTTAAAGCCCAGAAAGCAGAAATAAGTGGGATTCTATTTTTGTGTGTGTGGGTGTCCTTGGTACCCTAAAAAGGGGGACTCGGCATGACTCAGCATTAATTTCATTTTAGTTTTGTTAATCTCATCTACTTTCCCATAGCAAAAGCCGTCTCAATAGCTGTTATTTTACGTGAGCATAGATGAATGTACTGAAAAGCAAATGACATTTTTAGAAAGAAAGTGCAAAACGCGGAAAGAACAACAAAACGCCTTCATAATAAGTCAAAATGAAATAAAATGAAGAGTATGTCTAGATGTCAAAGGTAGAGAATTAACATTTTTCAAACAAAAACTATCCATCTGTGATATAGCAACATCTAAATCCCATATTGCTATCGACTTACTAGAGTATTAAGAAAACTGTGTCACATAATTCAGTCTTACGGTTTGGTCTACTCTCCGTAAATCCAATCTCTTGATTTCTCCACAAACAAAAAACGAAATAAAAGTTATTATGCTTAGTATATATATATATATATATATATATATATATATATATATATACATACATACATACATACATACATATATATATATATATATATTTATATATATATATATATATATATATATATATATATATATATATATATATATATATATATATATATATATATATATATATATACACGCTTTTTACTGTTGAAAGGCATCAAATACCAAAGTAACGACTCTTCCAAAGTCACTGGCATTCTTTTCAGTCTTATGAAAATAGAAAAATGACTCGGTAATCAAACCTGAAACATCCTACTTTTTTTAATAAGTTCACTCTCCAAATACACATTCGAGATACAATATTCGTTAACAACAAGCTCCGTGAAAATTATTATTTGACTCTGATAAACAATACTGAATGAGAATAGTTTAGTAATATGTCTTAACACATTGGCGAGCCTTATTAAACTTCAAATGGTTCCGTAAAAATTAAGCATAAAATATTTTTTTATGGACTTTTCTGCTTATTAAAATGTATTGAAATATTAATCTCTGACAGTTAGCGATTGAAGATAATTGAGTTTCGCATGATATTATTAGTAAAATTATTGGAAATCTAATTAAAAGAAATTTTTTACAGCATAAAGCTTTATGTGTAAGACAAAAAACTGGAAACATATATTTATATTTAGAAAGAGAGATAGACAGATGTATATTTAATTTTGTTCATGTAAGATAAATACTTTTTACCCCAAGTCAAAGAATTTTCAAAACTACTTAACTGTTGCTAATATTTATTGAAATAATCTCTCATGTAAATACCATAGAGTTTTTAATAAAAAAAATAATATCGCTGATTTATTGCTTGTATCCCTGCACCTTTAAAAAATTAGTTTTTGTCATTTTTTAAATACAAAAGCATGTATTGAGATAAAATGGAAAAAAAACAGAAGAAACATATTTTACGTTTGGAAAAAAAAATAAAGTCTTATTAAAGAATATTTGAAAAATGAAAATCTGACGAGATGTGGATTATGCGCATTAACTGTAATCATTATCTACTTATCACAATTATTTGTAAAGTGTAAGTCAACAATTAAGGAACTAATTATTTTTCTCTTGTCTAAAGAAAGAATATACATACACGCACACATACACACACACACACATATATATATGTGTGTGTGTGTGTGGTTGTGTGTGTGTGTGTGTGTGTGTGTGTGTGTGTGTGTGTGTGTGTGTGTGTAGAGAGAGAGAGAGAGATAGGGGGGGGGAAACATTCCTAATAGATTGAATATATAATCAAAAAAATTATTTTTAATATTACAGTGACACAATTTTATGCTTATCCACACACTATATCAGTTGCATTTTCATAATTTGCTCAATCACATCTAGAGTTTACACACGTTAAGAGAGAACATATTAAGCGAAATGCAGAGAGATTATACCAAAGTGTAATAAGCTTCACTTACATTTATCCTTACAAGTCTGTGGCGTTAAAATTCAGAACTTCATGAGCAGTATTTTTATAAAATTATATTAATCCATCTCACAGATAAAACAAAAATGTGAATGATGGGTATCCTCAACAAATGAAGTGCAGTGCGAGGATGATGATGTATTGGATGATTAATAAATAATATCCCTTTACACCTTTTCCGCTGCAGTTCCCGACATCCGTCGAGGATTTTACCGGCGCTTTTTGAAATTTTTATAAGCTCAGTTGTAAAAGGTTAAATGACATAGCCATTAATCACTTTCTATTTTTAAACTTGCGAGGAAGACCATTTATATCCTGCTCTTTAAGAACGCAGAATATTCTCTAATTTTCCCAGTCCTTCTCAAAAGAGGCCTAGTTTGCAAATACTGGCATTCTTTATGACAATTAAATTTTGCCAGTTGGGATGTGGCCAGCATTAATATTGAACAGGCCACTCTTGGCCACATCCTAACTGTGCTTAAATTTATCTTGGGAGGACTTTATTACCGATCCTCGACTATTAATGGACCTCCTGAGGATTTACGAGCTCGTGGACCTGGTCTACGCTCCGGTCGCTAGACCCGGAGGGATTAGAAAAAACAGCAACAAATTTCACCAACTGCAATGACTGCAATGTGCTCCAAGTTCTCAAATTTACCTCTGGAGGTGAGGGGTCAAGTGTTCCGGTCTCGTCACTTGACTTGGTTCAAAATTACGGGACTGGTCATTTAGCCAAGTCGGAGTCCGACCCTTGTAGTGCTAATTCTAAACGGAGCCGCCCCTTTCAGCCCAATAGACTATTAGGATCTGGTGAATGGAACCTCCAACCAGGGGGCATTAGCAAAAACACAACAACACCAATTCTTCTCTGCAGCTCAACATGAGGTGTATTTTGAAAACTTCACTTTTTTAGTGCACTGTGTTATGTACAGTTTAAAAGTCTAGGAGAAACACTAGGATGTTAGCGGTGAGCCTGTCAAAACTATTTCGCCGACAATTTTAGCCAAAATCTTGATAGCCAAAATCTTGATCATGTCCGAACAATCCGATTAACCACGTGCGCGTCTGTGTAATTTGCTTATTTAATGATATATAATTTATTATTTTTCGAAGTTTTTCCATAAGAAGCTGGCTTTTATTGTTGTTCAGAGATTTGTAGAATTTAAATTTTAAAGTAGTTCGCAGACGCATTTTTGTACTATCCTAGACAACTTACATGCAATCGAACTGCAGTATTACAGTGGTCTCGCTGTATTTTACAAAAATAGCGAAAGCGCCTTTGAGAATAACAGCCGTTCTGCAGTAAACACCCCTGTAATTTTTTGCAATTATATCCTTTTCTTGAAAATGTTTTTTTTTTTCTTAAATAAGCTTTTCAAAGTCTTTCAAATACTATTCGTAGAGGGGTAGTTATAGTACACAGATTCGTCATTTTTCTTTCTTATAATAATTTATAGAATTTACTGTTGCACTATAGAAATCACTACATTGTCTTTCATGTTGTAATGTTTGTCAAACAGGCTTTTCGTTATATTTCAAATGGTGTTTGGAGAGAGACATTCATTACGCACAGTTGTGATAATTCTTCCTTATAATCATCCATATAAAGTTCTACAATAAAAATATAGATTTGTACGGTAATCTTGCATCTAATTTTTCTTGTTCGAAATAGTCGTGTAAGGATCTTTCAAATGTTTGCGAGAGTGAGCAGTTTATAGTTCCCAGATTTGTTGTATTTCCTGAGTCGCATCAATTCCTGTATGTTTTTACGCATGTGTCATTGAACCAACAATCAACCTTTCCCCAACTTTGAGTAATGCTCTGACGTTATTGTGTAATTTCCCTCCGATTTCTGATAAAACCATGGCACTGGTTAGATATTATTTTTTCTTGTCCGGTTAAATAAATCAAAATACGGTTTTCAGTGCATTGTTTAAAAGTAACGGAAAATAACTTGAGAATGTCGTGTTTAAACGGCAGGAAACAGCCATCAAGTTTTGAAGGGTCATCAATTAAATTAAACCCTGTTTAAGGTCGTGCTTGTCAAAACAGCATAACTTCTGGATTTTACAATTTTAAAAGAGTTAATCGATGCCCCTGTGTTTTATTTAAAACATCCTACTGATTAGAATTTATAACACCTGTTTACTGTTTAACGGTTAACTGACACCGTTAATCACACAGTTATTTTTCAGCCTATATCAAAAGATATCGACTCCCCCTGTTTGCAGTCTTTCATCGATCTAGAGAGGTTTTGTTTGGTTTGGTTTGTAGCACCGCGGTCATTTTTTTGCTACACGAGGGCTAATTAGACCGGGACCTACTGCATAAAGCCGATTCCGAACGGCTACAAACACCCATTCCAACAGTGGTACTCCACAAACGGAACCAAATGCCAGCGCCCTAGACATTCGGCCATCGTCTGGCTCGTTCTAGAGAGATTTCGGTGGTGAGTATATTTTTATCTCCGCTCATATTATCTTCCTACAAGTTGGTTCTAAATTTAAAAATAATTCATTACTTGGAAAAAAAAATTAGAAAACTTTGAAATTATTGAGTTATTTGCTGCATCTCAAGCACTATTTTGGGAGCAAAGAAAGAAAGCAGTTCGCAAGTTTTCTATTCCTGTTATTCTAAATTATATCATTTATAACTAGAACAAATACGCATGTTTTTTAATTCATTTAAAAAATGAATAAATAAAATTTTAAAAATTAAAAAATTAAAAAATATTAAAATAACATTAGCAAATGCAGATGAAGCCATTCGGTGCGATGATGCAAATATATAACCAATAAAATGTAAATAGTATATATATTATATATATATATATATATATATATATATATATATATATATACAGGTGGTTATCAAAATAATGGAAACATTAATGAACAACATGAAATTCTTTATTAATATGGCATAGGATCATCTATGGCATTTAATACCACCTAAATTACCTAAGGAATTTAATTATGCAAGTCATGAATAGTGGTTAAGGGAATATTATACCATTCTTTATGGATAAGCCGTCAATGTTCCCGTAGAGATGCTGTTGGTGGATATCGATTGCTAACTCTATTCTCTAAAGCACACCACAGCAGTTCTATGATATTGAGGTTTAGGGACTGTGCGGTCCTGATAAGATGTTTGACTTAGTTTTTATGTTCCTCAAACCACGACCTGACACGTAGAGCTGTATGGATCGGGGCGTTATCATCGTGGAGAACGCCATCTCCTGCAGGAATGAATTTTTGCACCATAAGATTTGCACCATAATTTTTGCACCCCTTTCGGGGTTACAATAGATCCCTTTTGAAAACCATGAGATGGCCGCCGAAGCCCTAAGAAATTTCCTCTCCATGTTTGACAGGGTGTCCACCCCGTTTCGCCGACACAAAATTTACTCTCCCCCCCCCCCCCCGCTTTTTCCCGTTCAAGCTTCCCTTTTGAGATATTTAGGGATTTGAAGTCGAAGAGGGTTGGTGGGTTCGACATTGCACGAAATAGTTCTGGGAACTAGATTGCAGGCACAAGTGCACAAACACATGGTGAACTTGAATTTTTTGATTTTGCGTCGAATTCTTTGGTTTGCGTCTAATTTCTTGGGTTTTGCGTCGAACTTCATTGATTTTGAGATAAAATGAGCGACATTTCTTTCATTAAATCAAAACGTGGCGGAAATTTAGTGCAGTACCAAAATTTCCTTTTCCGCATAGAAAGAAAAAGAGAAAATTTGAGCTACTGGAAGTGCTCCTCGGATTCAAAATGTAAAGCTCGTATAGTTTTACAGAAAGATATTTTTAAGAGTTCCTCCGGATTTCATGCACACGGTGGCTATTAAAGAAATCCAACAAAAAACTTTATCTTCAAAACTGAAAGAAAGAGCCGTCACAGAAATGACAGTTCCAGTTCCAAGAATATATAAGTAACTATATACTTATACGTAAGCCAAAGCATATTTAGTCTATATTACGAACTAAGGAATATTCGACTTCGTCAAAAATTGTGACTCAAGGAGCATTTCAAAGACTTGCAAATCTGGAAATGACTCATTTTGATAAAAAGCCCTTTAAAAGATATTTTATCCCCTACCTTTAATATTTACTTTTCTAAAACCACCAAGTTTTCATTTTACTTTTCATTATATATTTTAAATGCATTTTATTCCAATATTTACATATTTTTAAAATATTAATACACCCCAAAAAAATTCCAATTTTTGTTCGATTTTTGGTAATTTGAAAGTCCACCATTCCCTTAAGACATCTAGATTTCTTCTTTATGAGTATGCATAGCAGTGGTGTAGCTACATATTCAGCGTCCTGGAGCAAGTACAATCAGTGCGCCCCCTTGTTTCTCGGAAGAGTTCTGGCGAAATTTGTTTTCTATCTGATCCTCTTATTTCGATTTAAAATCTTACTTAATAACACTTAAATTGAAATTAAAGACATTTCAACATTAAGATATTCAATTTAATAAATATTACTATAATAATAAAACAAATTATTATTCTTTAAGTACGGAGTACCTACTAATATTTACTACATATTTTATAAACTGTATTGTCAAAATGCACTTATACATGTTTAGTTTCCACATAAAAACTTATCGTTTTCTCACTTTTTCGTTTGCAAATCGATCAATCAATTTCTCCAGATCAAGTTGGAAAGTTATTGTTTTTCAATTTATATAGTGGTCAATGAGTTAAGACGGTGTTGTGACATGATGCTTCTAAAATGTTTTGATTAATTTAAGCTTTAAAAAACTTCTTTCTGCTGTCGTCATCGTCACCGGTAAAGTGAAAATATCAGGCAAGCTGTAATTATGTCAAAGAAGCTACTTGAGTCTGCGGTGTGACTTAAATGTAGTTCAGCAATTTCGCGTATTAAAGTAATTTGTTTTAATTGAATATAAAAGCACATTTTAAATCGAAGCAATTGAGGTCCAAAATTAGGTGAAATATTGGAAAGATATTCCGATTGTAACAATTCTGATCCTTCCAGAATACTTTTATCAAGTGACGCGGCGAGATATGCAAGTGATAAACATTTAAAAAGTGTACATAACTGTCGAACGGATTCAAATCTAATAGTAAATTGATTAATTATTAAATCCATTACTTTATAAAACACCTCGACTTTGAAATATCGTTCACTGTCTTCAATGAGTTCATCTACTTGTAATTAAGCAAAGAATTTTTTCACAAGACTCATCTTTTTGGGGGAAAACAAGGTTTAATATTCCATACAGCTGATAACTCAAGGGTATCGTTTTTTAACAAACTCCCAATTATTCCATAAGTTCTGGAATTAGGTTAGGAGTGATGAAAGCATCTCAGCGGATTTCTCTATATCAGGGGTTCCCAAACTTATTTGACCTACCGCCCCCTTTTCAGAGAAAAAATCACTCACCGCCCCCCTGGAAGTTTACAATTTTATGCGAGTAAACAGAGATACAATAACAAATTTTCGGCCTTTTATGTATCTGTTTTTCTACCTATATAGAACATAGTAAAGAAATACGTTGTTGTAAATAAGACACCTTGAAGCTTGAAATTATAAAATTATTCCTTAAAATTAACCATAGTTACATTCGAATTACACACCAAAAATTACGTTTTCGAAGGATAATAATCGTATGATAAAAATTACAAATAACAGTAAAACTAATGTGAAGGATGAACTTGGTGCATAGCAATAAATTTATTTATATTCGGCTCTATTTTAGTCAGCATTCTTAAATCACCGCGATCAGTAATTTTCAGTTGGTTTCTGCTTTTAGTTCTCAAATTTGTGACCACACTGTACCCACGTTCCACTAAATATGATGAAAGAGACGCTATTAAGAATTTTTGTAGACCAAAGCTCATAATCCAGGGTAAAGTGTTAGTATCTCTTTTTGCAGCCAGAACTGTTGATAGCTATGCTTAAATTTAAATTTTAATTCTTCATTTGTTGATACTTCTATCAGTTCTTGTAGTTTTACAGATTCTTCTGAGTTTGATCCTGAAAAAGGATCCAAAACCCAATGAGGTATGTTAATTTTAAGTATATCTTCAAACCGTTTGTTGATGTCAGAATGGAGAGCCATAAAGTGCTGACAATAGATAAGCATGTCTTCATCATGTTTTTCTACTGTTGATAAATGTGGAAATTGGTCCCTCTTCCAAGGGACCAAGGGACCCAATACATGATTGTTTCCCACCTAGGTTTTCCCCGTACACTCTGTGTCAAGTGTCCTCGGAATGTTTTAGAATTGTCTTGTCTTATTTCTTTATGCTTTCACCGCCCCCTTATTTTCGTTCACCGCCCCCCAAATGTCCCCAGAGGCGCTACCGCCCCCTGGATCGTTCCAGCGCCCCTCGGGGGGCGGTATCGCCCACTTTGGAATCCTTGTCCTATATCTTGAGTACCTTGCAGCATGTTCGAGACTGTATTAATAGGTTCGAGTATTTTACTTTGCTCAATTATCAAAATAATTGTTCTGAAAATTTTTCTTTGTCAGACGATTCTATTTCTATATCAATGTGTTGTGGAAGAATTTCACTTTCTGTTTGAAATGTTTCAGGCGCAGAAATATTCCTAATGTCTGTATCTGTTTTGTCTGGAGAATTATTGCCTTGAGCTTGCGATTTGTTTCCACTAAAATTCAACGAGTGCATTATTTGAATCGACCGTTTTAAAAAATGTTCAAATTTTAGCAACTTTCATTAAAACTTCCTTTTCGGCTTCTTACATTGCTATTCTTCGTTTTCTAAACTGAGCCCCACTTAGTTTTTTTTTGGACATCTCTAAGTACCTACAATACATATATAAATATATGGTATTTATTAACAGAATATATATAAATATATCTGTTAATTGTTGATAATTTTTTTATTTATTAATTTTAGAAATTTTAAAAACGATTTTATTTTCTTACGTTATAAAACTAAATATTATTTTGTATGTTGCAACCTCAATTAACATAATAATTTATAAACAAACCATTTACTTTTAAAATTTTACGTCGATGAATCCAAAAGCACACTGTATATAAGCAATTTAGTAAAATAGCCATAAATTTTACAAAGTCAATTAAACGGAACAATAAATTACAATCTCCAGTGCACTCAATAAGTTTTAAAAATTATATAACACATTCATTCCAGAATCAACTTCAAATCCTTACACTGCACAAAATAAAGGGAATATGAAACTCTAAATACTACGCTTGCTTTAAAAAAATCCCGAATATTTGCCTCGATTCTGCGCCAATGTTAACTTGCGCTCGTGGGATTTCCCGGATGCATGTATATTTTTTGCTGTAAAACGCAACTTACGATACGTATAGTAAATGCCTATAGTAGTGATTTCAAACATTCTTAGCAATCATCATGCATTTTTATAGGTCTATAAAATGTTAAATTTATAATGAATATTTTCTGAAATCAAAGTTATGATTTCAGTCAAGTGCATACTAATATATTTAAAAGCTTTGTTTTATTTAACTAAAAAATAATTTCATTTATTTTTTTGTATATTTCATAGACAATCTGACAAATCGAATTTTTTATACAAAGGTTTTCACAAATTTTTATTTCACCCTTTCTAATTTTGCAGCCCCATGATTCGTGAGCCTGGAGCAGTTCGCTCCAGGCGAGTAGTGTAGTTTGTAAATAAACATTTGTCAACGAGAAGGAGGAAGGCATTTTTGTGTCGCCGAAACGGGGGTGGTGATTTCCCTCTTTTTGGGGATTTTTTCAAAAATGTCAGTGTCGGCGAAACGGGGGGTGAACCAATTTGACAGTTGGCATGAGACAAGCATGATAATACGCTTGTGTAGGTGTTCTTCTTCAGACATACACACGTCCTGTTGCAGGGAACAAAGTGAACAATGATTCGTCTATCCAAATGTCATATTTCCACTTATCACTCGACCAGGATTTGTGCTCGTGGCACCACTGTAGAGGACGGTTTGTTTTCACATCTGTTACAAGTGGCTTGGGACTTACTACTCTACCGTAAATTTATTGTTTTTGAAGTTTTCTCCTACCTGTAATGACTGGTACTGGAGCCTGCAGATTCAGATGGAGCTCTACGGTCTCTTTGGCTGCAGTTCTTTTCTTTTTTGATGTCACAATCCGCTTCAACATTCGTCAGTCTCTTTCATTTAGCTTTCACTTTCGTCAACTATTCTGTTTCACAGAGGATATCTCGCCGTGCACCCAGTATGCCGTCATGACTTCCGATACCATATCTCGGTAAACACCCAAAACCATGTGGATATTGTAACAGATACTCCAAGTAGACGAGCTTCAACAATTTGCCCTCTCTGCACGTTCTACAAGGTTAACATCTTACGCTATTCCCCAAACAGCCTGTTGCCCATTGTTTCATTACTGATACCTTAGAGTAGAATAATGTATAAACTGTATTCTGTAAAAAATACTGATCCCTAGATTTGTTTTTTAAGGAATACGAAGAACTTTCATAAACACCACTAATATTGATATGTGTTTCCATTATTTTGATAACCTACTGTATATATATATATATGGGTGTACTGTATATATATACTGTGTATATATGTGTGTGTGTGTGTGAGAGAGAGAGAGAGAGACAATAATAGAAACACCCATTTTGGAATGTGTTTTACTTCGGTCGTCCAATACAACCCCGCCACGTGTCGCAACAGTCTGCCATCTAGTGGCAGCGAAAGGGAAGGTGGCAGTAGAGCATCTGAAGGTGTGACAGTTGCATGAGAAAGTTCTGTACCCAGAAAAGCGCTATTATGTCCGACCTGTCCGACGAGCGAAGAGGCATGATCATTGGAGCTCGCCTTGCTGGAGCGCCCGTGTTTAGAACGGCCAACCTTGTGGGTGTTTCAAAGACCATTGTATCAGGGCTTATAACAGCCTACACAAACCTGGGAAAGGTGTTCTCTGCGAAGCAGAACAGTGGGCTAAAGTCGAAGTTGACCGAGCGGAATACACGAGTGTTGAAGGGGATAGTCGCCCAAAAATGCAAGACTACACTGCCGCAGATAACCTCCGAAATGAACACCTATCTCTAGTATCCCATATCCACCCAAACTATTCAACGGGAGCTGCATGTTACGACCATTCATGACAAGGTGGCTATTCCAAAGCCGTTAGTGTCGCCGTGGAAAGCTTTGAAGCTACTTCAGTGGTGCTGAGACCATCAAAATTGGACACAACAGCAATGGGAACAGATCATCTGGTCTTACGAATCCTCATTTGCATTAATTCAGAACACCGGAAGTATGTTCGTCTGGCCAATACGTGCAGATGGATTTCATGTGGACTGTCTGATTCCTACCGTGGAGCATGAAGGGGGCTCTGTGAGGGTGTGGGGTGTGATATTTTGGCCTGGCTTGAAGCCAATCGTAGTCTTGAGGGGAATGATCGCAGGCGAGCATTATCGCAGTACTCTCGCAGATCATTTCCACCCTATGCTTCAGAATCTGCTTCCTGGAGAACGTCCTGTGTTCCGAGATGACAACGCCCTTAATCGTACAACTCGCTGTAATCAAACATGGTTAGATGAGCATGGTGATGAAGTGGAACATCTCACGTGGTGTCCTCAGTCCCCTGATCTCAACATCATTGAGCCTTTGTGGGGGTTTTGAGAACAAAGTCAGTACTCAATTTCCTCTTCCACGCACACTACAGACATCTGCTTGAGACATCTCTGCATGAGGAATGGGTGCGAAATCCCTTTAACTTTGTGCATGTCCTTTATTTGTGAATCCCTCGCCGAATGGAAGCTGTAATTAAGGCCAAGGGTGGCCCAACCCCCCACAGATAAAAAATTTGCATTCTTTGACAGGTGTTCCTATTATTTTGACCTATACCTGTAAATATATATATATATATATTCAAACTTTTAATGACTTTTAATAAATTTAGCTATTTTCATTAACAAATCCGAGGACGAATAGAAATAATACAATGGAGAATAGGCAAATAAAGACAATCATTAAACATATACTCCTTTTACTGTAAATCTATATATACGTATATAAATGAATGTGTGAATGTTCCAGCATCACTCTGGAAAACTTGGAGCAATTTCAACCAAACTTGGTACACATATAACTTATTATCTCAAAAGAAACACTCGGGGGTGGGGCAACTTGAACAAATAATCGAAAACGACTGATAGTATCGGATCCATAGTTTCCAGAGTCGCTGAGATAAATGATGCCGTTTAAGGGCATCCCCATGCCCATTTAAGGGCAAGGTCCGCCCCATCAGCATTGTGTGGGAGGAAATAAAATGTTCAAAATGACCGAGAGTAGTGTCGAATCAATAGTTTTGGGGGTTGCACAGAGGAATTGTGACACTCCCGATGCCGTTTAAGTACAAGTTCAGCCCCTCATCAGCATTGGCGGAGAAGAAGGGTGGAAAATAAAATGACCAAAATGACCGAGAATAGTGTCGAATCCATAGTTTTGGGGGTCGCTGAGATGAATAGTAACACTCTCGATGTCGTTTAAGTACAAGTTCAGCCCCTGATCAGCATTGGCGGAGAAGCAGGGGAGGAAATAAACTGACCAAAAGGACCGAGAGTAGTGTTGAATTCATAGTTTTGGGGGTCGCTGAGATGAATAGACACATTCCCGAGGCCGTTTAAGTGCAAGTTCAGCCCCTCATCAGCATTGGCGGAGAAGAAGGACGGAAAATAAAATGACCAAAATGACCGAGAATAGTGTCGAATCCATAGTTTTGGGGGTCGCTGAGATGAATAGTAACACTCTCGATGTCGTTTAAGTACAAGTTCAGCCCCTGATCAGCATTGGCGGAGAAGAAGGGTGGAAAATAAAATGACCAAAATGACCGACAGTAGTGTCGAATCCATAGTTTTAGGGGTCGCTGAGATGAATAGTGACACTCCCGATGCCGTTTAAGTGCAAGTTCAGCCCCTCATCAGCATTGGCGGAGAAGAAGGACGGAAAATAAAATGACCAAAATGACCGAGAGTAGTGCAGAATCCATAGTTTTCGGGGTCGCTGGGATGAATAGGGGAAACTAAAAATGTTGTTTATAATCAAGTTTTGAGGTAAATTAATATTATTGTAAATTTGTAATTTTACTTTATAATTTGTATACTGTTCATGTACTTTTAAATACCTATAAATAAAATTGCGTAGATTTTACGCTAAGTAGAATTCATTCCTTTTCCTAGCTAATAAAAAATCGGGATAAATAAATACCCGGGCAGCACCGAGTAAACAGGTAGTTATAGTTTAAATATGAGGATATACTATCGAAACACAATGAATGAGAACAATTGAGAGGATTTTTATCACAGATATCAATGAACTAGTATAATTTATTCACGAGAATATTTTGCAATTTTGTTTCGATTAGTATCTTTTGTGTTTAATCAGGGGAAAAAATATGAGCGTATGTACAGCTGGAAACAAATCTAAAATACTAAGATTGCTAATAAAGATCGAGGCAAAGTATTTAATCTTGTTATGCTTTTTCAAGGCTAAAATCGCTAATACATTACCAAACCGCAGAGTTCAAAGTACCATGAAGACCATCGCTGCAAAATATAAGATTTCAGGGTGTAATCGAGTGTATTCATACAATAACTGCATTCAATAACATTACATTTGCCTCAACTTTCTCCTAACAAAATGTACTTAGCTGACCATCCCACTTTGACAGCCATCACACATCTGAGATAGTTTTATCCAAGATGAAGCTCTGACTCATATCGCAGAGCATATGTGAGGCAGATTTTATGTCATTTCACTGAGTTATACATGATGGTTAGTCGCTTTTAATTTATGCCATCAACACCAAAACCACCTGATCTTAGGCCGTCGGAAATTGGGCTGTGAAGGCCCGTAAAAGACGAGCTCTATTAGGAAAATTTTTTGTAATTATCTATTTTTAAGCACAGTAAAATACAGTGCGAAATCATTTCTTAAGAACTGTGATATCCAGCAGTCGATCCCATTATGTGTATAAAGGCGATATCTATTCAAAATCATTGATAATCCCGTCAGATATCAACTTCAACGTCAACAACATCTAAGTCAATAAACGTGGTATAGTTATAAGTTTTTTTTTCCTCTAGTTTTGCCCAAAAGGAAAAAAAGACAAAAAGAGAGAGAGATTTCATTTTATATTCGTCTCAGTTTTTTTTCCTGTTTTTTTTCTTTTCTTTCTGTGTGTGTGATACAGCACTAAAATTTCAGTTGACTTCTAAACTCTTTATTTGGGCCAATTTTACAATTCCAGTCTCTTGATTGGTATTTACAGCTAAAGAGAGCTCTAAATAAGGAAATATTTTATTATAATCACCTTTCATACGAAAGGTGATTGTCAGTAACATTGCATCCACGTATAATCATCGTCCTCTGTAAAACATGAATTTTTTGCAATTCTTCACGTACAACCCATGACCTTATTTACTCATTTAGATTTAAGTCCTGTTTAGTACATGAACAATTATAATGCTCTTTTCATATTCCACAACCATAGAATAATTTCTGGGTGTTTCATGTACACTCAAACACGTTTCCATTTTCTGGCTTCTGTAATTTTGAATTTACAGTAAAGCGTCCTTTATACGTTTCTCAATTTTGCGCAAATTTCTAAGAACGTAGACAACTTCAATTAAAAATAATGCTATCTTAAATTGTACATTGCATAACTCCGCATAAATTTCCCCAATACAATACTTGTCCCAGTCGGAGGGAGGGGGGGAGTTAAATTTCTCATGGAACTGACGATTTGCTAGAGGCAAAAAAAAGTATGTTTTATCACATTATTTACCGGATTTTCACTCTTACACGCGTTTGTTGTAACATTCGGAGGAGTGTAGGATGATATTTGCAGCTTTTGTAGTCGGTAAATGTACGATAAATGCAGAGGAAATGATTGAGACACGAGTTAAAACACTGGGGAAAAAAAGGAATCTAGCTGAACAGCAACCTAGTACCAGCGATGAATTTGCCGTATTAATGCAGTAAAATTGTATTTACCTGTGTAAAAATGTAAAAATTACTCAAATAAAATGAAATTAAGAAAATTCCAC
Organism: Dolomedes plantarius; assembly: GCA_907164885.2. NCBI lineage: Eukaryota > Metazoa > Arthropoda > Arachnida > Araneae > Dolomedidae > Dolomedes > Dolomedes plantarius. The sequence goes on from OU015491.1 coordinate 110,853,112, forward strand.
GGTACACTTGAGGTGAGACATTATTTTTTAGAGTAAAAACTCTAACCAAATTTTAAAATATAAGTTATATTTTAGTCTGCATAAATATTGGAAATGTCCCTTGGAACTTTAAATAAAAATTATTCCGGGTAACGAAGTTAAGAAAATTAAAAAGTTTGGAAAATAAATGTAATTTTAAACACAATACACCTCATCAATTAATATATTATTTATTTATTATGTTTTCTCTGTCCTTACAGTTGTTATGGTTCTTTAGAGTTCGGTACATATCCCGAAATAAAACTAATAAAATTAATTTAAAGAAAATTAACTGAAATCACTTGTTAAGGGGAGATGACCTAAAAATGAACCTAAAAACAACATTTTTAAAAATAGCAATTATACCTGCTGAAATAGAATTACACTGAGGGAAGCTAAAAATAACACTTAAATTCAAAAGACAAAAAAAGACTGGACAATTATATAAATATATATACACTGCTGGCCACTGTAAATGCGGCACCCTGAAGGAAACATGCAAATAACATGAAATTTACAACATGCATTAGCGGAGGTGAGATATGCAAATGATTAGAATTACAGCGCAGACGCACATCACGTGCGCCTGTGGCGCCACTTCAAAGCGCTATTTATGGCTTGGAGATTTCGACGATTTCAAGTTCGGCAATTGTGTTTTTCTTGTGGTTTTTTCAAAAAAACGATCAATTATTCCTCGTCGAAAACAGCGATCATCTTTTGATCAAGCATCCGAGTTCGACAGAGGAAGGATAGTGGCCTACCGAGATTGTGGATTTTCTTTCAGGGAAATCGGTAGTCGTATTGGACGAAACCAAACAACTGTAATGCGGGTATGTGATCGTTGGATGCAGGAGGGTACGACGGACCGGCGTGTTCGATCGCATCCACCTCAGCGCACCATTTCACGTGATGACAGGCAAATTGTGCGCATGGCAGTGACGGATCGCTCAGTCACATCGCGAACCATAGCACAGCACATGCAGTCTGTAACGCATCATCCAGTGTCTGCGCGTACCATTCGACGCCGTTTACAGCAGAGTGGTTTGTCCGCAAGACGTCCATTGCTTTGTCTACCCTTGACGCCGAACCACAGGCGTCTCCGCCGCCAATGGTACGATGACAGAAAGATGTGGACGGCAGAATGGAATGAAATTGTCTTTACTGACGAGTCACGCTTCTGTCTGCAACACCACGATGGTCGCATTCGAGTCTGGAGACACCGTGAACAGAGGATGCTGAACAGCTGCGTTATGCACCGCCACACTGGTCCTGCACCGGGTATTATGGTATGGGGCGGTATTGGATATCACTCTCGCACACCTCTAGTACGCATTGCCGGTACTTTAAACAGCCAGCGCTACATCTCCGAGGTGTTGGAGCCAGTTGTCCTTCCTTACCTTCAGGGCTTGCCCACAGCCATATTTCAACAGGATAATGCGCGACCACACGTGGCACGCATTGTCCAACGGTTCTTCGTCAATCGCCAGATTGAATTGCTTCCCTGGCCGCCTCGCTCTCCGGATCTTTCGCCGATAGAAAACATGTGGTCCATGGTTGCTCTACGATTGACCCAGATTCCATCCCCAGCTGCCACAGCAGATCAACTTTGGCAACGTGTGGAAACTGCTTTGTTTGCTGTATCCCAAGAACTCATCCAAAGTCTCTTTGAATCAATGCCGAGGCGTGTGGCAGCGGTGATCTCCAACAATGGCGGCTACTCTGGCTACTGATTTTGGCAGGAACCACACTTCACAAAAGTCTATAAATTTAATCATTTGATACTTGGTCAACATGTTATCTGCAAAATAAATTTTGTTGTGATATCTCTTGTCTTTCTTGGTGTTGCAATTTGGGTGGCCAGCAGTGTATATTTCTTTTTAACTTAACAAGTTTTTATTATAACATAACATGATTAGTATTTACAATGCTTAAGAATTTTAATAACATCCTCATCATAAAATAAAACTACACTTATCCATTTCCTTATATATATACATATATATATATATATATATATATATATATATATATATATATATATATATATATATATATATATATATATATATATATATATATATTAATAACAATGGTTACACTTACATATTACACAAGAATGGGTGGCTGGTGACCCGTAGCTATTTAACACTTTATATGAGCTCATCTATAAGAAATATATAAAAAAAGGACATTACCTAAGTCGACTTTAAGCTATAAAAAAAAAGAAAAGGAAAGAAGGGCAAGATAGCTAAGATTAAAGGTGGGCATGCCCAGAGGCAACAATTCGCTAGAAACGACTAAAGCATCTCTGGATCGTTCGCAGTGGACATTCTTCATGGGTTCCAAGGGGTGAAGCAAGGTTCCAAGGGGTGCCTCTAGGACGGCAATAGGTGACAACCTTCTATGTAGCTGCAGGAGATCCAGTCTGATTAGTGCCCTTTACACGTACGCTCTTTCGCGAATGCTTGGAGCGTACGGGATTTCGCGCGGGAAAAATTGCAGTACACTCCAAAGCAGATTTCTCTTCCTCTCCGACACCTTCACACGTGCACGCAATCGCGCGGGATTGTGGTTTCACGTGGGAAAGAGCGTACGTGTAAAGGGCACTATTCTCCCATTCCGAACCCCCGGAGCAAAACTTTTCTCGCCCCCACTTCGCATGAGCGCTGGCAAGGGATACACGTAAAAGAGTTCTACTTTGCGCCAAGCATTGAGGCCCGATGATTATTTCGAACGTTGAAATTCTTTCATATTTGTGGGAGTTGATTGCCAAATTATTTTTTTCTTGAATTATTTCTTGGCTTCTTGTTAGATTTCAATTTTTTTTCACGGCGGACCTCGCCGTCCACAAGCGCCGTATTCTTCCGCGGGAGGACGGCAGCTCCGACGGAGGCGATGTGAAAGCAATCAACATTTCATTGACCTGCTACACAGATTCTTGCTTTTCCTCCCTTTATTCAGGGGCTTCAGCGAACGTGAGAGGCGAGAAATGGCACACATGTACGGATTGAATTACCGCTTAGCAACAGAGAGAAAGAAGTTTACTAAAGAATTTACAGAGTTTTAAGGAGAAAATGGAATACAAGAACATTTACCTTTATATTTAATAATTGAAAATTTTAACCACTCACCAGCCAGCCAACAGTACATATCAGCCACCTTACAATTTTTTTGTATCATAAGCGCAACTGCGCACATAAAAACAAGTACTTCTTACATTTAATGGCAATTTTGAATACATAACCTCTGTGAGGAGTGTTGAACACCAACAAATGGAGTGACCTTTCACCTGTGGCCATATTGAGACCAATACATTTCCTTAATTGTAGCACCACAACAGACATAACTTTCAACTATTACATATTACAATCACACGTTAAAATATCCCTAAATGACAAGTTTAAGGGTCCTAAATGAACCATAACACAGTAATAGAGAAATAGTACGTCACTGAACTTCCAAAGCAGCCCCTTGTGTCGATATACGATTCAGTTGCAGTTGACTACATTGCTTTCCATAGATCTTCACATTTGAATTTCTCCTCCGAAAGATCGACTTTGAAAATCCTTATATAACTAATTATTATTTTCAAGTCCCTTCGCCAGGTTCATAAGCCTCTTCCCCAGAGGAACAAAGAATTTTGAGAGAAAAGAAAATATTCTGTTATACTGAAGGTTCTATCGGTAACTGAATCTTGTATCAGCTGTCTTTGCAAATCTTTTTTTCTTGGAACTTGTCACTACCTTTTATAATTGCTTCTCCATAGTTGCATTGCTTGCATAATTTCTGCTCAAAAGAGTTAATGTATGTTCTTCAAGATGTTTCAAGACTACTCCCATTAACTGGAATACATCAACCAATTTCAGCTTTACTTAACTTTGCAAACTATCAGAACTTTTGAACGACTTATGTAGAATAAATTGGAAAAGTAGTAGGTAATTATTCTCTCCAATAAAATTACTTATTTCTGTTGGACGTCATCTTGCGAGGCCCGCAATTCACACACAGGCACACACACACACACATATATATATATGTGTGTGTGTGTGTGTGTGTGCCGTATTTCTCGGACTATAAGACACACCTCTTTTTACATAAAAAATCGACTTAAAATTGCGGTGCGTCTTATGGTACGAAGGTAACATTCAAACGAAATGAATATTTTATTATGTATATTATTTATATTTATTATATATTATATTTACTTTATATGTATTATTTATTATATTTATTATATTTACTTTATATATATTATTTATTACATTTATTATATACATTTTTATTTTACATATTTTTATCTTTATTAAGTAATAAAATGAAAATATCTTTATATGCCTTACAAAATACAAAATATTTTTTTCTAAAAGTCATCTCATAAATTTCAGGTGCGTCTTAGGGTTCGAAAAATAAGGTATATATATATATATATATATATATATATATATATATATATATATATATATATATATATATATATATATATATAAGCATTTTTCTACAGATTTTTTTGTTATGGCCGGTTAATAACATTTGCATGACAAAGAATCACGTAATATATTTAAAAGTTGCTTACGTTGCGGATAGGGAAACTTTTATACTTTTCCCGGTACTTCGCAGTCATAGCATAGTATATTGCAGGTTTTACCATGCTTGCAAAAAAAGAAGGTACGTAACAAAGGGCATTCGTTATATAATAATCTTTCCGGTTGTGTACAGTTTTTACATAGAAAAGAGGAATGTAACAAAGGGTTGTGACAGTAAAGATTAAAAGCATAAGCACTATCATTCGGAATTCCTTTCCACTATGGGAAGGATCCTGAGTTTCATTTAAATTCCCCTCATTCTCCTGGGGGAAACTAGAATTTTCTAGACACGTACACCAGGTCCATCCGTTCGTTCGGGCGATATCTGCGACGCATATGGCCGCGCAGCAGCAGATAATAACTATAGGAGACATTTTAAATATTAAAAAACATGAAAGGTTCTTCAGCAACGCATCATCAAGTAGGTCAAAGCTCCGAGTTTCTCTCTCATGTGCTAATGTTCCCTCCACGTCACCAATAGAGATGATTAACAGCAACGATGGAAATAACCAAATAATGGCCATCATCGCCCACGTCTTCTTCTTCGTGAACACAGTAGTGATTTTTTTGGGATAAACTATGGATGTAAAACCGTTGTAAACAATCGCGGTGATAATAAGCATGCATATCACCGAGCCGGTGTATTTAACGTACGCGATTGCTTTGCAATTTTCATTTGAGTAGTGCCCTTTGGCTCTGATAAATAGAAGGGACATCATAAAAGTATGCAGGCAGGAAATAAACAAGTCTGCTGCGACGAAGTTGACAGTGAAAGGGGATGTAAAGTACCTAAGCTTATTACCGTTTGTTATTGCAAATAAAGCTATCATATTACCGACAATGCTTAATATTGCAAGCATCGTGAAGCCCGCTGCTGCAAAATACAAGATTACATGAGGATATTCATGTTCGTCTTCCTTTGGCTGAGGATAGTCGATAGTATCATCCGAATAATATTGAGTGGCCTGCAATAATTTTCGTCCGAAGTTTCTATCGGGCCAGTTATCACCTCTTCTGGATCCAGAGATACACCTAAGGAAGGAGAAAAAATTAGTTTTCAGAGATCTTAAATAATCCTTTCTACATATGAACATGGCTGACTCATTTCTGTAGTAACCACCAAGTGTGAGCTGGTACACTCAGCAATTGCTACTCAGAACGAGGCTGATGTGTGTACTAAGCCTCTCAAAACTCAACACCACAATAATGCATAAGATTGTTGCAGGTTGATTAGTTTACTGACTGGGTGAGAACAAACACTACGGCCTTCATTTGCTTCAGGGTGGCTTATAAGTCTAGGAACTACAGCTTAAAGCCGATTCCGAACTGTTAGAATTATCCATGCCAACAGCTAGACTTGAAACCATAGACTCTAGTACTGAATTCAGGCTTTGATGCCTGTCACCAGAAAAGGAATCATTATTTACAATTCTCTTAATCTTCAATATAAAATCACCGATTTCTTTCTATTTTTTAACATGAAAATATGAATCAATTCATACTTCTCACCACGAAACTCTCAGATTGACGTTCAGTAGCACTGATTCGTCATAGCTACGTATCATATTCATCCGATATTTTCAAGGATTCAAAAGGTCAGCCAATGGCCGAATGGCTAGTCTTTGGAGGAAAATTTTGCGGGTTTGAATCCCACTAGTAGGCATGGGTGTTTGCATCCGTTCATAATCGGCTTTAAACAATGGCATCGGTCAGTTTATCTCTCCTTCGCAAAAAATTATCGTAGCTCTTAAGCCAGCCAATCAACCAACGATTCGATTGCCCAAGAACAGAATCTTGCATTTCTATACAGGACTCCTGATATGCTACGAAACACTTGGAGAGAACTGGATTACCATTTAGACGTTAGTCGTGCTACAAAAGGTGCACACATCGAAATCTATGATACTATGATCGAAATCTATGATTGATATTAAAACTTGGTGAGATGCTCTTTCTATTTAAATATTTTTCTTAATTATAATGGGTAGTTCCGTAAAAATAAGTCATAACTTTTGGATACTTTTATCCCGGACATACTGTACATCACCAGAAATTAAATTGCTGTAAAAGGTATTCTGACTTCAATTTATGTAAAACAAAAGCAATATTTTACAACTTGGACCCGCTCTTGGATTTGATAGAGCTTCTTCCATGGTTTGTATACAACTTTTATTATAGTGCAAGCAGCAAAAAGTATATTTAGATGCCAGTTTGTTTTGTTGGCAATAGTTTATAAAAAATAATCTCCTAAAACGTTTAGAAGGTGAGCTGACAAAGATGCGTCATTTTACAGTATCATAGATAGAGAATATTATTTCATAATTATTTAGTTCATTATAATGTAATACAGTTATAATGTAACTTTCGTAATAAAACACAATTCGTTTTAGAACTGTTCACATACACTGGTGTCCAAAAGTTAAGCATAATTCGTAAAATGTGGAAGAACGTGAGTAAATACAGGTCAAATTGTTCAAAATCATTTGTGGAGAATCACTGTTTGAAGGTGAAATAGTGTGCATATTCAAAATATTTCAGTCGACGTCGGCATGCGCAAAATACGTGCGCGCGACAGAAAAAAGTATAAAACCGGTTCACTTGCCGTACGGAGATCAGACAGGTTACGTGCAATTGCTGTGCTGAGGAGCAAGTTAAACAATCAAAAAAGCCGAAGGATGGCACAAAGACGCCAAATGGACATGTTTTTGAAAGGAAAAATTATTAGAATTGCACTGGAGTTTCCAACGGTGGGCCAATGTGATGTTCAGTGACGAGTCCCGGTTTACTCTGAAGACTGATTCTCTCCGGATAACAATATGGAGAGAACACGGAACTCGTTTTCACCCAAGAAACATCACGGAAAGACGTCATTTTCCTTCAAAGGGAGTCATGGTGTGGGCAGGCATAATGCTGGATGGCCACATAGACCTTTACGTCTTTGACAAGGGGTCTGTTACTGCTGAAAGGTACAGAGACGAAGTCCTTGAGCCTTATTTTCCCCTGTTTCGAGGTGCTGTTGGTCCTGGATTCATATTCATGGATGATAACGTGCCTTGTCATCATGCGATCCTGTCGACAACTCTCTTGAAAGGTAAAATATCCGGCGCATGCAGTGGCCCGTTCACTCTCCTGATCTTAATCCTATTGAGCATGTGTGAAATATGCTTGGGAGACAAATTGCAGCTCTTCCGCACCCACCAAAATCCGTTCCAGAACTGGAAAGAGCTCTCCTCAATGCTTGGAACTCTTTGAGGCCACAACGCATTCACACTCTAATAGCACATACGGGCAATCGTTGTGCAGCATGCGTGGCTACCAGAGGCGACCACACATCTTATTAAACTGCCAAATAACCTTTTTATTTTAATTTTGTTCACTAAATTATAAATTATTAGTTTGCGCGATTTTCTTACAAACTGTTTCTTTGGATAATAAAAGTGATTAATATTCTTCATTTGCATTGATTTCTTATGGTATTACCATATTACACTCGTATATTACGTTTCTCGCCATTCTGACTTAGATTTCCTTAAATATTCACATAAACATAAATTATGCTTAACTTTTGGCCACCAGTGTATGCTTATACAATAAGAGTAGTTTTGGTATATAACTACTACGTTCTAGGAATAAAAGAAACTAGAGCATGAAATGAAGAATTTGTATTAAAAAATATGAGAGAAAATGAAATACTATATATCGGATTTTAAAAGTGTAGTGTCAACATGAAAAGACGGAATGTACCCAACCAATCAAAAAAAAGTTAAAATCCTTATTCTTTACTGAAAATTGCAATAAATATGGGAAAAGTTATAGTAAATTATTTCATGTAACTCTAAACAACAGAAACTCAAAGATATCTAAAAATTTTACTCTGCATTTAAAGGAACATAAAATCAATTGTTAATAAAAACTGCTTGTAAGAAAATCAGAATAGACTTACATTTTCAGCTTCTTTATGATGGATTTAAACTATAAATTGGAAGAGAAATTTTATTTCATAGGCTGTTCAAAAATAACAGTTACTAGCATCGATTTCAATTTTTCGTTTGCTATTACATCCGTTTGTCTGCTTTATCTTCCAGTATAATCAGACAGGAAATCTTTCCATGGGAAAATACGTTTTTCTCATTTAATTGGGCACACCTATCAGTTTTTCCCACTATTCTGTCTGCCTTTAAAATAAGGAAAATATATATAGCTGTTGAAACCTGTATTCAGTGAGCAAGACTTTTCCTTTAAAATCCTATTAAAACTGTGCTAACATAACATTTTTATTTCTGTATTGATTATGGGATGTAATCACAGTTTAAATAAACTTTTAATGGCATTTTGAAACAACAAAAAGCTGATGAATCAATGAGTCTATCAGATGACTTATCTTGACTTCATCCACAAATAACAAATTTTCCCACCGTTTTCTTGTTGTCTCGCTAAATTTTCTTAAAAAATTATCTAAATTTCGATTTAATACACAAAATTTACAGTTTTTTTTGTTTTTGTTTTTGTTTCCAAAGCTGAATTTTCACATATTTTTGGGTAAACTAAAATATAAAAAAAAATTGCTTTAGAACCTTGAAAAAAAAATTAGTAAAAAGACTGGAAACTTCTGAAATTATTTCTGAATTATTTTCTTTCACAAGGCTCCCATGTATGCTTGGAGATCAAATCAATACTATTTCCGTTATTAACTTCATTTAACTATTTAACTAAACTTTAAATTTTTCACTTTTTCATTTATAGTTAACTTAGGCCATCTACACACAGAGCTACTCAAAAGAAACTGATCACTGACTCCAATCACAAACCAATCATAACCAATGTAATTGAATTGAGTCACGCAGACGGCGCTACTGGTTACTAACCAGTCAGTAATGCATTAGTAATCAGTCACAGGGAACTTAATGTGTTAAGTCACTAGAAACTTCAGTTACCAGTTTCTTTTTCGTTATGCGTGTTTTACTCAATCTATTTTGACAATTTTTTTAAAATAAATTAATTTCCGATTATTTGTTGCCACCGATTATTTGTAATCAATCTCAGATTTTGATTTTACCACTAATTATTTGTTGCTTTTGCAGCTACAAATAATTGGTGATTAAAATTTCTTTCAATATATGCTAATGAACCCAAAATTTTCTTCGTATTCTATTTCTTCTGTAACGATAACAGCAATAAAGCAACACTGATTCATCACTGGAATCATTATTACAATCATTATCCATGGTAGCCCGGAATAATTATGTACCTCCTTCCATGACATGTAGCAAACTATTGATTTGAATCACTTTTGAGTAGACCTGTGTGTGGAACTGCATCACTAACGAGTTAGTAACCAGTAAGTAATTCCAATCACTAACTAGTTCAGTTTCCTTTGAGTAAGTCCGTGTACAGTTGGCCTTTCATGTAGATAGTGATGCGAATGAATAGAGAAAATAATTTAGAAAGGAAGAACACCATGTCAAATACCATGCCAGAAAATTAACAATTTCATCCTTAGTCCAAAGTAGAAACGAGTTTGTTTGCCCTGAAAAAAAAATTTTTTTAACTAATTAATAATTTAGCACTCCAAATATTACATAATTTTTATGTTACGATTGATATATATGATAGTTAAGGATGAGATAATCTAAACCGAAAAATGTAGTTTACCATTAGCACTGTACATTAGAGAATTAGAGAAATCTGAGAAAAAATCTGCAATTTAATTTGCCCAACATTTTTATCAAATTTTTGCCTAGCCCAATTTATTAATAAGCTGGTAAAAGATTTATGTGGAAACACCTGTCTGCAAGTGCTAAAATTTTTAAAAGTGCAGTTCTTTCAGAGATTTTGGGCAATATATGCATTCCCTATTACTGGGGTCGAAACAATAACAATATATGAACAAAATTGTGTTTTAAAAATGCAAGCTATTAATGATTAAAATCACCTATATACTACATTTTTTAAATACTTTCTGCACAGTTTTTATTAGAATTCAAAAGATTCCTCGCTTCATTTTAAAAGGAATTTCACTTTTACTGGTTAGATTTGTCTATATTAGGGACATCAAAAGAATGTCTGTCATATGAAAACAAAAAGGAAATAATCTGTGGCCGGAAGACTTAAACGGAAGAGCTGTGACATTTATCAGTTGCTATGAGCAAAATCCGTTTGTAATTCGGTAACAAGTACTTATAATATTGCAGGGAGAAAATTCTGACAGATATGGTATTATGTAACTCGCACATTAATAATGGCTTATATTGGTGATAAATGCTGTAGAAGGAATTGAAAATGCATAGAACTAAGTTTTCGGTGTAAATTAATATATTTTAAATTTTTTTTCAAATTCCTGTGCAATTCCGTATAGGATATGCCCCCGTATATATATTTTATTTCCATTGAACTCCAAATATACAGTAAAAAAAGAAATATTCCCACACCTGTTTATTCTAACGTGTAAGAAAATAACAAATAAATCGCAATTTGTTTAATTTTTATTGTTATAAAGATAATAATTATTATAAGAATTATTATCATTATCATTATCATTATCATCATTTAGATATTTTACCTTTTCTTGTTAATCTATGTATATTTACTGTTAATTTCTTGAATTTCCTTAGCTGTTTATTCTAACGTGTAACATTCCAACAAAGAAATCGCAATTTCTAAAATTGTTATTGTTATAATGACAATAATTATTATATTATCATTATTATCATTATCTTCATCATCATTTAGATATTTTATGTTTTCTCTGTTAATATATATATATATATATATATATATATATATATACATATATATATATATATATATATATATATATATATATATATATATATATACTAGCTGAAAACCCGCACTTCGCTACGGAGTACATTCAAATTAAATACAACGGTCAATGTATGCAAATAATGTCAAAAAAAATAGATATATATATATATATATACAGTGGAATCTCGATCTATCGTTTTTCAAGGGACCGATTGAAATGAACGATAAATGCGGGAAAACGATAGAGATCGTTGGGACTGGATAAAATGAACGATACATACGGAAAAACGATGGATCCGAAAACGATCGATCGAGATTCCACTGTCTATATTTATAATAAATACGACGATCAATATATATAATTGATGTAGAAAAAAATATATATATTTATAAAAAAATCGTAAGGGATATTTTTATAGACAAAATAATGTCCAATCGTCTGCCGCATTAGCAAGAAAAAAAAATATTTTTTGTCTATTTAGTTGTTATGCACGTGACGATAAATTTATTTAAAGTACCAGAAAAAGAAATCACGTGATCAGCATTTATTAAATTAAATTCTAAAAATTAATCTTTAAAAATTCACCAAAAATCAGAAAATAGAGGTAAAGATTCGAAAAAGATTTCATTTTAAAGGAATTTTTATGATCTTTCTCGTGATATAAATTTTATAACCTTCAAATTATTATTTTAAATGCAAACTTAAAAAAAGTTACTAAAACAGCTTAAAAATTTAATTTAAAAAATGTAAGAAGAATTTTTCAAAAATCTCTCTTAGTGCACCCCTACACTATAAGAATCGCCATGCAAAATTTCAACCCTTTAGGTCCAGCGGTTTGGTCTGTGCGTTGTATGTCAGTCAGTCAGTTACGGAACTGTTATATATATATATATATATATATATATATATATATATATATATATATATATATATATATATATATATATATATATATATACCCTTAGTTATCCCATAAAAGATTCGGAGAGAACGGTCGTGTGTCATATTCATGGTCAACTTTTTATGCCTGTTGATTAATTATCACTAGAAATTTTCAATCGCACAAAAATCTGATAACGTTATGACTTTCTCCCGAGAGATATAAAAAATTATCCTAGCGTTAAATTTAATCTCTAAAACATTTATCTGCCTGCATTAACCCCCTCCCTCGTCAAAAATTAATTTCCACTGCGCTACCACAGAAATTTAATTGTGTCTCAGCGGGCGCAAAACGCAAATTCATACATTACCATTTTTATGAAATGAACAAATCAAAAAAATATCAAAAACATCCATTTTATTGCTATAATTACTTATAAAGCTTTATTTTTTTAGCCCACTTAATTTTTTACCGATTTCTTCGCATAACTTTCCCTATTTCTTCAAAGTTAGATTAATTTAACCTAAGATTGATGACAATGGTGTGATATTACTGAAATTATTGCACTGTTGTTTACTTCATACTTGCGACGACACTAATTTTGTTTTCCCTGTCGCTAAATTACTTTCAGCGAGCATTATCTTATTCTTTTTTTACCATTTTTTGTTTTTCTTTCGTTTTGAGTTCAAACTCAGTCACGCGCTCTTCGTTGGCCATTAAGATTCAAAGCCATGCGCGCTGCATAAGAATGGAACATCGTTAGATCACTGCAAACCCCCGCAGTTTGTCGGAGTCGATTTCCAGAACGATAAAATTATCCAATCGCGCTGCGGTGCATTTCGAAAAGTGACCACCCCTTGACTTTTGCGTGCTCTCTCGCCGTGAGAATTTCCCCACATGGTCTTTAAAAAAGGAATGATGTCCGAAGTGGTCATTGGTCAACTGGGGTCGAAATCTCTTTTCCGATTGGCCGAAATGCCCGCTGTGTTTGCCAATAATACGTGGTCTGTGTGTTGGTCACGCGCGGAGAGGGCTCGAACATAATTGTCCCTTCGCGTAGGGAATAATATTTTGCTGACAGTTATAAAAGGGGAAATGTGATATATTTCGAATGGGGGACCATCCGCTAGTAACATTTGTGCAGGGATTAAGAGTCTGAAGACGGTGAATAGCTTATGAATGCTCAATAGGAAACACTAGAAACTTAAAAAATAAATGGTATATTTTGCCGGTAGCATACCAATATGTTAACTACGTTTTTACTTTAATTGAATTTTCCCTTATGAATGGTTTTTCGTATGTTTCGCTATCTTCTATATTAAGAAAACATACAATTTCTACTAAGATAAAATATGTTCTCTCTTTAATAAAACTCTTTCACAAGCACTTCTCCTTCGTTTTCTGAATGACTTTTAAGTAAGTTAAAATTTGTTACAAGGTTCTACAATTTATTGACTTTACAAGGGTGGAATATTTTTTAAATTAATATAAATTAGTTAAAATAGTATTTCTTTAATAAAAACGAACTGCCATTTAATTTTTTATAACATAACAGATCTGAGTAATACCATGCATTCCTATACATCTAATTTTTACTCGGATAATGATAACTTGAGGCAAAACCTTTACATGATTACATTTTTTAAAAATATTTAAGACCTATGCGAGTGTCCGAGAGATCATTAAAAAGAAAATAGTCTGTGATAATATATTTCTATCAAAACTTAAATGTGACTAGCTTACATCAGAAGAGAAACAATGATCTGAGTTTCATGAGAAAATATTTTCCTCTGACAGAATTTCGTGATTGCTGAACCTTTAGTTATAATTACTTAAGTCGTGAGTTTGTGCCCACTTTTAAGGTATCCGGCTACGTTCGGACCCTTTTTTGAAAAACTGTACTTGCGAAAATTTCTATCTTATTTTCAGATGGAATATAACACCAAAACTTGAAAATGGTGAAGAAATCGACATTAACGATGCAATTTTTTAAAAAATAGAGGAAATTGGCTCGGAATTTAGCAAATTTTTACATAATCGGCTCTAGCTTTAAAAAAAAAATATTATGCTTATAACATTAACTTTTTTTTTGTCATATGTATGTAAGTACATTTTAAGTATAATGACGTACAAGCTAACTGATATCTTAATATCTGAAAAAATACAGGTCATTATATGCAATTACATGTAAAATTTTAGTGATTTTCCATGAGATTTTTTATAAATGCAGCTATAAATCAACAAATAATACACCTAGAACCAAATATGTAGTCCATTACATTCTTAGTAGTATTGAAAAGATACATGAAAAATTTCATAGACATATGATGATTAGATTTTGAGTTATCACAAGAGTCGTTTACATTTTTGATGAAAAATAAGTTCTTCAGAAAACACGATTAAAGTTTTCAACTTGTATTGAAATTCATAGCTGCTGCTGACTTTTAAATCACTCTCATTTCCTTTTTAATCATCGTACCGAGAAAATAAAAGCATATTAAGAAACATAAATTTGCAATCTATAAGAAAAGGGATTAAAAAAAATTTCGGAATTTTCGTCAAAATCGATGTTTTAAACGTAGTCGGATACTTTAACTGGTGTGGGCTTACAAGGATTTTCTGACATGTACGGAAGTATCGATGAAGAAACCCTTTAGAAAAAAAGTATTCAGTCCATCTAAAAAACATATGATCCCCGTATTTCATTTCTCTCTCCGCTTTAACATTTAGCTTATGGGGCTCATTTTTCCAATTCCCTCTATGGAACGAGAACTTTCATACCCCCTTTGTAAGAACTGCCATTTAGGGGATTATATATATATATATATATATATATATATATAAATATTAAAAGCTTGGATTTTTTCTATCGTTAAAAAACATATCATTAAGCTATATCAACTATTTTTAAATACGAAAATAAAGAATTATCATTATCAGCATCTGGTATATGATTTAATACTAACACGGGCAAAACATTTAAAAATAAACTTATATAAAAAACAAAATTCAGCTAATAACACATATTGTGTACTAAATTTTACTAACCTTAAACTTAATAATATAAACTTCAATAGTATATTTGATAAACTTCATGATATGTTTCCTATAAAAGAAATAAAAATAAAACGTGCCTTTAAATATACTCTGCCTATGGGTAGACGTATATTTAACTATAATCAGGTATCCAAAAAATTTTCTGAGTCAATAAATTTAACTTGTGTTTGTCATCTGCCCATTTACAATAGTTATATAGATACGACACATGGTCATGTAATAACAGGCAATATGGATATTGTGGAAGATGTTGCACTGCGAGAGTTGATGAATTTGGGAACTAAGTTTAGAATACCTAGTACTACTAATAATAAGAAAATAATTAGTTTCTTAAATGCTGATTTAGATAAATTTATTTACAAAATAGCAATTAATTATTCTGTACCTACTGAAGCTTTCAACCCTTGGAAAATTAATTTACTAAAACTAGTACAAGCTAAATTACCGAATAATAGTAATAACATTAATAATCCTTATAAACACTTTAAAGCTGCTATTACAAAATTACAAGATGACTTTATAGTCACTTATGTAGATAAAGCAGCCAACAACTATGCTATAATTTGTAAAAAATATTTTGCCATATGTTTAAAAAAACAGTTAGAAAATAGTGATCTTTTTCAGCCATTAAAAGAAACTACTAATATTATTATTAAGAAAATCATAGCTAAATATAAACTACTTGGTATTTCATCTAACATTTATCATTTTCCTTATATAACTTTAGTTCCAAAATTTCATAAAACACCTATTTCTTTTAGAGCAGTAACCTGTGGTCATAATACTTATGCTACAAAAGCAAGTAAATTATTATTAAAATACCTTAAATTAATCTATAAAAATATAACATCTGGTGTTTGTGGTATAATTGATAATAGCTATAGTCTAATTAGAAAACTACAAACATTAGATAACTGTAAATATATTGTAACTTATGATTTTAAAGATCTATTTAATAATATTGATATAATTGATTTAAATAGAATAATCATAATGTTAGTACAAAATAATATTCAATACTTAAACAACGAAATTAAACTAACTCGTTTCAATAGGCTCCTAGAATTAGTAACTAAACATAATTACATAGTTCATAATAATAGTATATACTTACAGTCCAAAGGTGTACCACAAGGTGGTAATGCTTCAAGTATGCTAGCTAATTTATACTTATATTATTTTGAAATTAATAATATAGAAAATAGCAATTACAATATATTTAGATATATAGATGATATAATAGTAATTAATAAAAGTAATAACCCTATAGACTTAAATTTTTACCCTCCTAATTTGGAACTAATTAAAAGTAGCCATGATAATATTAATGTAAACTTTCTAGATATTAATATTAAATTAAGTACTAACAATAAATTTACTTTTGACTTATACGACAAAAGATCTGACTATAATTTTAATATTGTTAAATTTCAAAATTATCTAACCTGTTTACATAAATCTGTTTTTAATAACATTATTATAAATCAGTTAGTTCGTATAAATAGGCTATGTTCTAAAGACAATAGGATTAAGAATATTATAGACTTGAAAGCTGTGCTAACTCGTAATAATTACCCTGTAAGTCTATCCAAAAACATAATTGGTTGTTTTTGTTTTAATGAATAGTTTGTTCTGTTGCATTAATAAGTTAAACATAACAATAGGTTAAGATAAAAATAATAACTGCTAAAAACAAAAATAAAAATCATAAGTAAAATAAAATAAAAATAAAATTAACTCATAGTAGTAACAATAATAAAAACTAAATAAATAAAGGAATAATAGTCTTAAAATATGGTAACCTAAGTAAGTCTGTAACTGAGTATCCACTACCTCAATGGTTGCAAGTTTTATGACGTCAGTCATCTTACGGTTACAAGTTCTTAACTTCCACTCTGACTAGCACCAGGCTTGGTGTTCTTTGGTTAAGTACTTTTATTCAAACTTAATTCATTTATTATTCAATTCTTCTGTTAATAATGGATTGCACGGTGTCTGAGTGTGTTTATTTAATAGATCATACTCATCAGAAACAATCCATTGGTTTTTAGACAGTATTGACACCGCTGATGAAGAAATGCTGTCAAAAACCTTATTCATACTTTTCTTTGCATGTTGGATGTTCCTGGCTTCAAGTAGCTTTAGAGCTATTACTGGTTTTCTTTTTCATCTTATTCTTATTTATTTATATATATATATATATATATATATATATATATATATATATATATATATATATATATATATATATATATATATATACATATATATATACATATATATATATACACATATATAATATATATATACATATATATATATATATATATATATATATATATATATATATATATATATACACACACACATATATATATATATATATTCATTCTTGGGGTACATGCTATACCGACCCATAAGGAAATGCTTAATTAAAAGATCTAGCAGAGAATTTAAATTATATTTTATCAACAATCCCTTTACAATGTCAGTATAGTATTTTCTTCTATATATATCTCTCAGTTTAAATTCAGTAGATCCCCTCAGCAAAGAAATCAGTAATATTTCAGCGTGCATTAGACCTGCACTCTACTTTATTTTACATGCATACGTTCCCCTAAACAAAAAAACACTCGAAAAGCAGAGGCCCGAAATTCCCTATGAAAACTAACCTGTGTCCTCTCTTCTTGGAGACACGAGTCACGCTTCGTAAAATGGCGCAATAATAAGAGCCACCCTAAATAATAAATGAGGGGGTCAATTTTTTTGTGGCCCTCCCCCTCCATGTCGTGAGTAACTCCGCGTGGTCATTGTGTGACGGGTCCATGTGACCAAACAAATGGTGACAACTCATTAAACAAGAGGTCTGCGGGGGTTCATTGGATCATTACAGTTAGGGGTAACATCGCAGCGGTCGCCCCGAACAGATTTTTACCCTGCTCTCGGCTACGCTGGAACACAGCATGAGTCGATTACGAAAATGAATTGCGAGGATTTGTTACATGCTTGTTACGAAATTGGCGAAAGAATTTGTGAACATCGTTAAATTTGTTCAAAGGACTGAACTTGTTTTAGAGCTGCTTTAAAAATGACGAGAAAAAAAAACGTATTATTATTATTATTTTAAAAGCTTTAAGCTAACTTTGATTAATTAGAGTAAAGAATAGATCATTTTTTTCATGCTTATAAACAAACGGTGGTTTAGCAAAAAGACGGTGGTTTAGCATCTATTGTAACTGATTTATTAAATATAATTCAACAAGGCTAGGACATTTCACAATAAGTTATCATTTATTATGATTAAGAGACTAAAATATTTTTTCTAGTAAAATTCCATCATTAATGAATAAATTTACTTTTCATAAAAATTTTTGAGTCTTTACCAAAGTTGATTTGCAGCAATTAGAAAGGCATATTTTGTTGTTTTTGTTATTTTTTTATCATACACGATGTTGCTGAAATGTTTTACAATCGGTTTTAAGTACTAATTAAAATCTACTTAACAAAAAAAATGGAAGTTTTTCTAATTTTGAACTCAATCCCATTAATCTTTTGTGTGACTCTCGAATTGCCTTCTACAATTTTAACTGTCAGAAAAGACAACTGAGAAACAAAAACTTTTCTGGTTAGATGTTTTACCTTACCTACGTGTGAATTTCGTAGCGTTGTAAGTGAAACAATCAAGTCATAGAACTTCAAATATGGATTCTCCAACAAGTAAATCTGAAACTGTGAACAGCTTTTGCAATCATATTATCCCTCCAGAAGCCCATACCCGTTATCTTCCTTTCCTGGAAGCGGGGTTTTGGCCGGGAGCAACTTCATTGCCCCCTTTTCTCATGGCTCCCGTAAACCGCGAAGGGCCACAGTTTTGGCCTGTGCCATGGCTGCCTCAACTTTGGCCCACTCCAGCACAGAACTCGAAGAACAGTTCATCAAGGTCTATAATGTCTTCGTCTGCAACAGCAAGTCCAAGTCCTGAAGCTTCTAGCATAAACAATGGTACCGTTGCCGGTCCTGAAAATGGAAGTCCCACGTTCAGATCATCTTTGAACAACTCTTCAATGAACAGTCCACAGTCTTTGGGCCTTAGTGCCCACCGAGCGAGAGCTGGAGCTATTGTTGATCCTCTTTTAGCCTTAACATCCATGGAAGGTAAGAATAAAGTCTCTGAAATTAACATTCTAAACAGCATTATTTTAAAAATGTATTTTCTATAATGAAAAAATTACTATATATTATAGTGTGATTAATCTTTCGTCAATGAGTTTATTTAGTTGTAACCTGGCTTACAGAAAGGTAGTTAGTTAGAGAGCTCTAAAGCAAATTCTAAGACTCGTAATAAGGAAACATTTGGACAACAGGTACTTCAAAGGATGCACTCAATAATTGTTGAGAAAAAAAAAATATTCACAAAATTTTTAAAAAATAATGCATCAGCACAATGGTATATAGTTTTAATCTGTTTATAGATTACTTTTTATTAATTTTTATTAGTTGTGTCACAATAATTCATACAAACGAGATTTTATAGACAGAGTGAGGTCTTGAGAATTATTATTCAAAAGTATAGGGAGTTATATTTATGATATCAACAAAGCATTTTTCCACTTTTACCCGTTTTCCAACTTTTACCCGTTTCACTTTTCCCACTTTCACCCATTACCATTATAGAAGTCAGGAATTACTTTCTTAGTGTGACCAAAACAATTTTTGCTCAAGGTACATTTTCACTTCAAGCAGCTAATCTTTTATCCTTCTTTATCCGATGAAAAAAAAAAAAAAAAACATGGCTCTATAGTGTATTTGATCTGAAAACAAAACACTGTAGTCTATTTGTTTTCAATATTTTAATAGATAAATAAGTGTTTGAGCATTAAATTCTTAATAAATAGCCAATGTTTTTTTAAATATATTTCTTGAACATTCCACAACTTTCTAAAAGTCTAAGAAAAACTATTTTTTTTTATATAATCGCACAAACTACCAGGGTTAATTAAAATCCTTCTTAGTTATCCTGAAACTATAAAACTCAGTTATTTTTAGTTTAAATAATAGAAAAGGATGCGTTTGTAATTCAAACTATAAAGAGCTTTTTCCAAATAATATAAAGTGAATAGAATATGAGATAGTCAAAGAATGATGTGTGATACATGAAAACTGTGTTATACGAATTATACATTTCAGAAAAGGGTAAAGAATCAATTTATATAAAATAAAAAGGCGAAAAAACATCAAAGAATGTTAATTTCAATTAGATTAAGTTCACATGGTCACTAACGTTTACATATGAGAGTAGCAGACTGAACGGAATATTTTTTTTTATTTACTCATGTTATTAGAGTTTCCCATATCTCCGTACACTATACATTTTATCAATTTTTCTAATTCAGAGTCATAATCTAACATTAGAACCGTCAGAAATAATGTTAAAAGATTATATATATTTAGATAAATAGTAACATATGTTTCATTTGCTCATAAAGTAGATATTGACCACGAAGCATACTAAACAAAAATAAATAAAAAATTTGAGATCTAATTCCCTCCCATTGGGAGCTATATTCTTAAGCATGCAAAATAGTCTTAATATTTTGCGTGCGTTTATGAGTTTATGTGCGAAAAGAGAGTAGGAATTTCATGTAAAAAATTATCTTTCTGTCGTTTTTGTGGCTGAGAAATCCTTACAAGCAGGCAAACTTCTACTGTACAGTATGAACCTTCTGTTGTTTATTATTTCTTAGTTTCTGTATCTTATCCTTTGAGTGAAACAGATTTTCTACAGATTTTAAGGATATATCTAGGAGATTTTGTTTTAATTTTCTTACACCACAATATTAATATTGTTGTTATTCGCCGTCTGCTTTTATGAGTAACTCAAGCCGTAAAACTGGTTACTTGGTCTTAAGACTTACAAGTGCAAAAAAACAACTTACAGGGTCGAAGAAGAAAGATTTTAATTTTTAGAGTCAAGAAGTAATTCATATAATAATTCCTTGACTAATTGTATATTTTAAATATTGTAACACAAAAATCCTGTTAAAACCTATATTTTGAATTTAATGGGCTTACACCTTTATTTAATATTTATTTTCTATATTTATCAGCACTTATGTAAGAAAGTTTGTTTTCCAATTATTTGATAACTAGATAATTAACGTTCGTGTTTTAAACATATGTAAAAAAATTATATCTCCAATCAAACTTGATAAGAGGAAATATAGTTCATGTTTTACAATTTTTTTATGAACAGTGTTTTGTAAGCTAAACGGTTTTGATGAATTATCCCCAGGTGCCAACAATAAGTTAACGCATTAAAAGCGTTGTGAGGCCTTTAAATCTTGATACGGACAGATTTGTCGAAAATGCATATAAGTAAATAATTGAACATGGATAATAGATATTCTTATAAATAGAAATCCTTGTTGTTTCCTGTTGTAGAATATTTAATCAGAAAAAATTGTAGACGACATAAAAAAATAGATCAATAATGTTTTCAGACTTATGATCTTTGATGATTGATAACGATAAACATGGCATCTCTTTTAATGTTGTTTAACTAATTTGTGAGATAAAAGCAGTATGGCTAACATCCAGTTTTTCCAATAATAATTGAAAATACAAAGTACTGAGGGAAAAAAACTGGGCCTTTTTACTTTAAAAAAATCTTATTGAAAGTTCCTTGATGTATTGAAAAGTTTTGAAACACTTGAATGTCTCTATGATTTTTTTCATTACTTACTTAAGTGCATTTTAAAACTATCTGGCTCATTATATAATTCTGAAAACATACTTAATGTAGGCCTGTAAAAACTTGCAAAACGGTTAAACAAACGCACGGCAATGGGGAAAAAATCTACTTCTTCGACGTTAGATAAAAAAACTAAAATGTGTTGGGCCAACATCCTGTATCGTTGGCTTCAAAGAAAGATAGGGAAAAAGCAAGGAAAAGTATTCGAAAAGGAGAATTTTCCATTACTCATACCGCCTGGATAGTCCAGTTAAGTGAAATCGGCTCGACGTTAGGAAACGTTACCTGGGTTCATTTCGGTCCCAAGTAGAGCTTTATAAAATGATAAAAACTAATCCGGATAGCAAAACTCCATGAAACACATCCTTGAAAGATAGTTCGCTAATACGAAGCTAGGTACCCAGAAGCCATGGACTTGGGTTTCATTTGTATTATGGAATCCTCAGCATGCCTTGTATACAAATATGCTGATAAGATTGAAATTCCAAAAGCGTTATTAGTCTGAATTTTTACTGGTGACAGATAAAGTGTAATCAATCCAGTCCACAAAGGAAAAAAGAGTCTACCACGATTTATGATGCAACATTCCTACAGCTTGAAATCGATAAAACTCTAAAGAACACATCCTTGTGACCTCTCTATATCTAGGGTATATTCCGTCATGAAACATATCCTAGCAAGAGGCCTATCCTGGAAAATTTATCACCGTCAAGCTATTTAAACCTTGCTCCGTAAAAAGTTGTTGATGCTTGGTTCCATCATTTGGCGGCTGCATTAATTACAGTTTCTCCGTCACTAATAAAAATTTAGTGTTATTCCGCATTTGGAAACCTTTCCCATCCAGCGAACTTGTCGGCTTTGTAGTACACTCTAATTTTTTCGATCTAATTTCTAATTTCTGAGATCTTCTGATATTAAATTCACAGAAAAATGAAACGGATATATAAATAAATATCGCAATATGGTTTATAAATCTATCTTATCTTTACATGTTTGGAAATTTACTCTTAGATTAGGCTCCATATAATACTTAATAATTTTTTATTACGTATTATACTGAGATATATTAGATTAGGCTCCATAAATTTGTTGACGGTTATTGGTTCTATCTTTTGGGGGCTGCGTTAATTACAGTTCCTCCGTCACTTATAAAAAATTAGTGTCATTTCCTCATTTGGAAATATTTCCCATCCACTTGTCGGTTTTAAAATACACTCTAATTTTTTCGATAAATTTCTAATTTCTGAGATCTTCTGATATTAAATACACAGATAAATGAGACGGATATAAATATCGCAATAGGGTTTATAAATCTATCTTATCTTTACATGTTTTGAAATTTACTCTTAGATTAGGCTCCATATAATACTTAATAATTTTTTATTACTTATTATACTGAGATATATTAGATTAGGCTCCATAAATTTGTTGACGCTTATTGGTTCTATCTTTTGGGGGCTGCGTTAATTACAGTTCCTCCGTCACTTATAAAAATTTAGTGTCATTCCGCATTTGGAAATATTTCCCATCCACTTGTCGGCTTTGAAATACACTCGAATTTTTACAAACTAATTTCTAATTTCTGAAATCTTCTGACATTAAATACACAAATAAATGAGACAAGTATATGAATAAATATCGCAATATGTTTTGTAAATCTATCTTATCCCTACATTTTCAGAAATTTACTCTTACATTAAGATAGAGCAGATTAAGATCCATAGTAAATTATTAAGTATTATACATTAGATGAAACATTTAAAATCGTGGTTCCCAACACTTTTAAAGTTGTGGTCCTGTTTACTAAAAGCGAAGAAATCTACGATTTTCGAATAAAAAAAGGCATTTTTAATTAAGTAAAGAGAACACACTGAAAATAAATTGCAGAGACCATCTCCCTGAGGGGGCCCTAAAATTGAAATAGTTCTCCAGGGCTTCCAGTTTGCTTTATTTCAGTTGTTGAGTGTTAACCTGCAGAAAACTAAAGCAACATTTCATAAAAGGACATAATTTCATAAAACATCAAATTTATTAAAGTTGAAACATGCATTGTGTGTAAAGTTAAAATATATTTAAATTGATTTACGTTTTATTTCACATGTCTGATGCATTTTATGCCCGATATAACACAAATTGCATTATTATAAGAATGTTTCAGTACTATAATTTGAAAGTAACTTGCGATTTCACACTCTAGTAGAGACAGAAAAGAAAAGATTTTTAAATAAATCAGGTTAAACTTCGAAAATAAATCTTGTGAACAAAGTAGCATAGTAAAGTTTGTTTGCTAAAGTAATAAATTCAATAAAATTGAAGTAGATTCAATTTATATATATACTATATATATATATATATATATATATATATATATATACATATATATATATATATATGCATACACACACACACACATATATATATATATATATATACAGCGGCTCCCAAAAGTGTTCGTACACTTACGAATTTCAATGAAATAGGGGTCTATCCATTAATTAAAATGAATATTTCAGAATTGGTATTTAATAATATGATCTATAATCTATTCTTAACAAAACTACATGAAATATTTTGAAAACATAATAAAAGTTTATTTTTAAGAAACCAGTAATCAAAAAGTAACAAAATCTTTATCTCACAAAAGTCATCGTACACTGAAATATTTTCGTATAAATTCATAGTTAATATTATCGTCTGGCGCTTTATTTTTATTTTTGAATTGTGGTGGCATTTAAAATATCGTTTGGCTTTAATTTTTGCTTGCCTACTCCATAATATTCTATTTATTATTTAAAAATGGCTCGTAGTCGTAAAGAAACAACAAACAGCATTCGAAAATGGATTATTTTTCATCATAGTAATGGTAAATCAGTTCGGAATACTGCTAAATTACTTAATTTATCCCATTCTACTGAGCAGTATATGAAAAAGCGTTTTAAAGAAGAAAATTGTATAGAAAACAAGGTAAGAAAAGGCCGTCCGGCAAAGTTAACAAAACGTGATCAGAGATTTATAATTAGAAAATTTGTGAAAAATTCCCGGTTGAGTTCTGTAAAAGTTTCTGCAGAATTCAATGAAACATTTTCTACTTCAATTTCACCTGAAATTTTTTGACGAGTTCTCAGAACAGCTGGATTATATGAGCGTTCTGCCCATAGAAAATTTTTTGTGTGTGAGAAAAACAGAAAGTTTAGGCTTCCCTTCGCACTATCAATGATAAATAAGCCCCAAACCTATTGGAATAATGTCTTATTTGTCGATGAACATTCTTGGTGCTGATGGGCGTATAACTGTATGGAGAAGAAAAAAATGAGGAACTTAATTCCAAGAACTTAGTAGGAACAGTTAAGCATGCCGGTGGAGGTATCCTTGTGTGGGGGTGCATGTCAGCATCAGGACTAGGAAATTTGGTATTTTTTGATGGCATAATGAGTCATGCTGTTTTTATAAATATTTTAAGAGACAATTTAAAATTATCAGCTCAAAATTTCGGTATTGGAAACAACTTTGTTTTTTAACAAGATAACGATCCTAAGCACAAGGCTCTCAACGTTCGCATCTGGTGTTTCTATAATTGTCCACAAGTTTTGAAAACACCACCTCAATCGCCAGATTTAAACCCAATAGAACATATTTGGAGAGGACTGGAGGTTCGAGTACGAAAACACGACATTCACGCGAAAAGCGAACTAAAAACAATTATGATGGAAGAATGGATGAACATTGATGCAAAAATTACAAAAGAACTAAAGCAATCTATTCCCAGACGTGGATGCTAAAGAATATCCTACTAAATATTAATTTAACGAAAAATTAGAATATTTACTAATATGTAGAGAATTTTTTACAAGTGTACGATGACTTTTGTGAGATAAAGTTTTTGTTACTTTTGGATTATTGGTTTCTTAAAAATAAAGTTTTAATATCTTTTCAAAATATTTTATGTAGTTTTGTTAAGAATAGTTTATAGATCTTATTATTAAATACCCATTCTGAAATATTCATTTTAATCAATGGATAGACCCCTATTTCATTGAAAATCGTAAGTGTACGAACACTTTTGGGAGCCAATGTATATATACAAGGTGGTCATAAAGAAACTTTGCCGATATATGGACCTCTAGAGGCTGTTCCGTTCAACTAATCGAGATGAGATTTCAGATATAGTTATTCAGAGGTATGAGCTCGGGATTCTGTGAACGGCAATCAAGTGGCGCTCTCGGTTATGGTTATAGGTACAGAAACTCGAAATTTTAAAATGGAAGCACCCATATTTTTCCAACGCAAAATGCTCAGCGCATGCGAATACCCTAAAGACCGTTGGAACGGTACGTGTATCACAAAAAACGGACGCATTATGGACGCAAAAAAAACAGCTCTGCGAATGGCTAACAAAAACACGATCAGAGAGCTTTCTATCGGTTTACTACGCTGAATATCTGGCAAACGGCGTTCTGTGATTGGTTTCTAGCCTCTGTCATATGCAAATTTCCTCCGTGTGCCCGGATCGTGTCTTTGTTAATCGTTCGCAGAGCTGTTTTTTTGTGAGTGAATAACGCGTCCGTTTTTTTCTGCTACACGTACCGTTCCAACGCATTTTAGGGTTTTCGCATGCGCTGAGCATTTTGCGTAGGGATAAGTGGGTGTTGCCATTTGAAAATTAAGAGTTTCTATACCTATAATCGTAACCGTGAGCGTTACTGTGTTGCCGTTCTCAGAATCCCAAGCTCATACCTCTGAATAGCTATATCTGAAATCTCATCTCGATAGGGGGAACGGGACGGCCGTTAGAGGTCCATATATCGGGAAAGTTTCTTTATGATCACCCAGTATATATATATATATATGTGTGTGTGTGTGTGTAGAGAGAGAGAGAGAGAGAGAGAGAGAGAGATTGATTATAGATAGATAGATATTGCCAAAAAACTGGTACATCTGCCTAATATCGTGTAGGCCCCCACAAGCACGCAGAAATGCCGGAACACGACTTGGCATGTACTCGATTAATGTCTGAAGATATTATGGAGGCAATTCACACCCTGAATAAAACAGGGCAGTACAGAAATCTATATGATTGTGAGGGGTGAAGATCTTTTCTGAGCAGCACGTTGCAATGCATCCCAGATATGCTCAATAATGTTTATGTCTGGAGATTTTGGTGGACAATAGAAGAGTCTAAAATCAGAAGAGTGATCCTGGAGCCACTCGGTAGCAACTATCGATGTGGGGGGGGGGGGTTGCATTGCCTTGCTGGAATTGACCAAGTCCGTTGGAATGCACAATGGACATGAATGGGTGTAGATCATTGGACAGGATGCTTATTTACCCGTCACCTGTCAGAGTTGTCTCTAGATATATCAGGGGTCTCATATCACGCTAACTGCACACGCCCCATACTATCACAGAAGTGCCACAAGCTTGAACAGTCCCCTGTTGACATGTACGGTCCATGGATTCATGAGGTTGTCTCCATTACCCGTACACATCCATCCGCCCGATATAATTGGAAACGAGACTCGCCAGATCAGGCAACGTGTTTCCAGTCATCAACAGTCCAATGGAGGGGTTGTCGGGCCCAGGCGAGGCCCTCACTCGTGTACCATTGTTGACTGCACGGCAAGCTTTGTGCCGTGCAGTCAACAATGATACACGAGTGAGCCTGCGGCTTCGAAAGACCATATCAATGATGGTCCGTTGAACAGTTCGCACGCTGACACTTGAGGACCCAGCGTTGAAATCCGCTGCAATTTGAGGAAGTGTTGCACGTCTATCTCGTTTAAGGATTCTCGTCAGTCATCGACGGTCCCGTTCATTCAAGGTCTTTTTCCGGCGGCACCACTGTCGAAGATTTGATGTTTTACTGGATACCCGATATTCACGGTACACTCGTGAAATGGTCGCGCGTGAAAATACAAATTTCATCGCTACCTCGGAGATGCTATGTCCCATCTCACGTGCGCTGACTATAACACCACGTTCAAAGTCATATAAATCGTAAAAACCCGTCGTTGTAGCAGCAGGAACCAATCTAACAGCTTCGCCTGACACCTGTTGTCTTATATAGGCGCTGCCGACCGCACCGCGTTACGCTGATTGATTGCATATCTCCGCTTTTTGCATAAGCACGCCTGTACCAATTTTCTTTTTCCTATTCAATGTATATATATATATATATATATATATATATATATATATATATGTCTGTGTGTGTGTGTGTGTGTGTGAGAATAAGTAATTAAGCGGTATGTAGAAGAAAGTTGAACGTTTATATAACTTCAAATTCAGAGATTTTACTCTGAGTGACATCTACAAGCATAGTTTATTTGAATCCCCATAAAATGAAAACATTCCCGTGTAACAGAGCTGATTTTTATACAGAAGCATTCGATAGAATTCAATTTAGATTGCCATTTCGAAAAAAATGTTACTGACAAAATGTTCTAATCTTTAACTAATATGAGAAAAAAAAATTATGAAAAAACCTTTTTATAACAAACATTTACAGAGAAGAGTAACGGATTGATTCTTTTACACTGTAGAAGCATATATTAAGATTTTTAGAAAGTGAATCTTTGTCATGCTTTTTTTTTATCATTTTTTGTCCTTCCAAGTTTCTGTTCAGTTTATGTAATCAAAATTTTATATACCTTCCATTATTCCTAATTTATTTCTTTAATGTATGAAAATAATTTTATTACATTAAGTTTTATGCGAGAAAATTGTAATTTTATCAAATTTGTCTCGTTCGTAACAAACTCACTTTCACTAAAGAGAAATGAATTTATACGAGCAATTGATGTTCATAAAACTGTATATATGTTACACAAACTGTAGTTCAATTTCGCTTTCTTCCGGCTGTTCACTTTCATTTTATTAAGCTTTTACAACTTCAATTAACTTCTTTTTGTAGATTTTCTAAGCAACAAAACTTTTGAAAGAAGCGGTGGGAATTTGTTAAGCAGAGACGCAATTGTATAATTTTTTAAACAATAACATAAAGTTAATAAGAAAGTCAAAAAGATGGGGATAAATTATTTGTTGACTCCTGTACGAGCAATTACTCCTAGCTTTACGTACATTAAAGTCACTTTATTTTTACATTAATGTAAAAAAGGTAATTTTTTTAAAGAGAAAATGAGACTCGGTCTGTATAGTTTTTTTATCTATCATCAGTAAAACTTAACAGTTCCCAAAATGCAATTCCCATCAGTGAAATACAAATCTATCGTATTTACTTGAATGCAACGCTCGCTTCCTAAATCTAGGGTTTAAAATCAAGCACATACCTAAGTTTTAAAAACAAAATCTGAAAAAATCGTCAAAAGCAATTTACCTCTTTGAAAAACAAATGTATACACTATTTACTTCCGATAGTTCCTTGTTTCAGCTCACATCCTATAACACATAACTCTCCTTTCACCGTACTGGATCTTTCTTCACCGTACTGGATTCCATTCCAACACGCATTCTGGTCTACCCGGCAGAATTTTTACATAATTGCATTTTAGATCCCAGAATTTTCAGTATTTTTTTAAACGTTGAAAACATTTTAAATTATTATTTCTGAATATGTTAAGGAACAGTACAATAAACGTGTTTTAAAATTTACCCCCATGTTACTAGAAGCACATTAGGATTGCATTTATAAGCTGAATCCTTAATATTGGTTGTTTTAGGTTGCTAATATAAAAGCATATGAACAATTAACCCTTCAGCGGCCGCCGCCGTGTACAAAGAGCAACATTTTCGTAATTTTGAATGGTTTGAATGTTCTAAGCAATTTCTATTTATAGCTACACCCTTTCTAATGCAGGTCTGATTTTCTGTCCCTTGTATTCCTTTCCATTCATTGTTAGTCGTGATTTAACCGTGGTAAACCAGCGATTATACTGAATTACAATACGACAAAATTATGAGTTGATGTCGTAGATCAAATGTGCAGCTATTACACGGTATCCCTCATATCACGAAGATGAACATCTCATTGTTTTTAGGTTTTTGGACATAATAGGAATCGATTCGTAAGTTGTCCTTAAATGCATTAAACCAGACAGTTTTGAAATAAAGCGATTGCATCTGCATTCTTTGGCCTTTAATTATAAATATATCTCAATATTATCAACATTTTATATCTTGTCATAAAACGCAGAATTATTGTTTTCAATTTAAACAAAAAAAGTTTATTACAAAAGGAATAATCAGGGTTGAAAGAGACGTTGCACTTTGTGCAACGCACGTCTGCTGTCGTTCCAAAAATTGGCGCCCCCGCTGAAGGGTTAAATTGATGGTAATTCCGTAGTAACATATCTAAGAGATATTTAGGGGCTGTAAAATGCTATAGAGTAAACTTTAATTTGGAACTTTTTTTACTTTTGCTTTTCACTATTATTTTTCCCTACAGAGTGTAGAACACAATGTCAGCTTTACAGCTCTAAAATTTTTTCATCCTAATTTTTCCATCTGCGTTTTCGATGTACAGATAATTTTGCCTTTTTTTAGAACATTTTCGAAAAATTTTAACTTCTACTATTTCAACCGTGAGCTATTTCAGCGGGCCATTTAAATATAGTCAAAGGGATCTCAATGATCATTGGTCACGGGTTAAAGGTCCCTTACTCTAATATATTAAGCAACCCTTACAACATCTTAATGTCGAAACTTGAACTAGATACCTTTTGATATGAAGATGGATATTTTAATCTGTGGGAGTCTTCACGTTTTAGGGATCAAAGGCAGCATCAATAAGTTCGTACGCTCACGTGGACGGCACGACAGTAGAATGAATTACCGAAAGCCTGATCAGCAATACAATTTGTATTTTATGAATTAGTATATAAAGTACAAACCGCGTATACAATTGAACCCCGTTATAGCGAACCCGGTATATAACGAACTCATGGTTATAACGAATGAAAATTTTTGTCCCGCAGTTTTCCTATTGTACGTAATATATAATAAGTATTGTGTCAGTTTAATGTAATCGATTTTAGTGGGTTTAATTCCTTAATGATCATTTTTAATAGATTTTATCATTTTTAATACATCATTATTGAATACCCATTGCAACTAATGAGTTATACATTTTGGGAACTCTAGCATTTTTCTTAAAGGTTCGGATATAGCAAACCACCGGATAAAGCGAACAAAACCTTTGGTCCCTTGAAGTACGTTATATCGGCGTTTGACTGTACTACAATTAATTGTTAATATGGCTTGAGTTGCATTAGGTACGAGTGTCATTGCAGACTTGATGGGGTACTTGGCACACTTTCCATTTGGCTGAAGCTACATAAGTAAGTGCAATCTATGAATTTCAAAATGTCCTACATATGTTTTTCGATCAGAAACGAGATTTTTCCGATAAAGCACTTTATATTTAGTACCTATTTTTATTTGGGATTTCCATTCAATTTCATTCCTAGAAAGAGCAATAACATTTACAACAATAATAGTTTAGAGACACCCGTTTCATTTAACCCTTCAGCGGGCGCGCCAATTTTTGAAACACCAGCAGGTGCGCGTGGCACAAAGTGCAACGTTTCTTTTAACCTTGATTATTCCTTTTGTAATAAACTTTTTTTTTCATATTGAAAATAATAATTCTGCATTTTATGATAAGATATAGAAAGTTTATAATATTGAGAAATATTTATAATTAAAGGCCAAACAATGCAGATACAATAGCCTTATTTCAAAACTGTCCGGTTTATTGGATCTAAGGACAACTTGCGAATGGATTCCTAGTATGTCCAAAAACCTAAAAACAATGATATTGTCTATCTTCGTGATATGCGGGATACCGTGCAATAGCTGCACATTTGATCGACTACATCAACTCCTGCTTTTGTCGTATTCTAATCCTGTATAATCGATGGTTTACGACAGTTAAATCACGACTACCAGTGAATGGAAAGGAATATAAGGGTCAGAAAATCAGACCTGCATTAGAAAGGATGTAGCTATAAATATAAACTGCCTAGAACATTCAAACCCTACATGTAAAAACAAACCATTCAAATTTACGAAAATGTTAAACTTTGTACACGGGCCCGCCCTTCTGAAGGGTTAATATTGGTAACTGGAAGGGTTGTAAGCCTTGGAGTAATACCCCCATTAAAGCATTAATGTTAGATTAAGAGGTTAATACAGTGATTCTCAACCACTGTGCCGCGGCACTTTAGTGTGCAACGAGATTCTTGAAGTGCGCCGCCACGGCGAATACCCATACATAAGCGACGTCAGCCAAGTAGTTCAATCAGTCCTACCTTTCTAGCGGGGACTGGTTGAACCAATGCGCATGACTATTACAGTTCTGGACTTTTAAGTCTGGATCAGGAAATGAGGGTAGAATTATCATTTTTACGCCCAAATATAAATGAAGTTATCATAAAACGAGCTCAAATTTCGCATTAAATGTAATTTGTAGTTAGATAAGCATTTTGTTTACTTTGTAGTGCAATTTCATTTTTATATTTCAGTGAAAATTATTTCGTATGCTATTTTTACAAAATATATTATAGATTCATCAATCAATTATCCAAGAAAAATTCTTTTAAATTTATCTTATTGTTAGTATGCCGCCAAATATTTAAATTATTAAAAGTCTACCGTGATGAAAAAAAGGTTGAGAATCACTTGGTTAATAAGTTAAAGAGAACAGCGTTAAAATTTTTCATCCTAATTTTTCCATCTGAGTTTTCAGTGTACAGATAATTTTGCTTTTTTGAGAACTTTTTCGCTAATTTTTAATTCTATTTTAATCGTAAACTATTTAAACCTGCCATTTAAATATAGTCAAAGGCATATGAAAGTTCATTGGTCACGGGTTAAAGGCCCCTTACTCTAATCTATGAAGCAACCCTTTTGATGTGAGGAAGTATTAATTTGAATGACTCTCAAGACCTTTCTGGAAGTATGAGAAAGATCGTTTGACATCTTCTTTTCTTTTTTAACATAAGGGAAAGAAACCATAAGTGAGTTGAGATTTAAGTCAAATGGTTTTTCCTCCCTGAAGAGAAATACCAATTTCCCAAATACATTTTTTCATTCAAAATTCAATTAAATTTTTCCATATGATCATTTGGGTGAGGTTTGCAGTTGTTTATGATATCAGTTCAAATTTAACTAACCCATAGTCTATCAAAATATCAAAATTACTATTAATAAATTAAATATTATTCATTAACAATCTAATTCTGTTTGAATTAGGTTTCTATATTGCCCATAAGACAAATTACAGGTATTTTAATGATAATTTACATAAAATAAAAAATGGGTTTAAAATTTGTGTTTTTTTTATTATTAACTTTCATTGTGTATATTTCAACCAAAACATCATGAAACTAATGCTAAAAGTGTCACGAAATTTTTCAGTTGTTCGTTAGTACAGCTATAGAGTTAAACACTCATAGACAAATAGAAATAACAGTTATGATACTTATTAAGGGAATATACTATTGTTTTCAAAAATCCCTTTTTTATTTGGTATAAATTCAAAATTATGCAATCAGTTTGGACTATTTTCCGAGACAGCTATACTCTTAAAGAGTATATACATCAATATCATTTCATTGTATCCGTATCATATATTGTATCAGATTGTGATACAATAAAGATGACGCAAAATTTTGATCTCAAACTACCTATTCTTTCTTTTATCCATCGTGGCACATCTGCCAATGATTTGCATTGTCTTTCGCTGCCAAACTGGGAGAATATCCTACTGTGATGCATCTCCTTCTCGAAAGAAAAATTCAGGTTTCGGTGAAAGACCGAGACCAAATGGGTTACTGCCATGCCGTATCAAAGTATCAAATTTTGATACATTGATACCTCACAGAGTGCCAGTCACGCTAGCCCAATTAAAGATACGCAGCTTTGCTATATATCATGTGTTTAAGTACACTCTAACAGCAGCATAGTTTCTCAAATATCACATTTTATCACGAGCTGTGTGTTCTTAAAGACGCTATTATCATTATCCTATAATACTTAAAGTATCAATATATTTATATATTCCGGAATTACCTTATTTCCTCGAAATATGATTTTTTAGTTAATTTCTAAATTTTACTTTACAAATATTTCAAAGAAAAATTATATTTTTTATGTTCTTCAAAGTTTTAAGTCATACATATTCATAAAATTCAGATGTCTTAACAGAATTAATATAATTCCAGAAAATCTTAAAGTAACCTTTCAGAAAAATATATGTCAACATTTTATTTACATTTTTAACTGCTTGCTCTGTTTACAGTAGTCTTAAATAAGGCGTTTCTGTGAGACAAGCTTCCAAATAATCTTTTATTGCTATTTTGAGAATTTCCCTTTGTCAAATAACAGAAGTAGTTGCAAAAAACACTTTTTTATAAAGGAAACGGTGAACATTAAAGTGATATCCTGCTGTCATGCTAGATTTCCTCGCGATAAGGTAACAACATTCGAATTCCTAGAGAGAGAAAATTTAAAGTGATAAATTCTTTACATTTACGAGAAGCTAAAAGAATTTTTTTTCACGGATATCCAGTTAACGTAATTATTATGGTAAATATTTTAAAGAAAAGACACACAGAATTGAAATTCTCTGAATGTTATTGATAAAATCAGGGTTGTAATTTATCATTTTGAGCTCTATTTTATTGCCATAGAGAAGTATTCTTCGATAAGGTACCCTACATTAAAGTCTAAAAATAATGAAATTTGTTCTAGAGAACAACATCAAATATATGATATATGATATATGTTTCAGAGGTTTGAAAACTAAAAAAAATTAGATTTATGCTTTAGTTAAGTACCTTGCTTTACCAAATTTATGATTAAATTTGTTCTAAGATAACGAGCGAGCCGACTTCCTTGCCGTAGTCTGCCACAAAGCGTGAAATTGACATTAGTGTCAATATTCCCAAGTCTTTTTTTAGGAAGGTCATGTTTGAGAGTATGGTGGAGTCATGGAACCAAGAATACGTCAGCTCAAATAATGGTAGTTTAACCAAGAAATTTTTCCCGTCCATTAGAATGAGACTCTCATGCCATCACTTCTTTGCTAACTACAAATTGACTCACAGGACATGGAAATTTTAAGAGCTATTTGAGTAGATTCAAATTGTGTTCGGTGACCCCCTGTGACTGCAGCGTTGGTGGCGAGGAAAATGCTGAACATGTTCTGTTTTTGTGTTCGAAGTACCGCAGGGAGAGAAATATTTTTAAATTGGCTCTTAAGGACTTAAATATTAACTGGCCTCCCAATTTCTTTCTGCTCGTTTCTGGGAAGTGTGCTTTCGGCTTATTTTGTAAATTTATTGTAAATATTTGTAATTCTTCTTAGTTTTTTTTAATTTCTTTTGTTTTGTCTGTTTCTTCTGTTTTCTTAGTGTTTTATACTTACCTCTCTAAGTCCCGTGTGATACTTTGTGGTACACGGAAATTTTATGTGTATTTTTTGATAAATAAAAAAATAAAAAAATCCTGTCCCTTACAGTAAGTGGCTCAAAAAGTTTGGCCTTTAAAATACTTCAGTTATCTGAATATTTTTTGCTCTGTTGATGCATTTAATGACCATTCTATACCAAACTCTAATTCGTTCAGTTTTTTCTTCTCTTAAAATGCAACTGAGAATCGTTTCTGAGACTTAGTGCTTTTAAGATAGTTGTACTGCATATTACAACACCAATGCAAAGCACGACCTTTTCTAATTGGCATTACATTTTCTCCAACTATGAGAGAGACCGGAGGCCAGTACGACCTTGGTGTGATTCAACCAATTTTATCGGTCACCATTACAACAATCACTTTGTCGTCCATTCTAACAATTACCAACTTTTTCTTCACCTTAAAAACAACTGGCTAACCCAGGAGTCAAACTCGGGATATTCTACTCTCCGCACCACTGGAATAGAAACTAATCCACGGCATGAGTTTCTTTTAAAAAAGTATAAAATTTATATAGCAATAGCATTAGAAAGGGCTAAAGGAATTCAGAAATGCGTTTTCCTTTAATTAAGCTCCTCATGAGTTCTATTAAACTTTTGTTGAAGAAATGTTATAATTTTGGTTGATATTTGTCTTTAGAACGGATATTTGATTTCCTTAAATGTATATATAAAAAAACATCGTAAAAAATCATTGGTATACATCAGCTTAAATGATTAAAATATCACTGGGTTTTGACAACTAGACGGCAAAACACAGTGATTTTTTAATCATTTAAGCTGTGTACCTAATATGAAAAAACATTGAATGACTCTTTGAACATATTCCTTTTGATTTAAACTTCTTTTAATACTTGGTCTAAGAAATGTCTAACGATCTTTCTATTCTCAGTGTTTATTTCTTGTCGAAAATTATTTTTTATTATTAAAACAATAGCTCTTAGACATACATCTATACACTATTATATGCCACTAAAATACAACAAGCAAACAGAAGAAGCAAAACACAAAACAAAATTGCATATCGAAATCTTGGAGCAGGAACAACAGTCTAATTGGGCTGATATCCATTCGTCCTCATCAGTTCCCTGGCCTCCCAATATCTGCCATAAAGACAGTTACTTGATAATGTGGAGAACAGTGCATCCATGAGTACACCTGTTAAAAGTAAATGGGCAAAAGTTTCCTGCTGAAATATGGTATACCCAAAAAAAGATGTAGTTATAAGTCAGTAAAGTCATTTGCAAATCTTTCGTATACATTTCTTCGAATTCGTAACTTTCGAGTCAATTGCAGGATGGTGATTATTTCAATATGTAGTCTAATTTTTCCTAATTTTGTGATGTAAACGTATCACTGAAGCATGATATTTTGATTCATCCTTTATACGTTCTTATTCCTTTAATGTAAGTAGTTTTGTTCCTCAACCTGAAACCTGGGCAGAAATAGCAATTACTCCCACCACATCAGTTATAAGTTTTCAGTTACCCACAGATAACTTTAAAACGGCTTAATGCTTTCCTTGTAAATTTCAAGCTAAGTGTTTGTTTCAAGTGACACAAGCACTGCGAGCGAAAAAAAAACCTTTTATGCTGCTCTAAATTTTACTTCCTAAGTCTTAAACCTCATCTTCTCTCTTATAATAGAATGTGCAAAATTATATACATACATCTAATTATCTTCTTCATAAAACTTCAGTACATTTTACCGATTTTGCAGCGTCTCGTAATTTTTTCTTACTGTGAAGGAGTGGAGTGAGAACTTTTTTTTAAAAATAATCTAATCTTTCCTCGGGTAATATTATCCCATGATGAAAACACGTATAACTGACAGATACTATTCTGATTCTTTTTTTACACTTTATTTTTCATTTTAGGCAAATAATTTTGTCCCTGAACCTGATGTGAAAAAATATCTATTACTTATATGTACTATAAAAAAGTTATAAGCTTCCGGAACTCTCAAGTAACTTTAAAACATCCCTCGAAAAATACTTTCCTTGTAAATTATAACTGATTGGTTCCAAAGGACAGAGGGAGGGGGGAATACAAGAAAAATACTTTTTACATCGCTCTGAACTTCGATTTTATAACCTGTCTCATTTTCTCACCAATAACTAGATGTACAAAGTTGTGCCACTTTTCCTACACTGCTGGCCATTAAAATTGCAACACCATGAAGGAGGATTACACAACATCAAATTCGCATGAAAGGAAGAAGATGCTAGGACATGCAAATGATTAGCATTTAAGCGCAATCGAATGACGCAGGAGGGAGAAACGGCATCTCAAAATCTGTATAAAAGGAAAGTTACGCAGCAGGTTTCTCATTCGGAAATCGCATTTGAATGTTGGTTGTTTGTGAGAAGACTGTGTTATGCTTCGTATAAGAAGGATAAACAGCTACCAGTACGTATCGGAATTCGATAGCGGAAGGATCGCGGCCTATCGTTCGGTTTATCGTTCCGCGATATTGCTACTCGCATTGGTCGGAATCTAATGACTGTCATCCGAATATGGAATCGATGGGTTCAGAAGGGTCATAGTGAACGCCATGCAGGATCTCAACGGCTTCCCGCCATTAACGCCCGAGAGGACAAACATGCTGTCATGAGAGGACGACCTTGCAGTATTGTTCAGCTACATCACGGACATTGAGTCAGGAAATGGACTTATTTGCAGTACGACAAGTATCCGCAAGAATAGTGCGACGACGTCCGAAGCAGCACGAACTGTCTGCATGGCACCATTATTGCGGCTTTCCTTGACACTGCAGCATAGAGACTCACGGGAACAGTGGTGAGCCCAACGACAAAACTGTATATAGGAGTGGTACCACGTCGTCTTTTCAGACGAGTTCCGATTCTGCGTGCAGAATCATGATCGACGTATCCGTGTCTGGAGGCACCGAGGAGAACGCACGTGACCTGCTTGAATTCGATATCGTCGTACGAGCCCTGCACTTGGTGTGATGGTATGGGCAGCCATTGGGTACACGACACGAACACCTCTTGTTCGCGTCGTCAGTAATCTGAACAGCCAGCATTACATTTCTCAGATCTTAAGGCTGGTGGCTGTGCCCTATCTTCGAGGCCTCGGAGACGTCATTTTTCAACAAGGAAACGCAAGACCGCATGTTGCCCGTCGTGTCTTGACCTACCTCGACACAGAGTGTGTTCAATTGTTGCCCTGGCCGTCCTCCAAATCTCTCACCCATTGAAAACATCTGGTAACGGGTTGCTGA
This sequence comes from Dolomedes plantarius, assembly GCA_907164885.2. Lineage (NCBI taxonomy): Eukaryota > Metazoa > Arthropoda > Arachnida > Araneae > Dolomedidae > Dolomedes > Dolomedes plantarius. The sequence goes on from OU015491.1 coordinate 110,891,837, forward strand.
GAGACTGGGCCGGCACCGCTCTCCAGCCACTACGATTGATGAAATGCGGCATAGCCTTGAAGAAGCATGAAATAACTTGCCCGTATCTGTCATCCAATCCCAGTCGGACTCTATGCCTAACCGGGTTAAAGCCGTTTTAGCTGACAGAGGCGGCAGCTTTCTGTACTAATTTCGGACCCTTTATACCTCAAATTTCCAAAAAATTTAATCCTGTTTTCTTCTTACTATGCTGTATAAGTACAATAAGTAAAGTTTCGTTATTTGCTTCCCTTCCTGGTGATGCAATTTTAATGGCCAGCAATGTTTAATAATCACTCTCCTTATTTGAAAGTAATTCCAAAAATATTAAGTTTAGTCTGAAACACACGAGTCCTCTAAAAATTCAAACTATTTACTAAAAACTGATATTATAGCTGGGAAACAACGGCTTTCAATTAAATTTACAAAGGGGAACACCAACAATTCCGCAGTGCCTAACCCACGCCTATTTTCTTTTCCAAAATCTTCAATCTTTATCTTTTGTGAATCATTCATTGCGTTATTCGCTTTAGAAATCTGCAAGGAACAAAATTTCAAAACTCAACCCGACTAGGGCTTAATAAATCGATTTGTTTGGTAAGGCCCCGCTTAAATGTTCTACCCACAAACAAATATTCCGGTCAGTTAAGGCCTAAGTCCAACGTAGCCGGTAGAATTTAAGGGGACTAACGACTCTTAACTTGAGGAAATAAGGCACATTTTCATACTTTTTGACTATTTGTAAATATTTCAATTTATTCCCAGTTTTTCCAAATTTTATGTATATGATAAATTGATATATTTATTTTAATAAACAAATTTTCAACTCTCAAAATAATTTTAAATAATTTTTTTAAAATGCTTTAGATATACCTTGTTTTTTAAGCATTTTTATTGTATACTGGCTTGCGTGCAGAACCATGAAATTAATTTTACACTTAAATGTATAATTCCTGTTGTATTTTGAATTGTTTATTTTAAATATAAAATTGAACATAGAACATTCAACATTAAAATATTTTTTCAATTTTCTTTAAACTGCTCAAAACATACTTAAAATTTCCTTAAATTTTTGCATTAATTTACCCCTGAAAAAGTAACAAAAATGTGCAGTGATTGCAATAATTCTAGTTCAGACGCAATAAAATAACATGATTATGCAGTGATAAAAATTTCATGGAATTATGTTTCATAGTTTTTGAGATATCAGTTGCGGAATGATACAAAATTACATTTTGAGAAAAATGAGTTTAAAATTTTTCTTACCATAAACTTGATCAGTAATTAAATATTTAGAATATCAATATCTCTGGAACTAAGCGGAATATTTTCATGTGGTTTGCTTTATTTTGTTCAGAAATGATCAAGCTTTAACATATATTTTTGTCAAAAAATCGAATGTTTTAAAGATTTAAGGGTAGTGAGTCCCCTGAAGTAAAATTCTAACTTATTTTCAGCACTCATCGTCTAAAACTCCATTAATAGTGTATATTGTATCTATTAATTGTAATATCATTATTGTTATGAGAATTAGGCAAATTTCTTCATAGATGAAGCACTAAATATTTTTGTAATAAATATACGCAGAAATTTGTAATCAATTGGGAAGAAAAATAGTTTTAAAAAATCTGTATCTATTATCTGATGAGAACGCAATCGACTTTTCCGTCTCTGGATTTCAATGATCTGATCAATGGATCCTCCTGAAAATGTGAAAATAAATTTATGTTATCTCTCTAACATAATAAAAAATAACATAATAAAAATATAACATATAACACATAACACTCTCTAATATATAACATATAACACTAAAAATAACATAATAAAAATATAACATAAAAATAACATAATAAAAATCTAAAAATAACATAAAAACATCTAAAAATAACATATAACACAAATACATCTAAAAATAACATAATAAAAATATACATAAATACATCTAAAAATAACATAAATACATCTAAAAATAACATAATAAAAATATAACATATAACACATAACACTCTCTTATATATAACATATAACACTCTCTAACATAATAAAATTTATGTTATCTCTCTAACATAATGTTTTTATTATCTCTCTAACATAATAAAAGCATTTAAAACTGACTCACTAATTATGTAAAAATTGGTCTGAGTTGATTTTTCGCTGGAAGGAATTCGAAACACAAAATAAAAAGCTGTATAAAGATAAAGATAAATTTTTAAAAATAAATAAATGAAATCAATGAAACACAGCTAATGAATATTTTAATTTTTCAGGTGAATATAAAACAGGCACACATAGTATTAAAATTTAATATTAAAATTATACATCATGAAAATTATATATTCGAAAGATAAAAAGCTGACAAAAAAGTTAATTAAAAAAAAATTGATGCACCTTAAACTTCCAAAGAGATCAAAAATGCAATTAGACGAAATTCAGTTCCAAGAGAGAATAGTTTTAGAAGCTAAATAGTTTCAGAAGCGATATTTTTCTTATGACATAAAAATTTTGAGACGAAAAAAACCTATCGATGAAAAATATTTCTATAATACTAGAACACAATTTTTAACTGCACGGGTAATTGGGCGTATATTTTTTAATTCTATTTCAATATTTGCTTTTACGAAGAGGAATTTCCCGGAATTTAATATGAAAGTGAATCTGAAAATCCATTTAATCACTCAAGCAATAAGTTGGGGTTTTTTTTTTTCGGAAAAATAATTTCTTTCGCAAGAATGAAGAATGCGAATACTTAGAGAATCGGGAGTGCTTGTTTTAGCTTAATTTGATATTTTTCTTTCTCTTTTAGGGGGGGGTTCATCAAGAGGAGGCAAATCAAGATTTTAAGATTTCTTTTATGAGGGGAAAGAAATCACATTTCCAGCAGAAAATAATAGTTTAATTTCTATTAATATTTTTGTTTATTATATAAAAATAATTTCTCATGATGAAAAATAAGCTTTCCTTTCATAAGCTTTTCACTAAAGTATGCTTTCCTCTGTCTTTCATTTATACACGTAATTTTGAAATCCCCAAAAGCTTGATTTGAGAAATCCCAAAAGAAAGGTTTTATCTTGAATTTTTTTAAGCAGGAAAAGTTCATTAATGAGTGATGGCAAATGTCATCTATATATAGCTCATACCTTCAAATCATCCTTGTGCAGAAATGATTTTCAAAGAAGATTTTTAAAAAATAAATCAGATCGCTATTTCAAGATTAGCTAGCGTTAATTTTCTAAAAACTCTCGAGTTCCCGCAGGAACATAAGTTATTCCTAATTTGCAAAATAGGTGATTAAGAGTAGTTTTCCTGAACCATCTAGGAGTTTGAATGAATTCAAGTAAGCAGTTTCGTGTTACACACACCTGGCCTACAAAGATGCAATTTATTTTTAAACGTAATTAACTGCTTGTCAGAGTGCTGATGCAGTAGTTTTGAACTAAATTGTGTTAACAATCTCTCCATATCATTAAAGGTGCACTAACACTTTCGTAGGACCTATTCCGCAGCCTACACCAAAATCCTCGATTTACCGCTTTTTCTATACTTCTTGTGCTTGAGAAATCCGCACTGGCCGAAATTTCGAATCACTACCCGACCAGGGTATGATGAGCCCTTAGTTAAACTCGACGCAGATGTTCCGGTTGCCATTGGACCTAATTCGGAGTATAAATATGCCGATAAGTTAAAGCCATTTAAGTATTGTTACAGTTGATATTTATCCCTAATCTTTGCGCGTACTGAAATTTCAATACGCCATTAAGAATGTATATAAATATATTAAAACAATGTTATAGTTATAATAATGCTAGTTTTCTGCGAAATATTAAGAAGAACCCAAAATATTCTGTACAAAATGCTCAAAAAATTAAAAAATTTGTGAAAGCATAAGCTTATAGTAAATATATATTGATATTTGATGGTATTTAAGATGTTTTTAAAATGTAAAGAGCTTAGTGGTTGGAAAAAAGCAAGTATTTTTAATTTTTTTTCTATTTCTTTTTTTAAATCGACAGAAATACAAATCTCTAATTTAAAATGACTATTTACTTGACCAGTTAATGCTTCATTATACTATAAAAAAAATAACTTAGCTCAGTTTTTAATTCTTTCATTCCGTTAGATTAGGAACATGTAGTGGTTTCTATTACATAAATTTTAATGTTAACAAACTTTTTATGTCGAACGAAACAGACACTCAACAGCGTATAAAAGGCACATTTTTTATAATGAATGTTATTTATAAATCCCTTAAACTTATGGAATGAAAAATTTAAGGATTAAAACTTAACTAATAAAACTTATAAAGTTTTATAGCTCTTTATCATCTTTATCAATCGATCTCTATCTATTGATCTGTTTATCCTGTCCCGCCTTGTACCCACGCATAAAAGCATAGCGAATAATTGACAACAGAAAAATCATATATTACAGTTCGTTTCTTACTAAAATATTATAAGACTCTTAATTGTGATGAATTTTTTGTTTCTTCCACACTGATATTTCGTCTCAAATTTGAGAGTTTAAGTTACAAAACTTTTCCGTTCAGCTATATATTGTAAAACTAAGTATGTACTATCGATAATCTTCCTTTAAATAAAAGACATAGCCAAAATCACTTTCTATGGGTAGGATTTTCGTTTTTCAATTTGATGCTAAAAGTCCTGCCCGTTCTTTGTACAGCTGTTTTAAACAACCAAAAAAACACTTAAGTTGTCAAATGTATGTGGCCATAATGGAAACGACATAATGCGCATTAGAAAATCTATTGCACGAAAGGTCAACTTACCCCCCCCCATATATATATATATACTTATGTTGCGGAAAAAGTCCGAAGTCTAGCCAATTCGCGAAATGGCTGGCACTCCTAGAAATGGCTTTGGCTACTTCTAGTCACTTTGTCAAAGTCCGAAATCATACAGAATTGACAATTGCTTCGGGCTTGATCGGCCAATTCGCGATGCGCCCGACATCCAATGGCCATTTTGAAAACTACCCAAGAGAAACTATCAAATTCTCTTTGATTTTGAAGTTTTATTTTGTTTGTTCTTTGACTAAAATAAAGGGATTTTCACAGTGGCAATAATATAAGATAGAAATGGTACGATCAACTCCCTTAACTGCACGATCCAGCCCCGCAAAACTTCTAGCTTTGGTCCCTTTTTCTTGGACTATTCGGGCACTGGCCATTGTTTGTCAAGTGCATCGCGAACTGGCCGACCAAAGATCGAAGTAGTTGTCGATTCTCGATTATTTTCGGACATTGGCCAATCCTAGAATGAATATATATATATATATATATATATATATATATATATACTGCTGCCGTTAGTGTCTTGACATTTTTAACTTTTCAAGAAAAATGCGGTGCGATTAAGACAAAGGTTGAAACGCAGTTGGAGCAAATATGTCAGATAGTTTTAAGAACCTCCTGAAGGAGATAGGATATTTTTAGTAATAACAGTGATAAACATATGGAAGTGAAAGGCGAAAAGAAAAAAAATGAAAATTTTAGGCCTTTGAAAAATCTCTGCTAGATTTATACTATTTTTTATTCGCCACTGTCTATGGAAAAATGAAATCCCGAGTTATTTCCTAACGGATTCACAATTACGTATTTATTACCTTGGACTCTTTTCTTCATACATAACGCATGAAAGAAACAAAAGTGTAGTTATATGAAACATGCAAGTTATTAGGGCAAGGGTAGGTGAAAATTCAAAATTCGCGTGTTAAAGGGCATGATTTTCCCAAACACCACATAAGTAATGATTATATTTAATGTTCGAGTAAGCGATTTCAAAGTAAAAAAAAGAAAGCTAATTATTCTGCGCAGTTTAGATGGAGTTATAAACAAAAACTGAACTTTTAAGTAACTCATTATCGTTTATTGTGACTCTGTCAACAAAAAGCATTCGTTAACTATACTTTCGTGCAGCGATGTCCCCTCCCGTATCCATCAAAAATCTCTCTCCGCAAACAGAATCTGTTATGCATATGTGTACAGTGCAAACAAAAACTGAGGCAATCATACCATACCAACCGGGCATCAAACGTCAGGTAACTTATAAGCCTATAAGAGCGCGTATGGCTTTCTGTTCCCAACGCTGCACGAACAAAAGTCGATAAGCGTTATATACAGGAAATGCCTTTTAACTCGGCGGCTGCAACATTAGGGTATAACCTGTACATATCACTTTCGACCTCCGGGCACAGATTTACTTCACGGACTCGTCACGCAATACAGAGTACTGCATGAAGCTATTATGCAAATATTCGGGAAAGAAATGAAAGCCGCAGATTGGTCTGATGTAAGGGACGGCCTACAAATTAAAGAATGTTTGGAAAGAGACGAATATTTTTTGAAGGATATGTGTATGCGTGCCAATTTTTTTTTTTTCGGTGGGGTGGAGGGATAGCTAAAGGAAGCATTGTTTAGAGCAAAACAGACAGTTCAAGTAAAGAGAAAACAATTCTATGCACCTTTTAAATATCTACCATGTTAGGTGAATTTTATACCAGCGCTTTCTTGTCTCAGCAGCATTAAATATGTGCTATGTAATGGTTTAAGAAATATCAAACCACTAAATCTGGAAGTTTGTCAAAAGGCTATGAAAAAAAATTTTTAGTTGCATATTTTACATTCAGTATTTTTTAATATATTTTAAAACTACAGCAACCAATTATCTCTTTTTTTAAATTTTAAATCTTTAGAAAACAATGTTTCTAAACTTATCAAATAAATAAAATTTTAATACCGTAAGAGGGGTTACTTTGTGACTGCAGGGGTAACTTTGTGACACATAGTATTTTTTTCGTATTCCGGATCTTGCATCGCGCCCGTGATACCGGGTAGGCAAAGAACAGTGCCAACAGCTTGTCCGACATACAAAGACACCTAGTGGTCAGTGTCCGAAGCTTCTGCGTGCCATTTGTCTGTATTGTTCAATTATGTTGTTAAGCTATTGACTCAAACTTCGGAAACTTTGTGTGCTGAAAGATAACATCTTATACAACCAACTACCACAGGTAATTATTTTTTATTGTCAATATGTTGGTTAGATTGAGGATCAATATAACTTTTTTGTAGTGATATTTCCAAGAGTTATCAGAACATAACCTAAATATCGAAAGGTGACGGGTTTACTTTGTGACACATTGACACTGTCACAAAATAACCCACCTCCTCTAGCCGCTAGATGTTACATTTTTCCGTCCTCTAAAATACCACTGGAGAGAAAAAAGTATTGACTGTCTCGAAAAAAAAATACCCGAAGGAGCAGAATGTGCGGAAAGACGAATTTCCTCATCTTCTCAAAGAACTGATGGCTGTCCTGGGCGCCCGAGGTATCTTTGATGTCAAAGATATAGATAAAGCTATCCAATATTTGTAATAGGTATATAGAATTGTGCATCAAGATTTTAATATGCGTTTTATGGTCTAACTTTGTGTCAAGTAATTTTTCCTCTTGGATTTCATGGTGAAAACACATATGTCACAAAGTAGCCCCACTCGGCGGGGCAACTTTGTGACATATTTTAACTTTAATTTCTCAAAGGTAATTAAAGATCCGGGTTAGCGCAATACATTACGTAAGGAAAGGATATAGCAATGTTTTGCAATTGTTCGTTTTGGGCTGCTTTTAAAACTGATCGGCTGGCTCAGGAAAAAACTTGAAATCCATCACAAATAACCCTATCTTAAGTCATATTAAATATAACATTAAAGTAAAAGCCTTCGGATATACGAGGAAATGTATATAATTATTGAATAGAGTTCCCAACAATCTATATTACAATATGTTTTAAAGAAATGGGGGGATCAATTCTCTTTTTTTTCAGTTTCTTATTTTGGAAATATTTAGATGTTTATGGAAACTATTTCGAACATTTATATGCACTTGAACAATTTCCTAAGTAAGCAATGTTTCTAAACATATCTTATGTATTTTAACATAAGTTTTAAAATAAAAGTTCTTTAACTATATTGGTGATAAATAGTCCTACATTTTAGATTAATAAAATTTTATTTTAAATATATTGCAAAACTGTGTGAACTTATTCTAACTTTTCTTTTTGAAAATTTTGGAATGGAAAATATTTTAAATGTTCACTTTCATTTGAACTACACCTTTAATTAACAAAGTTTCTAAACTAATCAAATTAATTCCAGCTCAGTTATATAACTCTCGAAATCTTATCGAGTTTTTAAAAAAGGTGTACCTGTTTTCATTGACTATTCTTAAGTTATTTTAAAAAAAGTTAAATGCGTTGATATCAATAAACATAACATCAATTCAAACTAGACTCAAATCTCATTTATTTTGAAATATTTTATTGCTTCCTCTAATGATAAGAATACAAATCTTTAAAAGACAAGAGCAGCGCCTTGGGAGTAATCAATACTGAGACTTTAAAACAGTAACTGTTCCTAAAGTCATACAAAGTCGACTGATTGCGTCACATTGTGAAAGACTAGACAGACCCAAAACTTTTTTTTTTATGCAAGGCAAGTCTGTCTTCTTCCAGACGACTCCCACGTAATGTCAATACGAATGAAAAAAATTTCATTCACTACATATCTACTTAAATCCTGTGAAATAATTTATGCATTAGAAAAATTCTGTTTAAAATCTTCTAATTCCATTAAATATATAAATTAGTTCGAATAGTTAAAAAAATCTTTAAAATCATATTACTCCTTATATCAACATCTCAAGTTTTAATTCAGGTGAACTAAATCTCGATTCTAACCTAAGTGTAAGTGATAATTTATTATATGCATAATAAAGTTAATTTTTAATGTGCTGTATTTTTCGAAACATATGCACCAGACGATAAGACGCACCTCAAATTTATGGGAGAATTTTTAGAAAAGAATATTTTGTATTTTATTAGGTATATAAAAATATCTCCAGTTTCTTACTTATTAAAGATAAAAAAATGTATCATAAAAAATATATATAATAAATATATCTATGGTGCCCGGTATAAAGGGCTTAAATAAAAAAAATTGATTTTTAGATATTTATTAGTATTGAATTTTTAAAAAAATCTTTTGACTTCTATAAAAGACTTAAGTCTATCAATTTTGTATAGAAAAGTGCATTTCTTTGTACAAAAGACTGAAGTCGAAATTATTGTTCTATGATTGGTATAAAAGCCAATTACTTGGTATATTTAAATTACTGTTTTTGACTTAAGCCCTTTATACCGGGCACCTTAGATATTAAATAATACATATAATATACACTGAAGTGCCACTGAATTAGGGATACCTACCTAGTAACGAGTTGGGCCTCCTCTGGCCTTGATAACGGCTGCCACACGATGAGGCATAGATTCAACAAGTTTCTGGAAACGTTCCACGGGAATGGCTTGCCAAATATTGGCTAAAGCTGTCCATAACTCAGTAAGGTTCTTTGGTGCTGTGTGATGGCCTTTCACGCCTTGTTCCAAAACATCCCAAAGATGCTCAACAGGATTTAAGTCTGGGCTTCTAGGTGGCCAATTCATGACAGAGAAGTCAGAGGAATGCTCATCCAACCAGCCAGTAGCCAACCGGGACTTGTGAGAGGTACAGTTGTCTTGCTGGAAAACTCCATTACCGTGCGGATAACAGAACAGCATAAACGGATGGAGGTGATCACCCAGCAACTCTACATACCGAATTGCATTGAGGGAGGTTGGTGCACGCACCAAAGATCCCAAACTGTGCCACGAAAAAACACCCCAGACCATGATTGAGCCACCATGCCCTTGTACAGTTCCAGCCAGGCATGCAGGATCCATGGCTTCATGAGCCTGACGCCATATTCTCAGCCTCCCGTCGGCGTTAAGTAGTCGGAATCGAGACTCATCACTCCATGCTACTCGTGTCCAGTCCTCTACACTCCAGTTTCTGTGCTCTCTTGCCCAGGCAAGACGTGCAGCCCGATGGCGAGTATAGAGCAATGGTACTCTCGTAGGTCGACGGCTCCCGAAACCCATACGGTGAAGCGAGCGTTGCACAGTCTGTTTACTGGCTGTACGACTGGCACCGTCATCAAACTGGGTGGTAATTTGAGCTAATGTTTGGCTTCGCTGGCTACGTACAATACGCCTGAGCCGTCTCTCACCACGCACTGTCAAGGCTAATTGTCCTTTGCCGTTTGCCCGATCGCTAGTTTTTTTTCCACTATCCATGTATTCTTTGTATACTCTTGACACTGTCGACCTTGAAAATCCTAGCTGTCTGACGATTTCGGAAATTGAATGGTCCATGCGTCGCGCACCTACGATTTGTCCGCGATCGAAGGCGTCTAAATCAGGCAGTTTACCCATACTGGCAATTCCAACAACTAATTCAGAACAACCACAGTACGCGCTATATATGCAGTTACCACAGTGCCCTCACTTGCGCATACATGATGCGCAGCGCTACACAATTTTCATAGGCTTTGCTATCCCTAATTCAGTGGCACTTCAGTGTATATATAATATATAATATATATAAATAATATAATATATATATATAATATATAATATATATATAATATATAATATATATATAATATATATATATAATATATAATATATATATAATATATAATATATATATAATATATATAATAAAATATTCATTTTATTTTAATGTTACCTTCGGACCATAAGACGCCCCCAATTTCAAGTCGATTTTTTTGTCTAAAAATGTGCGATATGTGGTCCGAAATATACAGTAATTCATTTCACATAAGACATTAATTTTCCGGTACAGTCTTAATACAATCTCCATATAGTCAACAAGTATTTCCTTCATAGCACCGTGACAAGAAATCGGCGTCGCAGTGTAATCTCTTTCCAAAAATCACTGCAAAGGAGTTATAGCTCTATGAAACGTCGTCATTTTCACTTTACTATGGTGTCACTTTGACCCGTGTGTGACGCCACATGATGACTAGTCACAATCAGGATGTCCCAACGCATATATTCTTTTAAAGATGTGTGATCGTGTAAAATCCTATTCGGATATAAATGCACTTCAGTTAGAAATGTACAACAGGGCACACACAGTCTGTACAGCATAAGAATGTTTGTATCTAGCAATATTACTATCGTATAGAAGCGTGCGATTTGTGTTATGTGATTCTAGCCGCTATTAAGTACATGCATTGAATCGAGAAATGTTTTATATCCAACGCAGCAAGTACTTTGCACTGAGGACATTCGTCCATCCTAACCGCGACTTTATTTCCTGTTTTATTGCAGTAGCACCGTATACTTGAATCAATATTACTTCCTATGAGGTTACAGCCCAAAAACGTACATGCCTCAGCCGGCATCCGAATCCGAGCCTTGTTGAAACTCGCGACAGTAACTACTATGCGATCTGGACGGTTAAACAGAGACAGCAAAAATATTCTTTCTCGACCCCGGACACCATTATTATATTTTTTGAAAAATAATGTCTGTAATATAAGCAAAACATATTATAAATTGCTTCCAGAACTCTTAAGCAAAATAATCGAATCCAGCCTTTCAAGGGATTTATTGTTTCCATGTAAACTGTTGTAATAGAAAGTTTTCTAACTAAATCTAAAATCTCCATGATTATCTATTTATGCCACCCTGTGTAAATATCTAAACAATGGCTGCCTTATTTATTGGGCTTGTTTCGCGTGAGTAATCCCCCCCCCCTCCTTCCCAACATCTAAAGCACTCGCGACACGGTGCGTGACCCGTAGCCTGGCACGTGTCACCTGTAATCACAGGTGACGCCGACACTGTAATCACAGTCAACGAGACAGGGGCAGGTCATTAGTGATACCAAGTCATTCTCATTGTATTATATTTATTACGGGGCCTCTATCTCTCGATTCAGCAAAGAATACGGGGAGCTGCGAATTTCGTCGGTAAACAGATACGCGTGGTGTTGAAGCAGGATGATGAATAAAAAGTAAACATTGCTACTAATTCCCCTACTTACGAGGAAAATACATATTTTTGTGGCTAATATTTTTTTTGTTCATTTTTGCTGAAATCAACTTCTTGTATTTTATATTAAAAGCTTTTTAAGTCAATTAAAAACATGTAGATAACACGAACACTATATTTATTTCGGTATACATACGTGTCTGCTTATGTATAATCTATAATGATACATAAGCAATATGCGTACATCTACACACACACACACACACACACACACACACACACACACACACACACACACACACACACACACACACACACACATATATATATATATATATATATATATATATATATACAGGTGGTTATCAAAATAATGGAAACACCCATCAATATCAATGGTGTTTATGAATGTGCTTCGTATTCCTTAAAAAACAAGTCTGGCCACCGGTATTGTTGCCACAGGCGCAAATCCTGGTCGAGTAATATGTAGAAAAACGGTATTTGGCCAGACGAATCATTGTTCACATTGTTCCTCGCAACAGGATGTGCGTATGTCTGGAGAACACCTACGCAAGCGTAAGATTATGGCTGTCTCATCTCAACTGTCAATCATGGAGATAGATCTATCAGGGTTTGGGATTGCATCTCATGGTTTTCTTCAGGCCCTATTGTAACCGTGAAAGGGAGATTGAATGGGAAGGACTATGTCGAAATTTTAGCTCACTAGTCCCTCCTATGGTGCAAACATTGTGTCTTGCAGGAGATGGCGTTCTCCAGGATGATAATCCCCCTATATATACAGCTAAATCTATCAAGTATTGGTTTGAAGAGCATGAAAAAGAAGTCAAATATCTTATCTTGCCCTGTACAATCCCCCCCCCCCCCAGACTATATATCATCCAACCACTGCGATCTGTATAAGCGGATAGAGCTAGGTATCGATATCCACCACAGCATCTCTACAGGAACTTTCATGATTTTTCCCTGAAGAATGGTATAACATATTCTTAACCACTATTCATGACTTGTATAATCCAATTCCAAGATGAATCAGGTGGCATTCCATGCAAAGGTGATTCTGCGCCGTAAGGTTTTCATGATGTTTCTTAGTGTTTCCATTATTTTGATAACCACCTGTATATGTATAAATATATATATATACTAGTTTTATATACCCGGCGTTGCACGGGTGAACCCTTAATAAAGCTTACTTGTATGATATGTATATTTGTATTTTATGGCAATGTATATCCCTCTCCACTGGTCATCATCCCATCAGCATATTATAATACCCCCCCCCCATGCTAATGTCAGCATTAAAATGTTTCTTTCAATTTTGATAACCCACTGGATCCCGCCCTTCGAGGAGTTTGAGGGCTTCCCCGTAAACCCTTGTGAAAATCGCCGGTTTCATAAACAAAGAATTACCTGACGTTGCCCAGGATAATAAGAATGAATGGAGTTAACCTGAGCTCTAGATGTATACGTACTAACAACCGAAATATATACAATTCACACACACCTTTCCACACTTCATTTAATTAAGGTTGATCTCTCTCTTTTCTCCTACCACCAATTTGGTGTTCAAAATGGTGATATATAGGAAGTATAAATTATTGGATTGTTTCTAGCAATTTTTTCAAAATCTAAAGCGAATGTCGAAAAATCGTGACATTGATCGTGTTTGTTACATTTAATCGTGTTTCTTACATTTTAAATCAAGAATCTTATGGATATCTGTTTCCTTCTTTGAGATATGACGGAATATGTAAAAAACACGTAAAAACACGTTTAGCCCCCCTAACCCCCTTGGGGGCCGAATTTTGAAAAATCCTTAAATTGGTTTTTAGGTATTCATATTCCTTACATTTTAAAGCAAGAATCTTATGGATATCTGTTTCTTTCTTTGAGATATGAGGTAATATGTAAAAAATACGTTTTGCCCCCTCCCCCCCCCAATGGGGCCGAATTTTGAAAATCCTGAAATTGGTTTTAATGTATTCGTGTTCCTTTCATTTTAAAGCAAGAATCTTATGGATATCTGTTTCTTTGTTTGAGATATGAAGGAATACGTGAAAAACACGTTAAGCCCCCCTCCCCGTTCCTGGGGCCAAATTTTAAAAAATCCTGAAATTGGATTTAAGGTATTCGTGTTCCTTACATTTTAAAGTAAGAATCTTATGGACACCAATTTCCTTCTTTGAGATACGAAAGAATATGTAAAAAACACGTTTTGCCCCCCTTCCCCCCTTGGGGGGCGATTTTTGAAAAATCGCTTCTTAAATGACGCCTTCAGCACAAAAGTAATAAGCTCTTAAAATTTGATATCTGTATCTCCAATAGTTTTTGCTGGGTGTTGATTCCTTTATATATATAGATAAAACACGTAAGAACACGTTTAGCTCCCCTCTCCCCCTTGGGAGACGAATTTTGAAAAATCCTGAAATTGGTTTTTAGGTATTCATGTTTCTTACATTTTAAAGCAAGAATCTTATGGATATCGATTTTCTTCTTTGAGATATAAAGGAATATGTAAAAAACACGTTTTGCCCCCCTCCCCCCCTCGGGGGGCGATTTTTGAAAAATCGCTTCTTAAATGACGCCTTCAGCACAAAAGTAATAAGCTCTTAAAATTTGATATCTGTATCTCCAATAGTTTTTGCTGGGTGTTGATTCCTTTATATATATAGATAAAACACGTAAGAACACGTTTAGCCCCCCTCTCCCCCTTGGGAGACGAATTTTGAAAAATCCTGAAATTGGTTTTTAGGTATTCATGTTTCTTACATTTTAAAACAAAAATCTTATGGATATCGATTTTCTTCTTTGAGATATAAAGGAATATGTAAAAAACACGTTTTGCTCCCCTTCCCCCCTTGGGGGGCGAATTTTGAAAAATCGCTTCTTAAATGACGCCTTCAGCACAAAAGTAATAAGCTCCTAAAATTTGATATCTGTATCTCCAATAGTTTTTGCTGGGCGTTGATACGTGTATATATATATATATAAGTCAGGACTTCTTCCTTTATAGATATAGATATATATATATATATATACTAGCGGACCCGACAGACGTTGTCCTGTTCAAACGTTGTAATTCTAGCTGAAGTACCCGGCGATGCCCGGGATTTTAAGAATGTTTACCAAAATCAATTTAAAAATTAACACAGTATAAATAACATAGAAAAAAAAGCATACGAAATGTTATACATATTAATAATATGAAAACCCAATTAAAAATGTATAAATGTATAATAAACTCCTCAGATTTCAGCTATATTCGGTATTTCATCATAAAAAAAGCTGAAAAAAATAAAAATAAATAAAAAGAATAATTTAAAAAAATTAAAATAAAAAAATAATAAAATAAAATAAAATAATAATTAAATAATTAAAAAAATAATAAAATAAAAGCTCAAAATATAAAAGCCTTTAAAAAAAGGCGAAATAACAGGTCTAGCAAAATTTACACAACTCTGGATTCGAACCCGGGTCGAGAGCATGGTACTTTCCAACTTGGCGACCTTCCGAACGCGCCACGATGACACGGTGTTCTAGTGGGTAAAGTTAAACATATTCGCTATTGGAAAGTTGTTGTGGGCTGGTGATTATACATGTTAGAGGAGTTTTTAGTCAGAAATAAGTTAGCAGGATAGAAGCTTAGTCTTTAGCTCTTCAATAAACACAAAGATATAGGCGAGGAGGATTGCAGTGGCGATTAAAAAAGATCTCGTGTCACTTAACGTGGTTGATTCGAATTTTTCATCGCGTGTCGAGAGTATCAATATGCCGTTGGATCTGATCCATTTTAGAGTATAAAATCTGACTTGAAAGATTATTATTTTTATTTATTATTCTGGTTTAATACATGACTTGAAACTTTTTGATTTTATTTATTTTTATTTTTTCGCTCGCTGTTTGCTAACTAAACCTAACGTGGACGCCATTATCTAGAGGGGTGATTTCACAAACTGTAAAAGCTTCCATTTACCGGACGCACCCCCTTATAAATTGTTGGTTTTTTATTAATTAATTAAAAATATAGAAACATATTCTATCGGATCAAATTGTGAATCTAAACCATTCTCGAATCAACTAAATTGCACACACAAAATTTCATAAAAATCAGTCCAGTCGTTTAGGAGGAGTTCAGTTACATACACACGGACAGAAGAAATATATATATAAGATATATATGTGTGTGTGTGTGTGTGTGTGTGTGTTAGTTAAAACATTGAAAAGTCATCACTCAGGGGACCGACAACGTTTGACGTTTTGTTGATTTAAGAATATAGGCACTTTAAACAGAGAATGAGGATCCGAAAGACAAAATATGCAATACTATTACGGCCACGAATTTATCTTCATTTTCAAAACAAAAAAACACACTTAATTTAGAATAGCAGAATGACACGGCTTCTTAAAATCCACTATAAAAATGTAAATAATAAATAATAAATGTTATTATTATTTTACTTTTATGTGTGAACTTTTATGTGTACTAAGAAATTGTGTGTTATTTTTAAGCGTATTCCCCAAGTTTTGCAAATAATGAAAGATAGAATTTACGAAAGTGGTAAAAAGTTAGCTCTTTTGATCTTCATTAAGGCAGACTTTATGTTTATATACTACCTACATATACATGTCCTGATACCAGAAATTTGTTTGATCCTTGATGATAACGAACTCCTGTCAGTCTAACTATTTTCCTCCTCTGGAAAGCCGGAAGATGGCCGAATGGCTAGGGCGCTTGCGTTTATACCAGAGTCTGTGGGTTCGAGTCCCCTTCTTGGCATGGATGTTTGTAGCCGTTCGGAATTGGTTTTGGGTAGTAGGTCCCAGTTTAATTAATCCTCGAGTAGCAAAAAAAAAGACTGTAACCCTGTCAATCAACCAACCTGCTCTAAAATATTTAGCTTCTTAAATTTATCATCTGTAGTAAGTTAACTGTGACGTTTAAACTCCGGACTTTTTTTTTGTTACTTTTAGCCTGAATGGGAATTTATAAACTGTTTATGAACAGTGTCTCATTAAAGCATTTTCCAAGTTTCTACAATTTTTAACGTGCTGCCCACATGGTATAGTGGAGAGCGTTCTACTCTTCCATGCTGTGAGCTTGGGTTCGAATCCCGAATAAGGCATGGTCGTAATCGTGAGGTCCACACACAGGAAGCAATGCTGGCTCACCTAATATGGTGCTTCTGTTATAAAGAAGTAGTCAGCAAGACTTCGTGGATCTTCAAGGGCCAAGTCAGAAGAAATACCTACCATCAGAAGACAAGCGCCTCAGCATTGGTGAAACTCAAAAATGTTCAACGTTATACCTGTTGCTCATGGCTTTCCTTTTGTTCCTGGAATCCTCAAAGTTTCTAATTGAGTTAACAGAGAGTGGAGACTTCGAACTGTCATGTTTGGTAAAGAACTTAGAGTCACTAAGATCAGAATTCATTCTCCGATTTGATGCTGCCCTACATGCCTGTCTCAGTGGCGTAATAGCTTTTGAGTTACCGACGTAAAACAAGGATTTTATTTACATAATCGTCTGTGAGTTCACCTTTTCTGGAAAAATGAAGTACAAGCCTGTAATCACTTGTTTTTTTTTATTTGTTATATTTTCAGTGAAAAAAAAGTAATGGGTTCAATACAAATTCTTTTCCTTTTATGTATCAAATACGTTAGATAATATAACATTAATAAAAACTCAAAGGAGGAGAAGAAATGGATACAGAAGACATAAAATGCGTTAACAATTTATTTTCGGGCACTTTTTTTGCATGTGGTATATAACTGTTTAAAATTTTATTTAATTGTTAATTCGATTACGCTAATTTATTCGCCTTAGAAAAAAAATAGTTCAAATAAAAGAAATATACTTTTTTTAACTTCAGAAATAAAATTACCGTAAATTATACGAAGAAGGGTGCTTTTCAATACAGTATACGGGGATGTTAATAGACCTATTTTTTCCAGAACATAATAAATTACAAAATATTTAATATATATATATATATATATATATATTAAATATTTTGTACAAAATAAATAATATATAATTAAATAATTAATATATTACAAAATAATTAATATATATATATATTTATTTATTTATGTATTTATTTATTTATTTACTTTTATTTATTTATATATTCTTTTTCACCAAATAACAAACTTGTCACGAGTGGGTGTTTGGCCACTTATGTGTTGACCTAAAATTTGTATGGTATAAATATATTAATCAATAGCAAAATAGCAAAATAGAAACATGGGCAATATCAAGAGCAATTGGATTTTTAACGTTAGAATTTTTCCCTAGGTCATATTAAAAGTAAATATGTTCAAAATCGTAACGAGTTAAAGGGAGATAACATATTCGCTGGACTGACCGGAAGGAGACAGAGAGCGTGGAAAGGACTATTGTGGACCCTTTGCGGATTTAGCGCGAGATCTTTCGTTAGTAATTAGTTTCAATGGTTATCACCGCAGTACAGCTCGTCTCTTGTGTACTCAATATGCCATTGACTCCTGCTTCAATATAATCCATCATCCTATCCCTGTCAATTCAGTTGTAAATTATATATCTCCAGACCCGGGCTTGAATCCCGCTCTTAGCTGAAAATAATTACAAATGGTATTTCGATTTTAAACACACAGAGAAATATAAACGACGTTAGCAAACTTCAGACCGCAAAAAAACTTTTATTTTTTAGTTTTCTGTGCATGTGTGGACAGAGAGGGTTGGCGCTTAATTATTGAGCACGAAAAAGAAAGGCACAAAAGAAAAACTTAAGTGGTAAAAAGCCCTTCATCTAAGCAACATTCCTAAAACCGGTCGTTATTTTATGAGTAAAAACCTTGTTTCATTTTCTAACGTCTCCACTCCGAACACAAACTTTTGTATCTCATTATAAGTATACTTTATAACGTATTACTCATCATCACAAACCACTTCACGCAGCTGTATACTTTCGCGTGATGGTCTCCGACTCTTGGCTCGGGCGCACGTACAAAGTATAAAAACGAATTACCTCAAAACGGGCTTCTGCTCACCTGTCACAGTGCATAACTAACTTACATCACGGACTTACGTTTCTTGCATCAGATGCGCGTCGGGCGAGGAATCTGAATTAAGATATTCAATTATTCAGCATCCTCTCGTTGGTATGCGGGGAGAAATGTCCCGTTAGGTACCAGAGAAATCCTTATGCGATTGTAGAACAAGTTAGTTTGGAAATGAGTTCATTTCTTTTTTTTTTACAACCGTAAGAAGTTTCTTATTAAAGTTGCTGCTGCGCATTTTTTTAAAATGAGGTCTGGAAACGAGTACATATAGTTCCGTTGCATGTTTATATAAAGGTTTTATAAATATTTACCTCTTGTTACCCAGCGTACGAATTTTAAGTAGTTCGCATATAATGTGGATCTGATTAAACATAAAACCTCGTGATTAAAAAGAAATCGGAATATGTAGTTTCTTTTATTCATCGTTTAACATTTTTCTAGTACATTGTAGTAGTTTCGTCTGCTTGTATCTTTCCTCATTATGCAAGCAGGATCTTTTCTCTTCACATAACTAGCTATGTGTCTGTGTGTGTGTGTACACATATATATATATATGTGTGTGTGTGTGTGTGTGTGTGTGTGTGTGTACACACACACAGGGTTTTTACAAATATATGCTAATTTTGTTTGTGGTAACTTTTAAAAGTCTTTTTATGCAAATCTAAATAAACATTAATGAAATTTTGTAAATTTGTTTCATCAATTCCCTATTTTTATTTAATTTTACGAATACTTTAGGAATTTATTCGTACTTGCTCCCGCAATGCTTAACTCTCACATATCTTAATCAATTTTTAAATTTCTGACCGCTCTAACAAAATAGTTTTGAATAATTTTAACGTCTTTTACAAACGTCCTTTTAGAGAGTTTGTACCGCTGGAATAGTCTAGAATTTATGGTTTAATGAAACAATAAAAACCAATGGATTTAGATGAAGATATGGTTTACAATAGAAAATCGTAAACTTCTATAAAAATGAAGAACAAAAGCGCAAGTTGGGAAATAATAAGTCCTTAAAATATAAAATTTGCTCATAAATTTTAATTTATGGGATAAAAAATGTACATCTTAAAAAAATTTTCCAACTAATCAAAGAAAAAAATTCAATTAGCACAAATATTCATTCTTCAATAATTGCATTTTCAACATAAAACTTCGAACTTTTCTCATTAGTACTTTGATGTTCCCATTAACTAATTGCTAAAAGTAGTCAGTTCTTCTCTTAAGAAAATGATCATATCTTGACTCGCAAATGCATAAGGAAACTCTAAACTGTTAAATCTTTCTTAAATAATTAGATAACATGAGTCAAGTTTGACTGATAAGAAAACACTCCTATGACAAAATTTTCAAATTACGAAGAGCTCCTACTGCCTAAACTATTTTATGCGATTCTGATAAGGAATATGTAGTTTATAAGTTAAAAAAATTGCAAAAGCATTTGCACAAATCTGTCGGTATCTGTCGACTTCAGTAATAACAGAATTATCTCAGCAACTGACGCCCGACTTATTTATCTGCTTTTATACAACACTGGAAACATAATTCGAGAAATTTTCATCGATATTTTAAACTATAACAGAACATGGTGTTTTTGCATCACTCCGACGCAAAGTCAGGCAGTAATTTATGAGTTTGGATCACTTTCACTGATAGTTCTCAGTAAAGACGTCAAGGAACTATGTGTATATATATATATATATATACAGGTGGTTATCAAAATAATGGAAACACTTCGAAATAACATGAAATTCTTTATTAATATGGCATAGGACCATCTATGACATTTAACCCTACACTGCACAGTGATGAATATATGAATCAATTAAAATTTTGCCCTGTACTAAATATACGAAAAATGAATTTGCATTTATTGCACACTGGTTCATATATGAATCAATCCTTTTATCTATTTCATTCCGATTTTCTTCACTAGATGGTAGTACCAAAGTGTTATATCGTTGAAAGCAAACTTTATTTGGGTGTTGCGCGTGTTCACCATTTTGCTATATTCACATTATACATTCTGCTTGTATTTTTTAACGCTGAAACTAAGGAATTTTTTTCTTAGTTGATCAAGGTATGTAGTTTCCATTTTATATCAATATTTTTCTTTAAAATAATTAATTTAGTTTTAGGAGTGTTTTTATGGTTGATTCAAATATGCATCAGCATTTTATGATTGATTCCAATATGCATCAGTGTGCATTAAGACCTAATTCTAAAATAACTCAATACTCTTTGTTTCGATACTTTTATTCCTAAAATTATTTGCATAATACTAAAAATCTAAGTTTTACAAATGCATGTTATAGAATCAAAATCAATTTTTAAATTGCATTTCCTTTACTTAGGCCTTTTTTGAAAATAATATTTTTTAGAATGGAAAATTTTTTTACAAAACGTAGGAAAAAATATTTGAATGATGAAGAAATTGCTAAACTTTGGAAGAGTTTACCTTCTGATAATGAAGATAGTTTAGAATTTACAGATTCTGATGATGATCCAAGTTATATTCGTCATAATATCCCTGTTACTGACTCTGATTCAAGTGATACAGATAATGCTATTTCCAATGGAATTCCATTAATATCTACTGCTTCAGTTGTAACGCAAACAACACAACAAATTTTAATACCTACGACTACGAATTCAACACCACCTCCTATTTCTCCCGCTAGTATTTCAAATAAGTTAAGAAAATTAGTATGGAAAAATAAAAACATGTCCGTTAAATCTGATTACATAGAGTTTTTGGGAAATACATCTACGCCACAAATAATTTCAGAATTACAAAGCCCTTACCATTATTTCAGTTATTTATTTTCTGATACCCTTTGCGAAAAAATAGCTGCAGAAACAAATTTTTATACCACTCAAAAAGGCTCTAATAGCACATTTTCTGCTACTCTGAATGGAATAAAAAAGTATTTAGGAATAGTAATTATGACATCTATTCATGAGGGTCCAAATGTACGGTCATATTGGAATGAAGTAATTGTTTATGTCATGATACAAAATATCATGCCAAGGAAAGTTTTCGAAAAAATGAGAAAATATCTACATTTTAATGATAACTATGCACAAACAACTGACCCTCAAATTGCTGGATTTGACACATTGAATAAAATAAGACTTATAATTGATGAGCTCAATGCAAAATTTTTATCGGTTCCAATTGAAGAATGCCTTTCTGTACATGAGCAAATATGTGCTAGTAAAGCTAGACATCACCTAAAGCAATATATGCCCAACAAGCCTCATAAATGGGAATATAAACTATATTTTCTTTGTGATCAGGATGGGTTTGCACATAAATGTGAAGTTTACACAGGCTTAGAAAATCAGTTCACTAATCGTTTATCAAATGAACCAGATCTAGGATGCAGTGGGAATTTCGTCGTTCGATTATGCAGAGAAATGCCCCACAATAAAAATTTTAAATTGTATTTTGATAATTTTTTATTCATCAATTAGCCCCTTGAAATGCTTCTCTAAAAATGGAATATTGTGCTTAGGCATTGTAAGGAGGAATATGATTCCAGGATGCAAACTGCCTTCTGATGAAGAAATGAAACCAAAACCTAGAGAAACAAGTGTTGAATATGTTACAAAATACGATGAGATAGAAATAACCAACCTTATTTGGAAAGACAACAAAGATGTTCTATTCATATCGACTTTTACAGGGCAGAATACTACGGACCAGATTGAGAGAGATGATAGAAAAAATAAACGAAGAACTTCTGTAGATTGCCCATATGTTGTCAAAGAATGCAAGAAACATGGGTGGCGTGGATTTGTTAGACAGCTTAATAGGCCGATATAAAATTACACTGAGATCCAAAATGTGGTACATGCACCTTTTTTATCATTTTATTGACCTGGCAGTAAATAATGCATGGTGATTGTACAAAAGGTCAATGCTTGCCAAAAATGCCAGCAGTAAAAAAATATTGAAGCTTGCTGAATTTTGACATGAAATAGCAGAAAGTCTATCAAATGGGTCAGACTATCACTCCTAAACGAGAGAGACCTACAACATTAAATGAAAATTGCATTGCAAGGAGAATAAAAGGCCCAACAGCTTATATTCCACCTATTGTAGTAAGGCAAGATAAATTAGAACACATGCCTGTTTGGAATGATACCCGTACTCGGTGCAAATTACAAACATGTAAAGGTAAATCCTTTCTATCATGTGAGTAGTGTGGGGCTACTCTTTGTATTAATAAAAGCAGAAGCTGCTTTAAAATATTCCACACAACTTAATTTTTCAATTGCTTTTTATATCTTTTGTAGTTTAGATTGAAGAATGTAAAATAAAAATAAAAAACTAGATTTGTTACCAATTGTAATTTCTTGGCGATTCTATTGTATGGCTTTTTATTTACTTCCTGACTTATTTTATTTTCTAATTTTTTACTTATGGTCTAATTTTTTAGTTATAATTTTTAGATATAAGACACCAATAACCTGAAGTATGCATAGCGAAAATTCACCTTAATGCACAATGATTCATATATGCATCAAACACAATTTTTCGATAAAAACAATAAAAAAAATCATAAAGAATTTTTTAAATATTTTTTTTAATATTGTCTAGGCCCAAATATGTGTGAAAAAAATATAATTGTAAAAGAAAAAATCGTGCAGTGTACCACCTGAATTCACTAAGGTATTTAATTATGCAAGTTCTGAATATTGGTTAAGGGAATATTATACCATTCTTTATGGACAAATCGTCAATGTTCCTGTAGAGATGCTGTTGGTGGATATCGATTCCTGACTCTATTCTCTAAAACAGACCACAGCAGATCAATTATATTGAAGTTTAGGGACTGTGCGACGTGATAAGATGTTTGACTTGGTCTTTGTGTTTCTCAAACCACTATCTGACACGTGCTGTATGAATCGGAGCATTATCATCATGGAGAACGCCATCTCCTGCAGGAAACAATTTTTGCACCATAGAATGAATCTGGTCATAGTCCTTCCCAGTCAATCTCCCTTTCAGGGTTACAATAGACCCCTTTTGAAATCCGTGAAATGGCCGCCGAAACCCTGAGAAAATTCCCTCCATGTTTGACAGCTGGCATGAGACAAGCATGATCATACGCTTGTATAGGTGTTCTTCAGACGTCCTGTTGCGGGGAACAAAGTGAACAATGATTCGTCTAACCAAATGTCATATTTTGATGTATCACTCGACCAGGATTTGTGCTCGTGGCACCACTGTAGAGGACTTTTTGTATTCACATCTGTTACAAGTGGCTTGGAAATTACTACTCTGCCGTAAAATTTATGTTTGTGAAGTTTTCTCTTACCTGTAATGACTGATACTGGGACCTGAAGATTCATATGGAGCTCTACGGTCAATTTGACTGAAGTTGTCTTCTTTTTTTACGTCACAATCTGTTTCAACACTCGTCAGTCTCTTTCACTTAGCTTTCTCTTTCGACCACTATTCTGTTTCACAGAGGATGTCTTTCCGTGCACTCTGTATGCCGTCAGGACTTCCGATACTATAGCTCGGTAAACACCCAAAACCATGGGGTATGTTGTAATAGATACTCCAATTAGACGCGCTTAAACAATTTGCCGATTTACGGTCTACAAGGTTGACATCTTACGCTATTCCCCCAAAGAGCCTGATGCCCGTAGTTTCATAACTGCTACCTTAGAGTAGAATAATGTATACACTATATTCTATAAAAAAAATACTGGTCCCTAGACTTGTTTTTTAAGGAATACGAAGCACTTTCATAAACACACTAATATTGATGTGTTTCCATTATTTTGATAATCACCTGTATATATATATATATATGAAATGACCCAAATGGTCATCTCCTGACTGAACACACATCGAGGACAAAATCAATAGGATTCGAATTCAACGGACAAATGCAGTTTATTGCAGCAAAACATCACCTTACAAAACGACGTCCAACTCTCTTCTAGCGAGCACGCACGCACGCGCGCGCGCGCACACACACACACACACACACACACAGTGATTTTTCTCAGTACTCCAGGTTAAATAAGAAACAGCTTTTAGTTATGATAGGGCGAGACAAGAATTAACTGAAGTTTCGAAACACGCCATTATCCACCTAAATCGCTACTGCCAATATTATCAAATGAGTATGACACATATGCTAGAACTTTCTTTAGAATTTTTTTAATTGTCATTTTATTATAAGATTTCAAAAGATTTCATTTAAAAAAAATACATTTTAAACAGAAAATGAAATTCTCTTTTCAGCCTCACCGGTGATATCTCGAGCCTTGGCTTCAACCCTACCTCGCCGCCCTCGCAGTGAGAAAAGGCCCATCCCCGAAGACCAAAAGGATGACAAGTACTTTGAGCGACGTAAACGCAACAATCTGGCAGCGAAAAAGTCTCGGGATGCACGAAAAGCTAGAGAGGATGAAATCGCCCTCCGTGCTTGCTTCCTGGAGAAGGAAAACGCCATTCTCAGAGCACAAGTTACCACTCTCAGGGAAGAAGCACAGTCCCTCAGACAGCTACTGCTTCAGAAAAGACACAGCGAGTGGTGCAAGACTTGAACTTCTGGCCATCGATGAAACAGCGAAGACCATTCACAAAACATATTACTGGATTTGACTACCTCTAATATTTTTATCGCAAAAGTCGGAAGAAGACGTGTAATTTATTCCTTTAACCTTCTCTAATAGCCCATGTACAGATTCTTTCGTGTTTCCAGTTCAGATATAGATTCTTTCGGAGCCATCTCTCATAACATATGTCAGTGTATCCGTTGTAAAGATTAAAATAAACTCAGATGTGCAATGTTTATATTTGTCTTCGACTATTTCATTGCTTTTCCTTAAGTTCATTAAATAACTTATGATGAACAAGTGGCCAACGTTGAGGATTACGTGAAAAGAATCCGATTAGACCCCATTAACTTCAAAATTTCATTAGTCGATCATATGAAAATGCAGTTTTTGTTTGACCGATATAGTTTTTTTCGAAAATCAGTGCTGAAAAATAGCACGAAATCAATCATATCTACTCATTAAAGACTCATGAACAATGAAATTGAATTGTGACGTAACATATAGTAATTAATGCATGTCAAATACACGCCATGTAATTACGAGTGAGAAACTTAACAAATAGGCCTGGTATTTTTGAAAATTAACTTGATTATAAATTCAGCTATAAATTTAATTTATTATACTTTCATGAAGGAGTTTGTTTTCCTTTACTAGTGAGCACAGTGCTTTAAACGGATAAAATACTGCATAGGGTAGCATTTTGGTCTCCGGTGGACTCTAGACACACCTGGTATCCTAATATTTAAGTTCAAGCGAACACCGAAACAAGGTAAAGACGAGCCTTTCTTGACACTTTACTTCTTTCTTCCCCAGTCAGAATTTGAGATAGATATAAGGATGGTAATGTCCAGGAGCAGAATAACTGTCACTTTTGAAAATAAATAAACTAATTTTGTTTATAGAACTGATATTGTGGGGCTGAAAATTCCAGAAGATTAAAAAAATTGGTCTCAGCTGCTTTATGAATATTTCAAGCAAAATATTTTACTTAAATCCTTTTCCGATCCATTTCCGAAACTTTTTCTCCGCTTCGTAATCCAAAACCCAGAAAAAATGACGTTTTAATACCAGTAATAGACAGACTTCATTTGAAAAAGCTTGCTTAAACATTTCCTTTTACTGAGAAAACTGTTTCTTTCTAACGGACAGCATTAAGTACTATCAGCCAAATATTGCTGTCTGAAAATAAATTCAATGAACAATAATAGGCATTTTTCATAAGACAATTCATTGTCAAATGACATTATTTAATCGATAGGTTAATCGATATAAAAATTAGCTTCCATTAGCAAACGGGAATTTCCGGAATTATATACTGTAATTTTTTTTTATCTTCTTGTTTGAATTTTCGAAAACATTCTCCTCAACTTATCATACCAAAACTGAAATATATATATATATATAGCCTATTGCATTATTTTTGCCAAGAAAAACAAACTGTACAGAGCTAATGCACTCTGACCATTAATGGCTATTCTGACATCAAATTGCAAATGCCACATATTCGGAATGTGTAACAGCCCGTGTGTTTTTGTGCAACAGCGAATCACGGAAAGTAGCGTGGCAAAGGAATTAACGGTAAACAATTCTCGCAGTAGAAGGGCACATTATGATACACAGGCTTTTCTTTGTTTATATATTGGGGGGGGGGGTTATTAGATGGTTTAGTGAAAAATACAGTTAGAAATAATGGATGGCACATACACATACACACACAAGCACTGATTCAGCCTTTCTTTCTCGAAGACTTCCAATTTTTACATATTTGTCAGCGTCAGTGACCGATTAATCTACAGTTTTTGACTTTAAATGCCCGTGCTGTTAAAAAGCAAGGGAAAAAAAGCTTCAAAAAGGAAAAAGTCAGGGTATGGAAGTTTAACCGAAGTAATTGTAGATGTAAGTGGAGAGTTGCAATTGATTTATTAATGATCCCTCTCTGGCTTTGTTTTTGCAAACGACAAAAAGGAAATGAAAAGTGTCTGAACGCAGAAAAGGGGCGATAAATAGCGAAAAAAGAAACATTACTTTGAAAATACTTAAACGTACGTGGTAAAAGAATTATAAAAATGAAATTGTATCAATATTACGCATAAAGCAGTGGCAACAGTTGTCATTCGTAATCTGGTCTCGAAGTAAAAAAATTATAACCTTCCGAATTCTGGAAGGTATGACACTTTAAAGTCGATATAGCACCCCTTTTTGAGATATTAAAAAATTTTCATGGAAGACGTTTAGAAAAAAATTTTTAACATGAAGAATTTTGTCACTATCATATGAAAAAATTAATTTACATAATTAATTTCACCAAGGGGCACAAGATCTGGATAAAATAAAGTCAAAAAAGCAAACTTTAAAGAAAATATTTATATCAACATAACACTTTTACATCTATATGAAATAAAATGGTCATCAGTTAATTACAGGAATAATTTCTTGAATGAGTTTTATTAACTTGGTTTGAAAAATCCAATCCGATTTCCTGGGGGTATCACAGCCTATAATTTCTTTTTTTTAATTGAATAGAAGATATATTTCAGAATTATAACTACTTTCAAATTAAACCAGACAGTACTCTGAAAAAAAAAGTTTCATTTCTACACTTTAAATAGTGTATGTGGTTGGTATACTAATACTTCGATTTGGGAAGGGCCTTTACCTTTAAAAGATTCATCAGACACGTCACTTGTTTTCACTATCAGTCATCAAAACTCTCACATCACTAAAAATATCCTGTATGTAAAATGTGGATCCTCAATGTCAATTATTTTTCCTCACATGGAGTGTACATTTTCTCTTAAACTCATAATATTAAATCTTCATGTGTAAAAGCTGTATTATTAACACGAAGCTCGTGGAAAAGGTATTTCAGGAACAAACATTTGGATAAAAGTAAATAAATAAGTGTGGCAGCTAGTTTCGAACTAAATAATAAATCTTCATCGGACCATGCAGCATTAGGTGGGATTGTCTATATGGAACTACTAAAGCTAACGTTTTCTTAAAAACTACCAACATAGCAAGCTATATTCGGAACTAAAGACACCTAAGACAAATAAAATGATTTGCTTTACAAAGTACAGCCATAAAGGCAAAATTCAAATACATCAAGTATAATGAAGCCCACACACTTCAGCCTTGCTGCTACCTCACTCTAATTATCAACCTAAATAGAAATCTAAAGCTCTATAACAGGGGTGGCCGAGATAAATACAATGAAGAGCCATTTGGGAATGTCTACATACTTAGACAGTAGAGCAAAAATTAGAAGAAGGTTATATTTGAAATAAAAGAAATTTTAAGCGTTGTTTTTTCTAATGTTTCATTAAATATATCATTATACAGTTGTTAGAATACTTAAGGTGACTGCCTACGTTCGGAGTCAAATTTTTAAAAAAATAATTTTTTAAGGATTTTTTGGTCTTTTATGTTAAAATAACACTTAAAAATTTAAAAAAGGAACAAAAACTTACCTGTTAATAGCATACTATTTTATAAATTTGTCAATTTGAAGTCATTTTTGAAGAAATTTAGCTAAAACACTTATCACTCTGCACAAAATTCTAATGCTACTATTTTAATTTCCTTCTCACATATGATACATATGACAGTTATCTGCAAAATGACCTACAATCTAAGAGAAATTTTAAAATGCAAAAATAATACACGCAATTTTATGTTCCAATACGAAAATTTTCCCCGATTCGTCATTCCTTTCCTTATAAAAACAGCCCCAAATAAAAAACTATTATACACCAATTATTCTGCGTCATTTCATTAACAATAGCATCTAAAACATTTCCTGAAAATTTTATCAAATTATATACATTATTATGTGAGATATCATGATAACCTTAGTGCTAAAAAACACAATTCTGAGAAAAACGAATTTAAAGTTGTCTGTCACTTCAATTTTGTAGCAGAAGATATTTTTTTAAATAGCTATAACTCTGCCTCTAATTTATGTAGAATGAAAATCAAACCAGTTTTGAAAAGATAAAAGATTGAATTGCACGATTCTTGCAAAAAAAAAAAAAAAAGAATTGACCAAAATAGTCCAAAAATGACATTTTCAACGTAGGCAGTCACCTTCATATTTCTTAGTTCTTAAATGGTTTTGATATCTTTAAAAATTATTTTTCTTTCAATTGTTCTGCCAAATAATTCAAATCTGTGACAAACACTGAGTTGTTGTCTTTCGTACTAATTTAGTTAAATTTTGGTCTGTCAGCAATGAACGTTTTTGTTTTTTACCAGTCTAAATGTCGAAAACAAGGTTCCGAAACTGTAAGCTATACCAAAAAGAGGTTATTCCAAATTCCAATAATATTAAATTATTGTAAAAATTGATCACTGGACCAAGAGCCAAAGAAGAGTGATAAGAGCTGCAAGGAAAGTGATTAAGTACTTTAGTAGGTAAACTCAATTTCTACGGTTATACGTATAGAAACTCGAAATTTTCGAATGGCAACGCCGACTTTTTCCCGTCGTAAAATGCTCAGCTCATGCGAAAACCCTAATTAGCGTTGGAACGGTACGTATATCACAAAAAACGACACGGTATGCAAGCACAAAAAAACAGCTCTGCTGACGGCCAACATAAACAGGATGATGCACCCACGTGGAAAATATGTAATCCAAATAAAAGTTTTCTTTTGTCTGATCTGTGTTGTCATCAGAGATTGGTGTCTTGCCACTGCCATATGCAAATTTCTTACGTGCGCCCCGATCGTGTTTTTGTAGGCCGTTTGCAGAGCTGTTTTTTTGTGCGTGCATAACGCGTCCATTTTTTGTGATACTCGTACCATTCCAACGCTATTTAGGGTTTTCGCAAGCGCTGAGTATTTTGCGACGAGAAAAAGTGAGCGTTGCCATTCGAAAATTTCGAGTTTCTATACCTATAACCGTAACCGTAAGCGCCACTTTGTTGCCGTTCACAGAATCCCGAGCCCATACCTATAAATAACTATATCTGAAATATCATTTCGATCGGGTAAGCGGAACAGTCGCTAGAGGTCTATAAATCGGAAAAGTTTTTTTTATTATCACCCTGTATGTTCCTGAATAATTGAACACACATTACTTGAACACACATTATTTAAACTACAGTTTTTTCAGCTATTTAAATATCTGCTCTCAACAAGTCTAACACTTATACAAACACCTCTTATTAAGTTTTTTAACGGTAAATTGGCCATTAATTTCAAATATCAGTGAAATTATGAGTGATCAATCATCTGCTGGCGATGTTGCGGATTTTTCACCCTTGAGGGAATTTCTGATTAATACATCAAGCACAATCAAAACATATTAAGTAAATACAGTATTTAATATCTTAATTTAATATGTTGTTGTTTATACTTTAATATGTTTGTAGGGATAAAGAGTTTATCCGTTGAGATACTGTAACTCCAACTGATGAAACTCAGACACTATTTATTTAGCAACTAGCCGCTGCGCGACCAGCATGGTCGCTTTTAGTTTTATATTTTCTTTTGCGAAACAACTCAACCGAAAGTAACATATGTAAGGAGTGTTACCATTACCTATCATCATAAATATACATTGTTAAGGGGTCATCTCTATAAGACTAATTCTAAAACATCGTGATTAAAAAATGCGAAATTTCATTACTTCAGAACAAAGTTAAAGATAAGACTGAGAAACCCAACACCAATGATTTAAAAAATTACATCCCTCTCTGTATGTACTATTTTTCAGAATTAAGATATCTACACTTTATCATTACATCAAATATGAAATTGTTGGGGAAAATTATTTTCACGTAAAAAAATGAAGTAAAAATTCAGCAAGTACTAAAATGTAGTGTGGATTACATCACTCTCTGTATGTACTATTGATCACAATTCACATATCTACACTTAATCATATCAAATAATAAATTGTTGGGAAAAATTTCTTCACTTTTAAAAATGGAGTAAAATTTCAGCAAGTACTGAAAAAAGTGTACAAAATTAACTATTACTGGCTCTCGGTTGCTGTGCCGGCGACAGTTAAGCTTAACCTTCCGATCATTTATGCTCTCTCTTAATGAATTATTTCTTCTTCGCTTTCTTTCTTGAGACCGTTCCCGATTTTACCTTGATCGTGTAGCTTGCTTTCGAGCTTTCCTGACTTCAGTGAGTAAATCCATGTTGACACGCGATTGCAAATTGCGGACGGCCGCTAATGTTTACATCTGGTAGTTGCAGCCGTTGCCATTCGGAGTGTAGAAATATCGTCGATTTTTGTGCCGCATACCTACGCGTTTTATATATATAGATTAGTAGGTAAACTCAATTTCTACAATATTAGTATTAATTTAAAAGAAAAGTTCCTAAAAGAACTTTCTCTGAACCTCCAAAATTTTTACGTCTCTCTCTTTTTCTTCTTCTTTTTTTTTTTTTTTTTTTTTTTTGGTATATATTCATTTGCCAATAGAAAGATAGTAAGATATTAATACCAATATATAAGGTTTGACGAGCAGTAAATTTGATGAATAGCATAAATAAACACTTTCTTTTAAAAGAAAAGAAAATTTTCTATGATCAATTGATCTCCAAGTTCTGGGAACATTTATTGTTTAACTAGCTGAGTGGCAACCCGATGTGGTGCTTTTTCGATTTAAAATGAAATAGTTTCATTTCTTAATGATTAAAAACCGTTTAATCACTTTTAAAAATATATTAGAATTTTTAAAAAAGGAAATAATAATTTAAAATTTTCTTTCTCAAATTTCGGTTTTTGGCTTTTGAAATAATTCTTTCAAATTTCCGTTTTCAAATTTTGATTTTTAGACAAAAAAAAATTCATTCAATTAGAAAAAATTCTAAAGGTTTCAACTTCTCATTTCCTAAAACTAAAATTATTTCTGGTACTTTAAAATTATTTCTTGATTTCAATTATTAAATGACTCATTCTGAGACTCGTTCTCAACTAATAATTTTTCCTTTTGGCAACTGAGCAGAATTTCTTTTGAAGAGTAGAGTTCCTGGGTCTATTGACTTTGACTCCTGTCGCAAGATGCTTATTATCAATGTATATGTGCTAAATAGAAAAAATTATTAAGTTAAAGTAAGTTTAAAATTATCAGTTGCATTAATATAAAAATTAAGTTTAAAACATTCAAAAAGTAGAAGGGTAAGATAAATTAAAAATTAGAAATATATTAACATTAAATAAATTAAGATTAAAATGAAGAATTTAAAAAAATTTAAAGAGAATAAGTTGAAATTAATTATATAGTTATGGAAAAAATGGCCCTCAGTAAACAAGATGGAAAGTTTGCATAATAAAAGAAAAAAAGCCCTGTGCAGTGTCAAACAACTCGTAATGAGATGATTGCAGAGTTCCGCGGGGGAAAACAAAAAATATCAACATAGGGAAATTTGGAAGATGCGACACCACCTAGGACCGAACCCACAAACGTAGGGTATACCAGGTGAGAGCGATGGCACTGCGCCATGGCAGCACACAAGCAGGTGAGCAAGATGGGAAGTGTATCGCGGTAAGGTCGAATGTAAATATTAATCTCGGGTGGAAAAAGTGCTTAAAATATAGAAAGACAGTTCTGACGAATTCAAAATTGGTGGTGGAAGAATCCTCATCAGCTGCTCATAAATTAGAAACGAATTTCACGAACTTGCTGGAATTATTAGTAAATAAAGTAACAAGTCGAAAAATTACAAACTCTGCATTCAGTTAAAAGTGAGTTTTGCAAGTACGCTCTTTTAGAATGAAAACTTTTTTTATTAAATGTATTTGGTATATTTTGGAAGCTAAACATCTAAGGTGCAGAAAACCGAAATATTTGTCCATCAAAATTGTCGATTTCGTGAAATTCGGAAAACTGCTTTGAGGAAAAAGCTTCGTTTGCAATGAAAAAGATCTTTAACTTTATAAAAATGTGTATATCCTTAAAGATAAAGAGTTGTAGAACACATGGAAATAAAAAATTTGTCGATTGGTGGACGGAAAAGTTTAATTTTGCTTGCATGAAAATAGTGGAAATTTGCAAAACGGAAAGGAGCTGGCCCACCCGGAATGTCAGCTGCTTCTGCTGTCCGCTTCTTTTGAGTTCGTCGGTTTTAATTTAATAATTAAAAAAGTTTAAAGTTTTGAAAGTTGAGGATAGCATCAGTGCACGCGTCTCGTCCGTCTGCGTATATCGGTACCAGTCGCGATATCCTGCTATGCTCGGTTCGCGAGATTAGCCCGTCCCCGTTTCTGCTCACTAACTAACTAACATTTGTTTACCTTCAGCTGTTAATAGTAAGATAATATTTTTGTTTCTTATCATCCTTCATCTACATATTTAAGATTAAATAATTATTCATAATTATTTTTCATAATTTAATTGAGCGATTCCATTTGCTGATGCAGATTCGAAGACTCAGATTTCTATTTTGGTTTTGGTATTTTCAGAGGCTTTCATATATTCTCATAATCAAATGAATTTACGATAATTAGGTATTTCTGCGTTGATGCATTCATCGATTTTACTATCTCGTTGATCGAGAATTCAATAAAAAAAATGCCTTTTTTGTGTGCTTTTACGAAACAGCATACTTATTAAATACTTGAACTTCATTTAGGTCTACTGCGCAAAGATCTGATGCTATCTACCTTCCAAAGTTTCAAAGATGAATTGATATGAAGTGAAGTATAAAATACAACGAATAATGCATACAAATGAAATTACTATTTTCAAAGTACAACTTTCAGATATATTTTTTTTCCGTAATGGACATACAATTTAACATAAATATTTTGACCAGTTTTATAAGTAAACGTTTCATAAGTTACAGCCCCTTCTATGAAAATATGAAGAAAAAGTTTGTGATCTTCCTCTGTTAACCTTCATTCGCTAGTAACTTTCCATATCATGTATTTTAACCTCCTATTTCTACATATTCACATTTTTTTCTATCTATCCAATCAGCTACGAGGGTCTAAAGTTTTTATACGCTGCATTTAGAGAAAGAATGAATTATTATTTAATCACAAAATGCATTTATATAAAAGTATACTTATGACTGACACACATACACACACATACATGTATATATATATATATATATATATATATATATATATATATATATATATATATATATATATCGTTTAGAGGGGCCACCCCTCCAAATGGTCATATTTTGTTCAACCGATTAAATACTCCATAGGGCCAATGTTATAGGAGACACCCCGTTTCCCCGGCCACCCCTCAATACTCCACGATAGAGAAGTTTCACACACACACACACACACACATATATATATATATATATATATATATATATATATATATATATATATATATATATATATATATATATATATATATATATATATATATATATATATATATATACACAGGGGGATTTTTTTTTAAACTGACACTAGTTAGAGCGATCTGTAGCACGATCTATCAACCGGCATTCAAACAAAATTGATAGAGGGACTAAGGACGACACGGGAAAGAGTTTCCGTGAGAGAGAAAAAAAAATTAGTTCCAAAAGTCGCCCATAGGGAAAGATATGCCGCTTTTGTTGTCGGCACACCCGAGAATTTGCATAAAAGGCAAGTAAAACATCAAAATACACATTCACGAATATGTAGTCGACAGCAGCGCTAGTATTTCGGGCTATAAAGATAAGGGATGAATATAGAAAAAGTTGCAAGCAGACAAATGAATAACAAAGAAATTTCCCTGTAACACAACTTTATGCAGCAAATTCACTTCCCCCTCCTTCAAAGTTGGAAACAGTGCTGGTGGATGACACATTGTATCCTGAACACTACGTTCTCAACGGCCAAGCGTAACATGTCACCTGGAATGTTCATCTAAATCCGGGATATGTTGTCCTTTAGGGCCGCCAAGTTTGAGGCTCCACCAAGATACACCTTAGACTTTAAATAACCCCATAGAAAGATGTCACATAGGTTACGAATTACGTCCGGGAAGTGAGGTGGCCATGCCAGTGGAAAAAAGCGACTGATGACCCTTTCTTCTGTAAAGCGAAGGCGCAACAGATTCCACACCGATCTTTATAGCCCAAAATACTGGCGCTGCTGTCGACTACGTAGTGATGAATTTGCGTTTTTATGTTTTACTTGCCTTTAATGCAAATTCTCGGGTGCGCCGACAACAACGCCATATCGTCCCCTATCGGCGACTTTTGGAACTTTATTTTCACGGAAATTCTTTTCCATGTCGTCCTAAGTCCCTCTATCAATTTTGGAGGAATTTCGGCTGATAGATCGGGCTACAGATGGCTCTGAGTAGTGTCAGTTTAAAAATAATCACCCTGTATGTGTATATATATATATATATATACACTACCCTACAATAATGGACCGGACAACAAGATGTGATGTTATAAGGGAAAGAATAGATACTTTAGTAGGGGGATGGTTCCCAACGTGCTGCAATTACACTAGTAACCCTTCTGAGCATACTTTCAGTGGGTTTTTATACACAGCTGTGGGTATTTGTGTCCATTCCTGCTGCAAGAATGTCACCAGCTCAGCTGTAGATTTGGGACGTGGTTGCCATATCCGTAAAAGTCACTCTAACTCGTCCCACAAATGTTCTATGGGGTTTAAGTCAGGACTCTGAGCAGGCTAGGGAAAACGTTTTACATCCATATATTGATACCACTGCTTGAAAGAGGCTGGAACTTGACATGGAGCGTTGTCGTCCTGGAAATAACATTCGTCCATTCCATAAAGTTGCCAGAGCGTAGGAAGAACCTGATTGTCCAAAATGTTCATGTAGACGTTCAATTTACGAGGAACAACGTGCAAAGGTCCCAGGCCATACCACAAAAAACATCCCCAAACAAGTACACCACCACCACCTAATTTGAGAGTTGGAACGATGCACTCAGGTAACAGACGTCCGCCTGGCATTCTCCAAACCCAAACACGCCCATCCGTCTGAAAGAACGAGTAGTGTGACTCGTCGCTCCATAAAACAGTTTTGCAGTGGACCACAGTCCATGTACGACGTTGCAAACACCAAGCGAGTCTGCCGGCTTTGTTGGATGAGGTGATGTTTGGTTTGTGTGCGGCAATACATCCATGGATATTGAGGGCGTTCAGTTCTTTTCGCAAAGTATTGGGGTGCATCGTAACCCCTGCTGCCTGTTGAAACTCACTGTTGAAGATTTGGGGTGGTTTCTTGCGATTCTTACAAACCTCAAGCTCCAGGACATGCCGATCTCGTTCCAGTGGCGGTTCCAGACCAGAAATTGGGAGGGGGGGGCAACGTCGGCTCATAGGGTTATATATATATGTGTGTGTGTGTGTGTGTGTGTGTGTGAAATAAACATCCTCACATTTCAAATTTAAACTCATTTAGTATTAGGTCTACGATCACATAATTTTAGGTTAAGAAAAAAAATACACCAGGATTTTTTTTTTTTTTTGGGGGGGGGGGTTGCCCTTACTGCCCCACCCCTAGGAGCCGCCCTTGTCCCGTTCGGTCAGTTTACTGCACACGTTAGACCAACATGTGCAGTTCGTGTCCCAACTCCCGTAGTCTTATCCCGTAGCAACTTCTTCACGATATCATCACCAGTTGACCGTGGCTGTGATAATTCTACCGCAATTGCACGAATAGACTTGCCACTAATGTGACAATCAATTGTAATACTTCTTTCAAAGTCACTAAGTTCCTTTCGTTTCGACATATTGTCACAATTTCATACAGAACTAACGATCTTACCACTTCACGTATCGTTATTTATCCTTAACAGGTCACGTGCGAGCTCTGGATTTGCATAAAATCCGACATGCAGTCGGATTTTATGCAAATCCGCTGGCGTCCGGTCCATTATTGTAGGGTAGTGTATTTATCAAAACAGTGAGTTGAAGCAGATGAACCTGCCCCACAGAAATCGGGGATTTTTGCCATGATTATTATACCATGGGCATATTCCCGAGACCATGATATAATCTTTATTGACCACCTAAGTAAGGGAAAAAAATCCCCGGAGAGCACTCTGATCTTTACTAGATTGTTTAGATAGAAAAATTATGGCCAAAAAGGTCACATTTAACGAAACAAATTTCCTTTCCCATCATGATAATGCTCCGGCTCATTTCTCTGCGACTGTGGGAGTAAAACTCCTCGAATAACAGTACGAAATTGTTCCCCACCCTCCGGCATATTCTCAAGATTTGGCCCCCTTGGACGACTACTTGTTCTCAAATATGAAAAAAAATTTCATGTAGGACAAAAATTTGCATCAAATTCCGAAGAGTCGGACAAGTCTTGTGTTACGGAGAGGATAAAAGAGCTTGAAAATCGTTTGCTAAATGTATCGACTTTAAGAGATGTTATTTAGAAAAATAACGAAAAACTTTTTTCATAAAATAAAACCGTCGTGCACGTTTTTACATGGACCTATCAAACGACCCTAGTACCACAACTGTAATATCGATATCAAAGTTATCTTTATGGGTTTTATTAAATTTTCTCTCCTTTCTATAGATCGAAAACGATGGTAAACAGGTTATTTTTAAACTATTAATTATTCCCTACTTTTTGTAAGTATGCTTGAATTATGATCATTTCAAATTTATGCTGGTTAAAAGTATTCAACTTGTATGTTTGTCCTTAAATAACCTTCGTGAGCATCATTGTTGATATGTTTGATTCAAAATATGACCCCTTGTAAGAATGATACATGAAGCCTTGTTCCAAAATTGTTTTTAATCTACATACTAATTTAATTATGAATAAGTTTAATTGCTATTCAACTCTCTAGGCTTTGCATGTCGAGTAAAAATCACGGAAAAAGCAAATGTACCACTACTTATCTTCTAATATAGCATTTGTCCTTTTACAGTAAGGCAGTAATTAGTTTCGGATTTAGCGCAACCGGCAAAAGCTCCTACAGAAATTGCAGCGCAATTTCCATGATGCTTCAAGAAACATAAATATAACTTCGAAATAATATGTTTGCTAATGAATCCTTTAAAAACTTGTAAATGTGCAAACCCCTTCCTCTAATTTACCAACCGAGGACTTCATATACGCTCACGCTATGTGATAAAGAACATAGGATGCGTGAGTAGGTGATATGGAACCATAACTTTAAGCTCGACCTCTTCTGGAAAACTTTTAATTATATTATTCGTTAAGTTTAGACACGAAAGGATATTTCAGCCCTAACGAAGATTTCCACTTGAACCTCTTTGGTGCAAATTTGCATGGAAATGCGTTTTATGGTTCGCAGTAATTCAGATACTTATTCCAAAGTATCACGAATCCCATCTATTACTTTCATGTCTTTAACTGCGAATTATAGAAGAGATGATTATAATTCCAGTACTTCGTGGAAGATAAGAAAATATTTTAAGGATTCGCCAAAAGCTAGTGCACAAACACTGGACACGACATCTGACTACTCCGGATGTCGTGAAAAGATTTATGGGATTATGATCTCATAATTTACTTCTTAACAGAAAAAATTTATTATTCTGACTTCATTAAAACGATTCTTAGCATTCAGTTAATAAAGAGTATAAAAATAACTGCACTATTTTGGAAACACTATATGTGTGTAAGCGAAGCAACTCCATTTCCTAGACCCGATCTATTTCGCCTTCATTTAGCTACCTTAATAAAAAAAAAGTTTTTAATAAAATAAGCAATCCTCCTCATTTATATAAAATTAAAGCATTAAAGTTTTACACAGTTTTACTTGTGTATAATATATTTTTTACTTAATTAAGAAGAAATATTTTTTTTTAAATCAAAACGCATTTAAAAGTATCACTCTACGAGGTTAGAAAGATGCAATTTCACTAGAAGCGAGTAATATTTGTATCGTTGAAAGAAATTAACATGCTTACAGTATTAACTTAAAAGAGAGATATTCTTTAAATAGGTAAAAAAATAAGTAAAGATAAGTTTTATGAAACATGGAGCAATTCATAAATCTGTATAAAATCAAATGAGACAACTCACTTTGTTGCTTGTTAAAACAGAAAAAAAAGACAAAAATGGGAAAGGGACACATTTTATTAACATTTAAATTGTTTACTAAAAGCTTACTCGTTGTGACGTTACAATCAAGCAATCATATATATATATATATATATATATATATATATATATATATATATATATATATATATATATATATATATATATATATAACCCAAAGTCATGATAAAAAACTGAAGATTATTTTAATTATCTTGATTATTTCCTTTTGATTTAAATTGATTAATTTATTTATAATAATTAAAATAGATATATTTTAATTATTTCTTGGTAATTACAATTTTTTAAGACTTTCAAAGAGCTTACGGGGTTTAAATCTGAAACAGTTTGAAAAAGGACTAGATTCCAAATCTATGATTCGATTCCTTTTATATTCGAATCTTAAATTTAGATTATAGATTAAATTTTCATTTTTTGTGCTCTAAATTCTTTTACACTTTTCCCAAACAGTCATTTTTTTAATAACTGCTTTAATCCGTGATAACAAAATGTTCTTTATTGGAATGCAAATTTAGTAATTCATGTCGTGAGAAATTCATACGGAATAACTTGGAGAGGAAGCTGAATTTTTAAATTTTTTTAGTACAATAACAAAAAAAACTATTAACTACACTTCAATGCAGTTGAACTACTAGACTTCGTTGATAATGAACGGACTAGAAATCAGCGTTCAAACCTTGGCAATCGGTGATAATGACTAGAGAGAACAGACGCTGAGATTTAGGCAATACTTATAGACGTGACGGAAAGAATATGCATTCTGCATGAAAGGTTACTCTTTTATCTAAGAAATCGTCCTTACGCTGACTTATTTAATTGAATTTGCTTTTTGGAGTTTCTTTACTTCTCCGAAGTTTTCCTTTTTTTTCTTTTACTTGCATGACTAGTATCAGTTTTGATTCTTTTTTCTTAGCGTTGGCCAGTTCAGATATCTGTAATAGAAGTTCATTACGCTCTGTAATGATGACTATAAATGTTTAATTCACGTAGTGTGAAAACACCCATTCAGTTTCGACCGATCCAAAACCAATCCGAATCTTCGTTGCCACAGATACAAACCACAACTTTATCCCACTGAGGGCGGAGCTCCTAAAAAAGTATCGACCAATGAAGGGGAACTATTCCGACTCGGAAATATACACACATAGGTCTAAGTCAATGACGTACTCTTGCATTATTGACAAGATAGCGTTACCTCACTGGAGGCCTTCTGACAGTTTCTCACGCTGTAAAAGCAACCCGAGTGTCCCTCTCGTAATTATACGTATAGGGCAAAACACGCACGTCGCTGTCTTTTGTCAAAAGTTTCGAAGTGAAAAAAAAAGAAACTTTGATAGCGAATATTGACTTCCTTTCGGTTCGAAACTCAGATATAACGATGTGGAAATAAAAGGGTCGGGTCAAGGTTAATAGCGGGAGTTTGACATTATCGCCCCTGTGAATATTAATGATATTGATAAAAAATGGGGAGAGAACAGATGATTTTTTTAATATTTTTATTATGCTTTCACCTCGTAATGGGCTGTCAGTCAAACAGGCGTTATCTTTGAGTATAAAGAACGCAATATAGTATTCAAAGAAGAACGTCAAGGAGGCGCTGAAAGAGAATGATGAAAAATTATGAAAAGCTTCTGCAGATGTATATTTTATTAGAATAACGCTCTCGTATTCTTTAGTCTGTCTTATTGTTCAGCAAGTTCCAAATTCAAAACGGATCAATATATTTTCCTTTTCCATTTGTATCAGGAGAGTTTACCTTCTGCAGACAACAACATTTTTCGTAACTCAGAAAAAAGTATCTGTTTGGCATACATATTTTTAAATTAAAAGAGTAATAGGATTTATTTTCTATACTGGATCACATTTAATTTAAAAAAATTTTAAATTATAAACGGTCACGAAATTAGACAGATAGTAAGATGAATTTGCTCATTCCCAGTTACACAAAATTCAAAAGAGTGTCTTTAAAAATGTCAAGCTCTTCGACCCTCGATTATCCCAATAGTTCTGGAACAAATTTAGCTTGATACTAAATTTTGTGTTATGTATTTCTCATTAGTCTTGACTGAGGATCAAACTGAAGTCTGCAAATATCTTACAATCCATTTTATTTTTACATATTACATTAAAATGAAAAGATAGTTATACCCTCGGGGGAGCCTGTAACCCCTAGAGAGCGCGTCCCCAGGTTGCGGATAGGGGAATTTCCATTGGGTAGTAGACGGGAAATAAAATACCTTCCGCGAACCAACAGGTAGAAATCCAACCTCTTTTGATGCAATGGCACCCCTCTTCTATGAATAGTTAAAATTCTTTTTTTCTTTTTTCCTCTTCTTTTTTTCTTCACAATTCCTAGACACGACAACAACAACCTCAACATTTACCAAGCTGCTTGCTCTACTATCTTCTTACATTTTCATATAAAATTCTGCGTGCTCAGCTAGAGATCCAGTCCGGTTTCCATTTGCTTCTCACAAAAGTGGCCTGAATATCAGAAAAGTGTACCGTATAAGAACTGCACGAGGTACGAAAACTATAAGGAAAACAACACAGTCACAATAATAAATACAGTTACGATACAATGCTGGCTGCCTTGAAATAGGGATGCATAACAACCAGTGATGGAAAATATAAAGCAGAAGGTCCTCAGTACGGAATCTGACTACCTATAACGGCGGTGCACGCTTTTCACTGTCTGTTCAAACTCCGAAAAAGTTTTTGAACAGCTCTGGCAATATCACCCATTCCTTCGTCAGCGCCGTCTTCGGTTGCCGAACGTTTAGCCGATGAATGCGTAGACCAGGGCCGGCGTTAGGGGTGGGCAAGCCGGGCCCCTGCCCGGGGAGGCAACCTTAGGAGGCGGAAAATGGGCTGAAAAATTAACTAGTTTATGAAGAAAATGATTAAACCAAGATTCATCTGAATACTTATGAAAAATTAATAGGTGGACTTTTAATAGAATTTGCTTTTAATATATTTTACGAACTTTTAAGTATAGGTACCCACTCACTTCAAAAATCCTCAAGCATGAGAACGACATAAGAAGGTTGAAGTATGTAGTTTTTAAATAAAAACACGTTTTGAAAGATCAGTAGAGTATTCGTGTATTAAAGGATAAATCCGAAGCCGAACGAAAAATACAGAGCAATATACGTAAATAAAATAACAAAATATTTCAAGGAAACCGCTCACAAACATAATAAACTCCCGCTTAAAAATGGCTTAAAAATGTATAAAATAAAAAATTACCCTTTTTATTATAATTTAAATAAATGGACACACATACAAAGTGCTGTCAAATAATTTTTTACCGTGTGTTTTAATTTGTCGGAACGTATGAGATCGCGAAAAACCAGTCATGACAAGCTGTGACACGATTTTTACGCTACTATTATAAAAGGAAAAGAGGCAGTTCGATTGTTTTATTTATGCAATAATTGCCTTACAGGTTGGTTACTAGTGAAGTAGAGTGCGTTACATACAATTATTATTTGCCGTGAGTTTTTGAAAATTGTGTGATAAAGTGTGTTGTAAAAGTAAGGTGAGTAGGTAAAAATTAAAAAATTGGCAGCTTTTCTAAACAAATATTTTTATAGCTTCTACAGGATGTTTTTGGAAAAACGCTCAAATCCGCCAATTTTTTGGCCACTTTGGTGTTTCATGCAGTATGATACACCTCCTATGAGGGGTAATTTTTATCCCTCTTATTTAGATAGGGAATATGGGCCGAGTGGCACCTTGTTTTTAAGGACTCTTAATTCTTCTTACTACAGTCGATTTTTTTTATAAATCGTTTGAATAGTTTTTGATATATATTTAATTTTAAATTTGCCATGAGCCATTTAAAAATTATTTTTTTAAACATGTTATCTTTAAATTTTGACTTTTTGCTCGGACACGTCGATTTTGTTTTGAAGGAAGTCACTTTTCTTTTTATTTTGTTTTTTTATATTTATCAACCCATATGAAGAGTAATTTTTACCCCTATTATTTGGATAAAGAAAGTGAGTCAAGTGGCACCTCATTTTGAAAGATTTATAATTCTTCTTACAACGACGTATTTTTTCGAAAATAATATGAGCCAAATAAAAATTATTTCTTTGAGCATGTTACCTAACAGAAATAAGCAAAAGTGCCTTTTTTTAAAATAAAATCGATGGATCCAAGCAAAAAGTAGTTGTCCAGA
The DNA here is from genome assembly GCA_907164885.2 of Dolomedes plantarius. Classification (NCBI taxonomy): domain Eukaryota; kingdom Metazoa; phylum Arthropoda; class Arachnida; order Araneae; family Dolomedidae; genus Dolomedes; species Dolomedes plantarius. The sequence continues at coordinate 110,935,612 of OU015491.1, forward strand.
AAAATATTTTTTCGGCTTATGGTAACTTTGACAGTAAATATTCTATATCTAATTAAACGATTTTTAAAAAAAGTAATACATATATATGTAATACATAAGAAGAATCAAAAGGTAAGTAAGAACAGACAAGGTACCGCTCAACTCATGTTCGCTATAAATAAATGTCAGGGGGAAAAATTAATCCTCGTAGGGGAGCATCTTTCCGAAAACATTCGAAAAATCTTTTGTTCTTTTCGTATCCTTATTTACTTATTTCAAGGCGAGATTTTGTTGGCTTTGTTTAGGGTAAATTGTAAAAAAAACACTTTCAATTCCATGGCTGACGTTTCGGTTTTAACCAAACGAATCTCTGAATAAGGTTTGATTAAAACCGAAAAGTCAGCAATGGAATAAAAAGTGTTTTTTTTAACAATTTACTCTAAACAAAGCCAACAAAATCTCGCCTTGAAACATTAAAAAAATATTCGAAAACGCCTCTGTTTCGTTTTAAAAAAACACAATTATTTTTTATTGAAACATTTTCTAAATTGTTTTTAGAATGTCTGATGGACGTAAAAGATTATCGGATGCTCAGTACAAAAGAAAAAGGGTTGAGAAACAAGTTCAAATTCAAAAACAGGCTGGAAGTCTGTCAAGTTACCTACAAGGCATGAAAAGGAACGATGACGACACGGAGATATTAGAAGTTGATTCAAATCTTAATTATGAAGCCATTACCAATAAAGCTACCGATATTGCTCAAGTGGAGCCTACTCCAGGGATATCCAAAGAACCTACTCCAGGGACGTCCACTGAACCTACTCCAGGGAAATCCAAAGAAGAGACATTTGCTACGATAATAATAATTCAGATCCGGGTTCCTGGCCAACTAGCTTATCAGAAGCCGAAATATATTTTTTGGTAAAAGAAGGAGCACCTCAACCATTAAAGGAATACAGTTTTCCGTATAATGATACCGGTCGAAGATTTAGAGCAGTTCATTATTTGAGAAACATAAAAATTGGTGAAAAAGTAATGCGTAACTGGTTAGTCTATTAAATTACAAAAAACTGTGTTTATTGCTTTTGCAGCAAACTCAGTGACGTAGCGAACATAACTGGCGCCCGGAGCACAATACCTTTTGGGCGCCCCCTTTCCAAAAAACATATAGTAATATGATATATAGAATTAGTGAAAAGGACCATTTGGCGCCCCTGTGCGAGTGGCGCCCGGGGCATGATAGACCCCCTTGCCCACCCCTCGCTACGCCACTGAGCAAACTTTTTGGTTCTATTTTTAGTTCTTTTACTACTGAAGGTTTTAAAGATTGGAAGCACCTCGCTGAGACTTTAAAACAACATGAAACCTCTAAAAAACATATCCAAATTCAAAAATCTTGTATTGAATTTAGTCAAAGAATACAGTATTCTAAAACGATTGACAGTCACTCACAAAGACTCATTACCGCAGAGATAAATTATTGGTACTAGGTGCTTCTATGAATTGTTTCAACAATAAAAATGCTTGCTCAAAATTGTTTAGCCCTCTGAGGTACAAGTGACAAACTTTACGATTTCGGTAATGGTAATTTTTACAAATTATTCAATTACTTGCTCAGTTTGATCCAGTAATGGAGGAGCATATCTGCAGAGTGCTCAAAAAGAGGAAGTTAAAGTCCACTATCTCCGAAAAGATATTCAAAATTAAATAATTATTCTTTTAAGTGAAAATATAACATCTCACATTATTAGCGAGATTAAAAAAGCTAAATATTATTCAATAATTCTAGATTGTACTCCTGATGTCAGCAAGATCGAGCAAATGACAATCTTAGTAAGGTATGTATCCATGGACATGTCCAATCCCAATAAGGTTTCCATTAAAATTAATGAAAGCTTTTTAGGCTTTCTTCCGGTTGAAAGATCGACGGGCACTGAACTCTCAACTCTAATACTTAAAAGACTTGAAACATTGGGATTGAATTTGCAGGATATGAGGGGACAGGCTTACGATAATGGGGTCAGCATGACAGGCGATAAATCGGGAATACAATCTAGAATAATTGCGTTAAATCCACGAGCATTTTACCTCCCATGTAGTAGTCACTCATTATACTTGGTCGTTAATGACAGGGCAAAGACATCCTTTGAAGCCGCCAATTTTTTTAATATGGTCCAAAAAATATATCTATTTTTTTCCTCATCAACTTTTCGATGGACCTTATTAATAAAATATGTTCAGGGACTAACTTTGAAACCCCTAAGGGATACTCGTTGGTAAAGCTGAATAGATGCATTAAAACCACTGAGGTATCAATTAGGAGGGATATACGATGCTTTGCTGTTTGTAATAATTCGGAGATTGACAACTCTATAAGAGTTGAGGCTTCTGGACTATTAGGTTGTGTTAAACAATTTAAGTTCTTATGCTCCATTGTAATTTGATACAAAATCTTAAACTGTATCAATCCAATAAGTAAGCTATTGCAGACAAAAGACTATGACTTACCATCTGGTATGCCAACTCTTGAAAAATCGTAAAGATTTTTTCAAGGATCTTAGATCGGACACGGCCTTTAATGAAATGCTTTGCGATGCTCGAGAACTCCCCAACGAAATTGACATACCGGCTAATTTTGAGCTTATCCAGCCACGTCATAAAGTTCGAAGAAGGAATGTTAATTTTGACTGTGACGCACGAGATGATCCGATAAAAGATCCTACTTTGAAATAATATAAGGCAGAGTTTAATTTTTTCGCACTAGACCAAGCTATCAATGCACTTGAATCCAGGTTTGATTTGATCAGTACCCACAGCAACTATTTCCAGTTTTTATACAATATTTATGATTTAAAAGATACCCCTCAAAACGACTTGCTAAAATATTGTAAAGATCTAGAAATAGTGTTAACTGATGGGAATTCATCATATATAAACGCGCTGGACCTCGCAGACGAGATAGTATCGGTTTTGGCCTTAGTAAATAAAAAAGAAAGCCCAATCGAGATTTTAAAATTCATTTCAAAGCTGGATTTTGCTCCAAATCTCGGAATAGTTTTAAGAATCTTACTTAGGGCCTGTTCACATAGGATTCCTTTCGTTGCGTTAAAGAAAAGATGACGTTGAGACGAAAATAAACCAATCATAGGCGTTAAAAATTTCATTGCTAATCGTTTGGAGGCCTATGATTGGTTTATTTTCGTCTCAACGTCATCTTTTCCTTAAGGCAACGCAACGCAACGGACTCCTATGTGAACAGGCCCTTACTCTCCCAATAAGTGTGGCAAGTGGAGAAAGAAGTTTCTCCAAATTAAAGTTAATTAAATTTTTTTTACGCTCTACAACTACCGAGGATCGGCTAAATGGCTTGACAACATTAGCCATTGAACATGAGCTAGCTGAAGAAATTGATGTCAAAAAAATTATAAAAAAATTCTCAGAATTAAAAGTGAGAAAAAACACTTTTCAATTTAACTGTATTTTTAATAATTAGGTTTTTATTTTTAGAGATTCTATGATTTGTTTTACTATCTTTATAATATATGCATTTTATAATTATATACTAGATTTCTGTCTTTTCTTTTTTTTTCTGTGCAACCTTAATTCCAATTTAGTGCCAAAATCATAAATCAAGAAATTTGTGCTTTTGGCAAATCAAAACTTCAACATTTTTAATACCAATTTTTTTGCTCACGTTATATTTTACTACTAAGCGTGGGAAGGGTTTAGGTTATCTCTTTTAATTTTTGTTATAAAGGGGCGGCATTTTACCTTTTTGCCCGGGGCGGCGAAACTGCTAGCACCGGCCCTGCGTAGACGTACCGGAAAACATCTCCCTAGAGTACCGCTTATATGTTATATTATATGTTTAGACTGTGATAACGAGTGGAGCAAACCTTACAAACAATGTTCTTACTTTCAAACAACATATTAGAGCCGCAGTACAATGAGTCTGACGTTATCATCCACAAACACGAATTCAGGGCTAGTGGTACCTCGTAACTAGGGTTCCCAAATATCCGGATTTTCTGTAAACTGGGTTATCGAATAGTAATTTTAAATTTATCCGGCGAATACCAGATAACCAAATAAAATAATATCACTGAACTTTATAAATATTGCTTTTATTGCTTTTAAATTTAAAATACTAAATTTTATTCATTTTTTTATTTAAATAATAGTATGTCAAAAATACTAATGCATTCAATGATGCGCAAGAAAGCCTAGATCTAATTTTTGTGCAAAAATTTCTAGAAACGGAAAAGACTCTTTCTGAATCTGTTGAAGTCGGTTTCGCTGTTTTCAGTGCCTTATACAGCAATTCAAGATTTTGTGTTCTCTTAGAAGTTCTCTTGAAGATATTAAAATTATCGCTTTAAAGTGCCGCTATGAGTTGGCATTCCTACATGTTTAACGTTGGACGCGTTTGAATTGTCTGAATTTAGTTCTTCATGTAATTCTTCTTCTGGTTCACCATGGGATATGAATTCTTCAGACAAAATGCCGTCTTCATCCTATATTTGTTTCCAACTTTATACGAATTTAATGAAAACTTTTGTTTTAATGCACAATGTGTCTTCTTGAATAAATCCCGAAAGTTGATTTCACAAATATTTCCCAGATTAAAAAATAATGTGTCAAAATTCAAGTTTCAACGCCATTTTTATATGGAAAATTTATAAAATGTAAGTTGCGGATTTCCGGAAAATATTGAGCAGATATCGGATACAGTTTAGAATTCAAAAACCACATATAACGGATGCGAATATATCCGTTTTGGAAACCCTATTCGTAACATACATTGGAATAAAAGATTATCTCATTTCGGTTGCGCTTGTCGGTTGCAGTAACTTCCTCAAGTTTCTGGAGTTCTGAGCGTCCTCTTAATAAAATGCTTCACCAGATGAGAACAGCCGGTGCAGAAATTATGTAACAGAACTGTACCATGCCCCAGCCACTGGACAGATAAAAAGACATGAAAAATCATAGCTGAGACTGAATCATCTTTCGTTAGTAGAGACTCCCTAATCCCAACTCTGTTATCTAGCCCTTGTTTACGTAGCAACATCATAAAACAGTGTCTCCGATGAGCAGGTTATTAATGAGACGCAACGCACTAGTAGTCAAACAGAGAGTCAATACTTTCTTTTAGTCACCTGGTCATAATAATCCATAATATTCTCTGACCTTTGCTCTTGTGCACTTAGTTTACAATGTTTTCAGGTGCCTGGTAGGCCCCGATTTTCCATTAGGCCCGGGCCTAGGGGCCCCCGAATGTTGGGCCCCCCAAAAAAATTTATTTTAAGAGAAAAAAAAAAGAAAAAATTCCCAATTCAATTATTTTTAAATTTTACCTTTTTTAATAGCAATTTTTTTTATATATCCTTTCAAATTTGATTGATTGGTTCATCATATGCATAGTTATATGTAAAGTTCATCATATGTATGTTATAGTGTATATAAGGGATTAATAAGTTTTTCTGATTCATTGTATTGGTGTTTTAATGATGAAGTTAATATGTTGTATTGTTTTTTGTTATTTGATAATGTTCTAGGCTTCTACGCTTCAAATAGCCAATTCTCAGTAAAATGGTACTTTCACAAAGATTCATTATTGTTATTATTTTTGTGTGTGTGTGTGTCAATTTTGGAAATTTTGCGCCCACATCAGTGTTAGGGGGCCCCCATCCCGAGTTGTGCCTATACTCAAGAATTTTCTAAATCGGGCCCTGGTGCGTGGTGCTGATTCTACTTGACCTTATGTACTTGACCTTATGTACTATGACCTGTAAGTACATAGCAATCAACAATGGGTGTTATTTTTCATGGACGACCAACACCTGTCCTTCAAGCAGTATCTGTCATTCGGAAGACCACCTACGCACGTGATACAATACAATGAGTAAATACCGAACTCTTCGGACACGTTAGTCATTACTCGAGTTTCCAGTTATTCGATCTCCGATAAAATTCTCTTGGTGTGACTCTGTACTGGAAATGCAGATAAAAAATACCGTGACCTAAAATACCTTTCATATCCCAGATCAGCTCTATTTTAAGATTTCCACCCCCGATGAAATTTGAAAACCAGCTCTGATGTGGACACTTTATGACATTTGCTAAAAACAACGTTTGCTAAAAATATACTCTGAGCGTTTCGTCAGCTTTCTGAATTGCAGAGCAAAAGATTTACAGCCGAATAAAAAGAATAATTTTATTTTCTAATATTTTAATTTTTTTTTTCTTTTGTGAGAGATTATGTTTTTATCAGACATTTTCTGGTTACAGAAAAAAGACACATTTAAAATATTTTCTATGAAAAAATTAAAGCAATTTAACAAAGTAATATCTCCTATTAGAAGAGAGATATAAAATTTCTATAAATAAAGAGTGACTTGGTAACGTTGAGTTACTAGGTCACTCCTTCCTTTTTTTTTTCTTTTTTTTTAACACATTTTCTTGCATGAATTCAATAAAATCTTAAAAATTTATATAAAGGATGCTAACCATGTGAGAGAACTTTTACGTACCAAAAATGCATGAATTTCGCAGAAGAGTTTGCGATACTTAAACATCACCTATTGGTGTCACCACTAACGACGAGAAAATAAATTCTAAAGACCGATACACTTAAAGAGTGTTAATTATTCCACCACTGAAAGTACGAAAAGAAAACAGTGACATTGAAATTTGTTCGTTTCATTTTTTTCTTGGCCTTCTTACTTCAAAAGACGCAAATGTGAATTTTTCAAGTAAAGCAACTAATAAAAACTGACAGAGGTTTAAAATTCGTTTTCTAGCGAAGCATCATTTGTCAACAGACTGGCGCTTTCTAGACGACCAAAGTTTTACGGTAAAATTTTTAAAGCAAGTTTGAATTACTATCACGGGTTGTTTTGAATAACTTTTGAATACCTTGGAAGGAATACGAAAATGATATTTGGGATAGTATTCCTCTGAAATTGTACTCGTAAAAGTGGCATATTTTCCAGGTATTTTTCATACAATGTCGATTTTAGTTATTTTCACGTGAAACGTAAGAAACCCTGTTTGCATTTAGTTCGTGAATCGGCAAAATAAAATAGTTGGTTTACAATTGTTTCATACTTGATGCTAACTTTCATGGGAATATGTATTTTTTATTTTAAAGAAAAGACATAAAAACAGTTACAGACATAAGTTATATACGGTAAAGAGTGGCTGTCAACTTTCTAAACTAGTGATTATCAGATTTCTATTGTATTAAGGATGCATAGATTTTAATAAACAAGTGAAAGAAATTTTAATAAACAAGTGAAAGAAATTGTAATCTATACTCCATACATTTCGAATCAATTAACCTTATTTGAAACAAAAGGGCACTGCGCCGAGCACACACAATACTCGTATTTTCAGAATCCTATTTCGCCCATGTTTTTAAAGATAGAAGTACAGAGGCTGTTCACACATTTTTTAGACGATGTATATTGTATTCACAAAACTAAATTACATAAAATTCTTGTGTTTTAAATGTTCTATTTGACATCCCTTATTCTGAACTATCTTTCGACACAGCAATTTCCAGGATAATAATGCCTTTTGAAGAGGTATTCTATCCCATTCCTCCTGAACAGCTTTCCAGAGTCCTGTAACCTGCCAACCGTTTCGGGAAGAGTGCCACTATCTGAAGAAAAAATAATATGCGTGTCACTTCCAACTTTTCCAACATACTAAAAATTATAAAAAAGTAAAAAATGTTATTTATAGGTTGATTATGGGATTTTTACGCAAATAGCATATTTTTTTCATATAAGGCTGAGTAGTGGAGATTTAAAAAATAATAAATAAATCAAATAAATAAACAAACTTATATAAGCATTTTTAATAATCATTAATAAGCATTTTTAAAGGCTCAGTCAGTTAGGTTATGTAAAATAAAAATGGATAATTTGAAACATTTAATTCTAAATAACTATTAAACAGGGAGTACTTAATGTGGCTTTTCAGTCATATATATTAGGATTAGTTCTTGAAGATGCTAACAAAATTAGGTGTTTTAGGTGCATATCAGTTAATCTTGAACAATATTTTGATTTTATTATGTTCATAATAGAAAACATATGTTGATCCAAACCTACAACAATATATGACAGCCAAATTGTGTAAATTTAGAAATTTGCTTGTTGGTACAAATTTCCAAAATTCAATTTAATTAGGATCACTTGCAGTTGAAATAAGTTCCTTATATTTGCTTTTCAGTGTAGTATGGTGCTGTAGGTCAATAATTTCGATTTGGATTTCAGGGGGTAACAATTAACGTCTTGCAGAGAAATTAAAAAAAGGATTTGTGAAAAGATCAGCATTTTTTTTATCATCTTGAAAATCATCAAACTTAGCACTAATTGCTTAATGTGCAATGTATGTAATACTTGGTTTAATCAACAAAATGTATTCGCTGTCTTTTTCGTTTTTATTTTTATTCAAGTAATGGATCAGTATTAAATCGAAGTCTTCATCCGAAGACGAATCTTTGAGCTCAGGCCATCCAGACATCGTGACCTCTACAATTGAATATGGCGCTACCATATGCTTGCGATAGCGCGTTTGTTTACCTTGTACGGCGCATGCGTGTGTCAAAAAGTACGTTTCTCCAGTGTGCGGATACTTTCGACATTTATCTCACGTGTCGCATTGCTGACGCTTGTGGAGGTAGCAGCGAGCGGCTGTCTGAAACATTTGCTTTTTCGGTGTGAGGCCTGCCTAAGGGTTTTGGGACGACGTTTGGATAATGCAGATTTTGAAAGCACAAAAATCCATAGGTGATACATCGGGAAATTTAGTAGGGATATCAGTGAAGGGTATGGCCTTGATACCAGTTTTTTGTTCCATTTCTTTTAGGAAATTTACAGTGGATTTTGATGTGTGACTGCTAGCTTTGTCCTGATGGAGTCTCACAGATTGATGGCACTGTGGGTAAAGCGATGGTATTTCATTCAGAAAAATTGGCGATAAAATATGTTCTTGATAGCATTTGGAGTTAATCTTGACATTTTTTCCCACTCTCTTTATTTTAAACTTGCCATTATAAGAAAAACCAGCAACAATCATGAATCCCTTAGAAAAACTTTCTTTTGATTCTTTGAACCATGTACCGGGTGGCCATAATTAAACTGACAGTGCTCACAGTGTTCTGTAGCGCGATCTATTTGCGAGAATAACGCCACATTTTGTAGGAAGATTAAACAAGACGGGGGACGAAGGATTCCGCGAAAAAATAAATTAGTTCCAAAAGTCACCGCTAGGGGAATATTTGGCGCTGTGTAATAGAAAATAGAGTGTTAACAAATGCAAATCAATACGGAAATTACCTTTTATTTTGCATTCAAATGAGGTTCAATGTGGCTGCCGTTGTTGTGGACCACATATTGCATTCTGTGCACAGTATGCACAACAGCAGAAAGTAACATGTCTGCAGGAATCTCCCGTACAGTCCGTGATATGTTATCCTTCAACGTAGCCAGGTCCTGGACCATCCTTGATAGACCTTGGACTTAAGGTAACCCCATAGCCAGAAGTCGTATGGGGTAAGATCAGGCGACCGAGGTGGCCATGCAGTTGGAAAGCAGCTGTTGCACCCGTACAGCAACGTGTGGAGGGGCTCCATCTTGCATGAAAATGATTTCCCCCAGGCATTGTCTTTGCTGAAGTGCCGGAATGACAAAGCTGTTCAACATGTGGCGATATTTCTCTCCGGTAACAGAACAGGTTTCCGGTTCTGTCGGGGTAATGTTCTCATAGAAGAATGGACCTACGATAAATTCCGCTGTGAACCCACACCAAACAGTTACCTTTGGTGAATGTAAGGGAATTTCTGTGACTGCATGTGGTGATTTGTCATCCCAAATTCGGCAGTTCTGGGTATTCACAGTTCCATGCAGGTAAAAGTGGGCCTCGTCTCCCCATAAGATTTTCCACGGCCAAGCATCATCCACCTCCATTCTGGCAAGAAAGGTGAGAGCAAAAGTCAATCGCTTATCATGGTCGGGGTACAGTAACTCCTGTACACGGCTGATCTTGTACGGATAGAAGTTGATAATCTTTCGTAAGATTTTCCATACCGTACTGTAAGGCATATCCATATTCCGAGCTAATCCACGAGCGCTAGAGGTAGCAGCAATATTGTCTGGTCCTCTGTCGACAATCGCCGTGGCAACTGCTTCGATTGTATCCTATGGTACAGGTTTTCGTCCTCTGCCTGACTGAACCTTCAGAGAACCTGTTTTCTCAAACGTCGCAACCATTGCTTTTAGCCCATTAACTGACACAGGACCGTTACCTTTACGCATTTTTTTGTGCGTTCTAAAAGCACGAAGAGCGGCTGACGCGTTGCACTGGTTGAGGTAAAAGAATTTGACCAGTAACGCACGCTCGACTAAAGAAGGAGACATTGCACATAAACTTTCAATCCGATTGATTCGAAAGTAACACATTGCCTTTTAAAACCCAAGCAGCTGGCACTGTGCCAATGGATGTAACGTGAAATTTGAATAAAGAACTTCTTCTTCTGCTCAGCGTACGTGATATTGCAGATCACGAGACTTTATCGGTGTTTATGTAGATTTTACGCTTTTTTTAAAGTGTTGCCATATTGCACTTGAACTAAATAAGAAAATGTGCATAATAAAAGGTAATTTTATTCCGTATTAATTTGCATTTGTTAACACTATATTTTCTATTACACAGCGCCAAATATTCCCCTAGCGGTGACTTTTGGGAACTAATTTATTTTTTCGCGGAATCCTTCGTCCCCCGTCTTGTTTAATCTTCCTACAAAATGTGGCGTCATTCTCGCAAATAGATCGCGCTACAGAACACTGTGAGCACTGTCAGTTTAATTATGGCCACCCGATACTTAAATTTTTTTCTCCCCTTTTATGATAATAAATGGCTCTTTTTTTGTTGCAATCATTTAAATACACCCATGATTCATCTATTGTGACAATTGTTTTTCATTTTTCTTTGGATAAGTGTTTCTCATATAGAATTCTGCAGCGTGTCCTGCGTTCAGCGATATGATTTGGAAGAAGACGATGCACATTGCGTTTTTTCGCTTTCTTAAGATTTAAATCAACGTTTATCATTTTGTTTACAGTGGACACCGAGCATTTTAATGATTTTGCAACTGTCCTTTGACTAGGGGGATTTTCTTTTAACATTAAACAACGTACCTTTGCAATAGTCGAAGATGTCCGTTTTTTCCTTGGATACTTGTTTGGAATTTTTGTCCCACTTGAGGCTCCAATTTGACGTTTTTTTCCTTTCTTGTTGACGATATTACCTATCGACGCTTTAGATATCACAAAACCATGACTCTCACATCGTTTTTGGATAACGGAGTATGCATATTTCTCTTCAGAAAGAGCATAAATGTAGCCTTCGAACCACTGCTTTGTTAAAAACGCCATTTTGAATAAAAACAAAACTTTCAAGCCGCAGACGATAATTTTGACTTTTAAAAACATAGTACAATTGCAATTATTTCTTTTGCAGCCAAAGATTTTTTATTACCGCTTACCAAAATCGTCTAAATAATGTGCGAACAGCCTCTGTAGAGTAAACACATAAAAACTAAACCCGATCAAGTTACTCCATGGCAAAACCCATTACCATGGAAGTCTCACTAGTTCTGCGGTAATCGAGAACTTCAAAATTAAGATAACAATGAAAGAAGAAAACCATCTTTATTTGCTCGTTTTGATTTGAATCTCCTTAATGCTTTATTTTATGCATGTAAGTATAAAAATATATAACTCCTTTTACTTTATAAAAGGTGCATGGTTGAATTTCAAGATTTACAAGAGCGGAGTATTAACGTTAAAACATTTTCCTCTAGAATTATAAAACATCCTCGTAATCGATATTTATGGGGGGGGGGGGATCACCTTTGCAAGCAGGGCCGTTCCAACCCGGGGGTGCCAGGGGTGCGGGGCACACGGGCGGCAAGTCAAGGGGGGCGGCATATCAGCCACCTGGTTTAAAAAATCTGAAAACTAATTTATTAGTAAAATAATCAATATAAAAATATCATTATGCAAGGTAACTACTTAAGAGTTAAAAATGCATTTTACAAGTATAACTGGAAACCATATTGGTTTTAAAAACGCTGCTCAACGTCGCAACCAGTTGGGAAATAAATTGTTCGTTTTTGTTTTAACACGTTTTAACCCATCATCCCATCAAATCGCGCCGCATCGCCGGCATCGCGTCGGTGCGGGCGGTTTTTGTCAGGTTGCAGGAAAATACTCGTTTATGCCCTGAGCCTATAAATACAAGGACCGGGATAATTTGCACTATATTAATTTTGAACGTGTCCATCTCAACAACTGAAAAACAAAGCTTTTTGTCTCGAATTTTTTTGCTCGATTTTGTGATTGCTGACTAATAAAAATATTTTAGAGGTAAGTAAACTTGATATTCTTTCTTTTGCGCGGTTAGCGGTTCGAAATTGAAATAATACATTTATGGTTTGATATTTGTTTAAAAAAAAAAAAAGCTAGGATTCATTACTTAATTCTATTTTAATTTTTTCTTTTTATTTTGCAAATGTTAAACATATACTACAGGAACAAGTGTAAACTTGGATTTTTGAATCCAAGTTTTTGCATCACCTTATTTCTTTAACAGGTGCGTGGAATATGGCAAATTTTTCAGAATCGGGAAAATACGATTTTTTTTCTATTAAAGTAAATGTAGGGGGAATTGTATTTAAAATATGAACAAAATTAAAATAAAATCGATTTGGAACGTTTCTTTGCAAAAGTCAATCTTTATCGAGAAACAGCTTAACTTACATTGCACCGTTTTTATAAGTTCTTTATTTGACTACGAATGTAAAGATGAGGCTCCAAAATCCAGAAGACCAATTCAAAATTAATTTTTACTTTGTAATATTGGACACTGCATTATAAAAAATAGAAGAAAGGTTCGAACAAATAAAACAACATCACACAGTTTTCAGTTTTCTCAACGACCTAAATAATTTCCTTGGAACAGATAAATCAAATAGGTCTACAAAATGTAAATCTGTTGAAAGTATGTGACATAATCCATTTAAAAATGAAAAAGATATTATAGCTGAAGATTTATGCGATGAAATTGACAACGTTGCACCCTATATTTCCCCTGAAATGAACCCGTTAAATGTGATTCAATACCTACTTACAAATAACCTCATCTATCCGTTTCCAAATTTAATGATTGCCATACGAATTTATTTAAACATTACCCGTGACTGTGGCTAGCGGGGAAAGAAGCTTTTCAAAACTTAAAATAATAAAAAATTGTTTGAGATCAACAATGGGACAAGAAAGGCTTTCAGACTTATCTATTATTAGTATCGAAAAGGACATTTCGGAAGATATAGATGTATCAGATATTATAACAGAATTTGCATTAAAAAAGGCAAGAAAGGCAAAGATTATTTAAGCTTTTTGACTGACTTATTAAGTATATGTATTAATAGATATGTGTTGTATGTATTTAATATAACGTATTCATTTGGTTATTATATCAATACATTAATAATTATTATTATGTTAGGTTGTAAAATTAAAAAATAAACTGAATTTATAATATTTTCTGTAATTCGCTGTTTCATTTAAGGTAAAAAATTTCAGAGAAATTTCAATTAATCATACGGTATGGGGGGGGGGGGGCAAAATTATTCTCGCACACGGGCGGCAGATACCCTAGGAACGGCCCTGTTTGCACGCGCAAAAATACACCGATTTACTACCAACCTTAATGTGTTGTCAAACAGTTAATTTGTAATTAATTTTAACAAATTTTTAGGGTGAATTGTGCAAAGCTTTATATATTAGAAAACAAAAGCAGCATTGTTGGGAGATCATTAGAAATTATTTTATATTAAAAAAAATGTTTTATAAATAATGAATCTTAGGTCAATGCATTGTGCGCAGATTTTTTTAAAAACTATAAGAGATATATATTAAATTATTTGTATATATTCTATCCATAGGTTACACTTTAATCTACACCTAAAATAATTACCATATTTCACATAAAAATATCTTTTTCGGGCAAATGTATTGTAATGTACAAAAAATATAATAAATTTTAAAAAAAAAATTCAGTAAAAATATTAGTAATATGTAGTTACTTAAATTTAAAAATAAATTTTATAAACATACAAGATATATATGTGTACAAAATTTTAGCAATTTGTGACGATTAGTTTTGAAGAGTGCGCGCAAGTTTGAAAATAACAGTTTTTAGAAAAAGCCATTTAAAGTTTCTATAAATTACTTAACTATTAGCTCTATACATTTGGCCGTAAAATTGTTTCTAATTGTAGTATCGACTTCATTTATTTTCAAAAGATTCCTTATATTCCAGTCATCAAGATTAAATAATAATAAAAAATTGAGTTTTTCTTCCCCCCCCCCCCCCCCTTAAGGATAATTCACATCCCAAACATATTTTCACTTTAACAGTGAGTTGAAATATCAGTATGCAAATAAAACTGACAAATTTTAAATACAATTCAAACTTTTTTTTTACTGATACTGAAACACAAAATTCCTTTCACAAGTATATAAAAAGATGTGGTAAAACTATAAAGATACTGGATGAAATCAAGCTGCCAAATCTAACATCGATATCACTGAACGCTTCCAAAATAAGAATATTAGAAAGGTTTTCTGATACCTCTCTAATGCGGTCTCGCTATCCGAACTTTCCGTAGGATAGCCCAACAGCTCTCAGTCAACTTTTATAATAATATCGACAAGATTCCTAACGAGATAATTTCTGAATTCCCCGATATAATTATCGGGACAGTGCTTTCCATTTGAGCGTCTTTCAACTTGAGCCAGCGCCAGACTCAATCTCCCCTCTCGTATTTTCCTGTTTGTTTTTCATTCGTTAGAACTGTTTCTTTAAAGGCACGTTTTCTTTCATTTATATTTAACTTTCCCAAACCCCTTAGATTGAATAACCCAAACCCCCCTTATATTTTTTCCTTATATTCAACTTAACTTGCAAAAATACACATTTCGCTGAGTAAAAAGGTGGTGACTGGCCATTTAAAGTAGAACTATAAATATCTATTTCAGACCTCTATTGCAGAAAAACCCTGAACATTTATTTAATGTGTTCTTTAGATAATGTACCAATGTTTCTGTAAACTAGGAGCTCTATTGTCTATTCCCTCATTACAACTACTTCTTTTTTAAGGGGCTTGTGGCGGCCCAGTGCGCTGGTTTTCGGTGCTGAGGATGCTCGGATCGAATCCTGGCGTCGCGCCACGAAAAATGCCTCCGTTCGTGTCGTCCCTTCATAGGGGGTAATGCTGTCCGCCTATATGGTGCCCCCACAATAAAATGGGCAGTAAAAATTGCGGCTTGTATAGGCGAATGTCCCACGACAAGTGCCTCCGCATATGGAAAAAAAAACTTTCTTGATCGCTTCCTAAACGTACGTTTTCTTTCTTCTTTTCTGCGGTGTATGTATTTTTATTTAATCAAAATAAATAAAACATAAAATAAAATACTTATTAAAAATAAATAAATAAATAAAAATCAAGAAAAAAATTATAAATAATATAGAATTGAAAAAAAATATTTTTTTTCTGCGTTTTCTAACTTTTTATGTTTATCTAAACCTTTAATTAATTACTCCGAGTTATTAGTTTATTTAAATTTAACTTCTCTAAACTCAGCACAATAATTCATTGTAAAGTAATTTTACCTTAAAATCACTACAAACTAATTTCACGAGCACCCTTATTCAAATTAATCATAGTCATCACTGGAATTAAAGCCTTTGGCCCGGATAGTCCGAAAACAGCCGTAACGGCGGTGTCTCTCTCTGTACTGGATGGAATATGAAAAGATGACCGAGAATTTCACGTGAACCTAAAATAACTCAACTTTTATAGCATGCGCCCTTTATTTTGTACGGAAAGTATCTATAAAAATTAAGAATGGCAACTTGTTTCGAGCAAATATAAATCATCAGGCTGCGGAGCACTAAGTGAATTTGTTTTTGTGGACAATTACAAAAGCGAAGATCATTAAACTCTGTTATAAATAGGAAAACGTTTGTGAGTTGCCCATAAAGATAATCCCAACAGACGATACTCGGCCTGATGATGAACTTTCTGTTCGAAATTGATTGCCACTCTTATTTTTTTTCTGTTGATTTTATGAAGCTATGTTATTGTTTAGCGTACTCCAGAAACATCATATATTTTTCTTTCTTATCACGATACTTCCTGAAGATGCTGTCAGCCATCTTCTATAGTTCGTCAGATCACTGATATCGATCTATGTGACCTAGCAGCTCGCAGACGGTTCTTCTTCAGAGCCTTAAAATGTTAAATAAGGTTGGCGACTAGCTTAGTTAATTAACTTCTTATGAAACTATTCCTGCAGACTTGTACTTGAAAACTGTCATGTATATAGACGCATTCCAACTTGTTGCGACCAAGTACAGAACTATGCATAATGCCCTCGTAAGACCGTACTGGACTACCTACACCCAAACTAAAATGGGCTGCCAGTACCATGACAGACTAGTCGCCTCCAGTCACACGATATATTTACCACAAAAATTCAGTTAGATACAGTGCAATTTACATTTTTAATGCGAAACAGTTAAATAAACGGAACTGATTTTTTACTCCTTATCACACATTTTCACAACTGAAGGTCAATATAATGACACCTACCGTAATTTCGCAAGTAAGCGCCGCGGCGCATACGTATGAAAAAGTTCAAAAATTGTTGGGCGCGGCGCTTGCGCTGGTGCGGCCTTTACGTCGATTTCGGATTTTAAAATCTTTTCAGCTTGCACTTTTCTACTAAAATTGAGCCTTAGGTACTGTTCACATTGGAGTCCGTTGCGTAGCGTTAAGGGAAAGATGACGTTGAGACGAAAATAAACCAATCATAGGCGTTAAAAATTTCATTGCTAATTGTTTAGAGGTTTGTCATTGGTTAAATATATTTCAATAACGCTCCGCAACGGACTCCTATGTGAACAGGCCCTAACGCATTACTTGAACCGGCGTTTATCACTGCGCATGCGCGAAGTTCTTGACTAATTTTAGAAAAGAATGACGATGATGTCATACACACTTTGGCGACGGCGCACGTGCATTGCTCTCGTTCTCTCTCAGCGAAGATAGTCCCCCCCCCCCCCCCCCGTGCTGTAAAACTATATAACAAAATGGCTCCAAAACGCAGAAACAAAAGGTACTGTGCGAATTTTAAGTTGAATGTTATTGCCAAAGCAGAAGAAATCGGAAATAGAGCAGCAGGCAGAGAGTTCAGTGTTGATAAACGTTGTGTTCGGCGATGGGGCTCCGAAAAGAAAGTTCTACTAAAGATGCCAAAAAGTAATGGAGCACGCAGAAGAGGGAAATATGCTTGGCCTCAACTGGAAACTAGTCTTGAGAAATGGATTTTATCCCAGAGAAGTAAGAGCATTCCAATATCAACAGAAAAGATACGTTTACAAGCCAGAGTTATAGCGGCGAAGATGGAATTAGATGATTTCAAAGCTGGATCCAACTGGTGCTACCGATTCATGAAACGAAAAAACCTCTCCATTCGGGCCCGCACAACCGTGGGGCAAAAATTGCCTGTTGATTGGGAGGTAAAGAAATCTTCTTTCCTGAAGTTTATAGGGGACCAGTTAAAGGACAACAAGTTTTCCACCGATCAGGTGATCAACATGGACGAGGTACCTTTGACTTCCGACTGTCCACCAAGCAGGACTGTCAACAAGGTTGGCGAAAGTACAGTGAGTATGGTTACTACCGGTCACGATAAAACGTCATTTACTTGTGTCTTGTCTTGCAAAGCAAGCGGTGAAAAACTGAAACCTCTGTTGATTTTTAAAAGAAAAACTCTCCCCAAAGGAGAATTTCCTAATGACGTTGTGATCCGCGCGAACGAGAAAGAATGGATGAACGAAATAGTAATGCGAGATTGGTTGAACGAAGTCTGGCGGAAAAGGAAAGGGGCTTTTTTCAATCCAAAAGGGCTACTTATAATGGACTCTATGAAAGCCCACTTGTCAGAGCCTGTTAAAGTTGCAGCGAAGACTGTGTCTGCAAATTTAGCGATAATTCCCGGAGGTTTGACAAAATTAATTCATCCACTTGATTTGGCTATAAACAAAGTATTCAAATGCTGAATGCGAAGCCTCTGGGAATCGTGGATAACTGAAGGTCTACATTCCTACACAAAAAGCAGAACTATGCGAAAGGCAACTTTCGTAAAAGTCGCGAAGTGGGTCTCTGAAGTATGGAAAGGTGTCTCCATTAAGACAATAATTTCCTGTTTTAGAAAGGCGGAAATAATTGTTCCCAATGCCAGCGACGATGACAGTTCTGACGATAACATTTCTTCCAACGAGGAAGATCCAGATGATCCAGATACAAATATTCATCCAGAAATTTTCTCACTTTTCAATTCTGATACTGAAGAAGAGGACTTTGATGGTTTTGATTGATCGGTAATTCTTACCCGTATATCTTAGATTTTCATTTTGACGGTTTTTAGTATTACCTAATATCTTTATTACTTTTATTCATATTTGTATGCTTTATGTGTTTTACCCGTTTGATGTTCCATGATTACATTTCTTTTTTTCTTTCTTAATAATTTATCATGTGTTACTGTGAAATAAAAATACGTTTGTACAGTTTCAGGTTTCAGTTTTTTCCCATTGTACTACGGTAGACGTGTAGTAGTACGTAACATTTCATTTTAAAAAAAAGACAGTTTTAAGTAAAGTAAATCTTAGCGGTTAAAATGACTACCTACCGCGCTTATAGGTATGGGGTGTGTTAGGCAGAGGTTTTAGAAAAAGAAGTAAATGTAGGGTTTGAGAATTCATTTTTTTATTAAAAGTCATCGATACTAGCTTTAGTATACAGCAACGAAACATAATAGAAATAAAATATATGCGAGGGCAGTAAGAGAAAATAATATCAACGCATACAAACCGAGCGAGCGAGTGAGAACGAACAACACGCCGGCGAGTATTTTTTCTCCCGGCCACGTATTTATCGTGAAAGCCGGAAACGGGCGACTCCCCCGTACGGCTACTACGCATGTGCTGCAAGCTGTCTCGCGGACAGAGCGATGAGGTTTCACTCGAACACGTGACAAGATTTGCATATGTGTTTGGTCTAACAGGGTGTCATTCGGCGCTTCTAGTGTTAAGTGTAATTTAATAAGAGAAATATTCAAAATTAGAATTATATTGAATTTATTACATTAAAATGTATTAGTTTGTTACGGAAATAACCTAAAATTGCTGCTGGTGTCTCAATATTTGGTTGCGGTACGGTAACTAAGAAAAAATTATATGCGGCGTTTACGCCGGTGCGGCGCTTACCCCGATTTCGTTTTTCTAAAAGGAAATTTCAGTCCTTGCGGCGCATACGTGCGAAATTACGGTACTTTATTAGACTTCATCCAAGAAAAAGCGTCGGTCTTGATGACGCCAGGCATTAATACATAAAATTTTTCTTTCAGTTCTCGTGGCGTTAGTGTCCACAGCTTTTTAAAGCTCAATCGATAACTGTAACTGAGGACAAACAATTTTATTGCACACCACTGTAGCACATTCGGTACCCAGTGGTAAAATAATTTTTATACTAATGGTATACAGGTTATACATCTGAAAATAACTATTCCCGACATTTCATAAGTATATTCCCAGATCACTTTGTTAATTGCAAGAATTTCATACATCGGGAGAGAGCTTTGAATTTTTAAATAAATTTATTGATGATATACTGAATAGGAAATCGTGAGGTGAATTTCTAGAAAGAAAACAAATACTTACATTAAATTATTCTTTTGGGCAAAACACAAAGAAGAAACGCAGTAGCAAAACGCAAGGTACAAAACACTCAATTACATCTTTGTTGCATTTCAATAATATAATCATTATTATGTTCATGGAACTGATTAGACCACTTCAGGTCAGTTAAAGATTTAATAAAGGAATACGCAGTACATTATACAATACTTTTCCAAATTAAAAAAATACGTTTCTTTCAAAATGCCGTCTCTCTACCATTTAACGTAAACTGTTTGTTGTTTGCCAATACGGGACACTTGTCAATGAAGATATTGGTATTTTAACCGCAAGAATGGTTCGTTGCTTTCTATGGGAGCTCCGTATAGGTGACCCAATAAGACCCCCTGGTGCCACCTCAACTTTGACCGAGTACCCTCAGGGGCGACATCTGGTAGGCTCGTACCTTCTCCCACCCTCTCTAACCTCACGGGATTTTCCGGTCTACAGATTTAACGTCTTTATATCCGGCCTGGATACGAAGGTATTTAATGGCGTTTGTCGGGATTCAAACCGAGCACCTCCAGTCCTAAGCCCAACGCGCTACCTCGGGCCAATTTAATGTAAACTTAATACAAAGGTTTCTTTCGTTATCCAAAAGGAGGAAGTTCCTATTAAACTTTTCGTAAGCTGAAATGGCGTAAAGCGAGTTATCACCAAATAACACGGGGTGGGAAGGGGGGGGGGGATTCTGGACCCAAAAGATAAGTTACCAAATTTTGAAAATAACACAAACATGTAGTAAAAACAGGAATGATATGCTTACTACTTATCCTATATAATGCAGAAAAAAATATCGTAGCTTCTTTTACCAGAATTGGTACACCAGATTTGTACTACCAGACAGCAAGCACACTGAAAGACTAACAGGTTGTGGTAGTCATGGTGTTAGGGCCTGTTCACATAGAATCCGTCAGCGTTTCGTAAGATTCCGTTGACGCTGACTGGTTAAATGGGTCAATGATGGGCATATGACTGGTTAAAAAAATGTACGCTGACACTGACGGATTCTATGTGAACAGGCCCTTAGTTAGAGTTATTTGAAGACTGGAGTTGTGGTATGTACAGGAGACGGTAAAGTAAATGCGGGGAAGATGGTCAGCTATAAACACCTCATATCATCGTCTGAATTCCATTAAATCATGCAAGGCAAGACAGTAATACCTGTGTTAACTTCATCACTGCAAAAGAAACGCTGATCTCTTCTTAAGCTTTTTGCCATTTCTCTTAAAAGCAAATATTCTTTTTGTATTTTCTTTTTCGATAAACATTAATAAATACTTCCGCAGTCATTTTGCAAAAGCGAAATGGTTTAAAATGAATTTTTGTGTAAAAACGATTAGTTGCAATTAATACGAATAGACGGTTGTTTAGCTGTGGAGAACTATGATCCTCTTTTGCGACATGAAAGCTAAATTGACAGAGACGTGGGTTTAAAGCTAATTCTGAACGCTTATACACACCTATACAACCTGTAAGATACGAACCCGCAAAACGAATTTTCCTTACTAAAAAATACTGTTAGTGTTACTTAAAATATTCTTCTTAATGGTCCTTTGCCCCTATGTTCATAACCTCCCTTACTAAGAAGATGTATTTCTTTCAAAAGATGGCATCTATCAATGGACTTTTTTAGATAAAACTACAACCAATGTCTTTGACAATAAAACTGCCGACTATTTATTGGTATCTTATGTCTCTTTTTTTTTTATGTATGCATGCACACTGAATCTACTAAAACACATCAAAAATTGACACACTTTTAATAAATAAAATACAAATTGTAAATTTAAACATATCAAAAATAACAAGACAATAATTGACTACTCAATGAAATTAAGTACATGCATCAAGGAACTCTACACATATATTGACTCGTCAGAAGTATTAAGAAAATGAAAAATACAACAATGCATTGAAAATTATACACAAATTATAGTCATGGCAAAAGTAAACAAGAAAAAAGAAATAACAAAAAATTTCAAAGCACTAAAGGCTACTAAGGCACTAAGGCAAATTAAATTTCTCTTTACAGTTGTCCAACAAAATAAAAAACATTAACATTTTCTTTTATATGCTGTTAGTGGAAAAAATACAATTACTAAATGTTAATAAAGCAGAAAATATAAAATATTCTAAACATTTAAAAGGGAACTTTTTTAACTTCTAAGAAAGAGTAGCGTTTAACGAAACAGGATAAAACCTCCATTGAAAACTAGCAATGAGTTGATTAGCAATTCACAACACAGTTTCAACTATTTTTTTTCCTCCTTGTGATTCTGACTCATGACTAAAACAACATACATCACTTTATTCATTCTTAGAATAATAAACTATGTGAAGCAAATATACAGAATCAATAAAATTCAGTATCCTGTATAATTAGAATTTTAAAATATGTTGGTTTATTTTTAGAAAACGGGCTTGAGGTAGCCTAGTGATAGCACATCGGCTTTCAGTGCCAATGGTGCTTGGATCAAATCCTGACAAGCACCACTAAAAAACACCTCCATGCCTAGGTTGGATACAGGCATGTTAAATCTGTAGACTGGTCCATACAGGGAGAAATGCTGGCTCACCTAAAAAAAAATTGGTGCTCCCATAATAAAGTAGCCAGCTAAAACAGCCATGAATAACAAACATTGGTTTATTTTCAGAGCACAGGCTTGAGGTAGCCTAGTGATAGCATGTCGGATTCAGTGCCAAGGGTGCTCAGATCGAATCCCGACAAGCACCACTAAAAAACACCTCCGTGCCTAGGTCGGATACAGGCATGTTAAATCTGTAGACTGGTCCATACAGGAAGAAATGCTGGCTCATCTAAAAAAATGGGTGCTCCCATAATAAAGCAGCCAGCAAAAAACAGCCGTGAATAACAAACGGCAAAGTCTCATGACAAGTGTCTCCACAATGGACACCAAAAAAAATTAAAAAATTAGCACAACTACAATCTTTTGCAACAAAAGTGTTAGACAGACTAGGGCTAAGAGTTTAAACTCTTCTAAATGACTATAAACATCTACATCAGTTATGGAGCATAGACAATTCAATATCCTGTATAATTAGAATTTTAAAATATGTTGGTTTATTTTCAGAGCACAGGCTTGAGGTAGCCTAGTGGTAGCATGTTGGCTTTCAGTGCGAGAGTGCTCGGGCTGAATCCTAACATGCACCACTAAAAAACACCTGTGTCTAGGCTGGATATGAGCACATTAAATCTGTAGACTGGTCCATACAGGGAGAAATGCTGGCTCACCTAAAAAAAAATTGGTACTCCCATAATAAAGTAGCCAGCAAAAACAGCCGCGAATAACAAAAGGCGAAGTCTCATTACAAGTGTCTCCGCATTGGACAGACCAAAAAAAAAAAAGCACTACAATCTTTTGCAACAAAAGGGTTAAACAGACTAGGGCCAAGAGTTTAAACTCTTCTAAATGACTATAAACATCTACATCAGTTATGGAGCATAGACCCACAACCTTTGATACAGGAGGCCTGTACTTCAGTCCTTCATCCATCCTCCACAATAAATTTTTCATTAAATATTGACAATCTGAGAAGTTAACCATTTTTCACGAGAGTTATACAGGGAAAAGTTTTGTAACATTCTGTTTATTAATACATTTGTAAAAGTGGTTCATACGGTAAGATTTAAATTTTCTTTTTACTGCACTTATTTCTTATGCTACAGTTGATAGTAAAACAATACTTTGAACCATATTTAAATCTTTTAAAGATGCCACATGAATCATTCTATTTCATTGGTTCTTAACCAATGGTCTCAAGAGATGGTTCGCAAAGTCAGCAGTGATTTTTAATAAAAATTGGCTTCATCATTTTAAATTGACTGAAAATTGAACAGTTTTATAAAATTGGGAAGACACAATATTTTACTCTGATTTTTTTTTTGCTTTTTGTTGAAATTCTAAAAATTTTAACGTATTTCTTCCCTTCCTGACATTTAAGAGTAAGAAAAAAATTTATGGTCAGCTTAAAAATTCCTTTTATTATTATTATTATTATTATTTGTCATGAGGAGTCCAGCAACTTTGCAGTATTGCAACAATTTTACAGTTATAGAAGCAAAAGCAAGCTCAAAAATTTAATTAATTAGGCTTTTATGGTTGTTATAATGTTTACACTAAATTTTTTATTCTTATTAAGTTTATTTGTAATGCGTTATTGAAGTTGTTTATCACAAATAGTTTGTTCTTGAGAATAAAATTTATTTTTACTTCTAAAAGGGTTGATTGGGAGATGGTTCCGACAATTTCTTTTTTGTGACTGTCAATCCCAGGTCAATAAAAGGTTAAGAACTGCTCTATTTATTATATCTTACTATCAAACAATCAAATTTTAGGAAACACTAGCAGTGTAGAGCTGTC
Organism: Dolomedes plantarius; assembly: GCA_907164885.2. NCBI lineage: Eukaryota > Metazoa > Arthropoda > Arachnida > Araneae > Dolomedidae > Dolomedes > Dolomedes plantarius. The sequence continues at coordinate 110,959,854 of OU015491.1, forward strand.
AAAGTTACACATACATGTTTCAAAAATAAATACTTATGTGTTCTAATAAAATGCCAAGATGCGATTTTACAAAAAAATTTTCAAGACACTGGAACAGCTTTACAATTATTTAAGAAATACAAAATTGAAATTTTGCTTATAATCAGTGCTTTCTTTGTACTTACATTACAATGACATGCAAGAAAGAACTTAATGAAATGATATTTTATATACCATAAAGTGTAAAATTACAGCATCCTACTGAAAGTTGGAGAATGTTATGATGGCAAAATTGGGATATGAATTAGGAAGCTGCCAATTATTTGAAAACTAGTATCACAGAATTCAGCAATATTTATATGCCTATAAATTGTGCCTGTACATTACTTCCCATCCTCAGTAAAATTACACACTAATGGATACCAGTATGAAATGAAGTGAACAAAGTTTGAAAGATGAAGTGCTGTCACATCAGTTAGTGTATTATATTCAGGGTATTAGATTGAAGGTTCTTAGATGGATGTGTTAATTCACTTTAATTTATTTATAAAGAGAAATAAATTTACAACTAGCTCCTGACATAATTTTGTATCTAGAATTGAAGATGAACATGAGTAACTAATCAAGTAGTACAAGCATGATATTCCAGCAGCTTAAGAAAAACTTAGTGAATCAAAAGATATTGCAGTAATTAGTACAGCAAAACCTCATTGACCCGGATCTCCAGATAATCAGGATCAGATTTGCAGACATCTTTATTATTTAATGTTCACATTAGATAATAATTTTTAACTATGGCAGTAAGAACGTAACTACAAGCAGGGCTGGCGACAGGGGGGGGGACAAAGGGGGCAAATGCCCAGGGGCCCGGGCTGGCAGAGAGCCTGGTTAAATAAGAGTTGACTAAAAAAATGTATACAATGTTCAAATATTGAGTGGAGAGGGGGGCCCGCTGTATTATTTTGCCTGGGCCCTGGCTCAGTTGACGGCGACCCTGACTTCAAGTACGCCAAATATTCTCTTTTTAGTTTGATTCTATGCACAGTTCCTGCATAGATTGTACAAAAAATTATGGTAATAAAATGCTTTTTGTTGAGTTTAAGAAAGCTTTACTAGACTTACCATTTCTTTGTTAAGAAATTATGTGAAAAGTTATTTTTATATTTTTTAATGTCTCGTAAACAATACTATGTAATTTTGTTACAAAACATAGTTTTTTATTGTAATAAACAGTAAGTCTGCTTAGTTAAGGATTTTGTTTTGCTTATTATCCATATTACCCGGATTATCTGGTTTTTCCATTATCCAGATTGACTATGGTTCCAGTTAGTCTGGATAAGTCATTCCCAAAGTAGTCTATATCGACCCCTGGGAGTCGATATAGACCTGACAGGGATCCATGCCAGTGAAAAAGAAAATTGGGGGTGCATGAGATGTAAATGGGGGTCCACAAGTTAGACAGGCCGACACCAAAACTTTGGCTTCCCATAAATGTAATAATCCGCCTAACACAGATAGTACCTATGGAGGTATTTACTTAATATGAGTACTTTCTTATAATAGATAGATACATTTCCTAATTATATGTATATTTCATAAAATTGTGTAAGAAATCTATTCACTTTTCCGCCGCAGTACGTGTAACTTGTGTTCCGACATCATGGACTTTTGAACTGGAACAGTTACAGCGAGGGCCAGCAGGTAGCTGTTATATTGAACTTGCCAGTTTCCCAATTTGGCACAGACAAACTGCCAGGATGATGACCTTTCAGCCTACGTTCAACATTTAAATGCCCTTCATACAAACTTTGAAATTAGGTTTGAAGATGTATTGACTATGGAAATACCACAGTGGATTATCAATCCATGCGGTGACATTGAAAAAACGGATGTCATGCTACAAGAAGAACTGATCGGTATAATCACCAACAAAGAAATTAAGGTGCAGTTTAGAAAGAGATAACAATTCTGGCTTCAAAGAGACATACCTGTTACATATCCTACATTATGAACTATCGAGAGAAAGTTTTTGATAGCTTTTCCATCTTCATACCTCATGGAAAGGGGTTTCAACGCGGTTGTTAATCTCTCTATTCTAAAAAAAAGTAACTGGCGCCACCGCTGTCAAAAGCTTGTCATGCTATCTCCTCCGACACTGCTGGGTGTATGGGGCCGAGACGGATGCCAATAGATGCAGAAAAATGTGGGAAAGAAAGTAAAACATGTCTCATCTTCGTCGGACTTTAAGTTTTTTTTTTATTTTATGTTTTGTGAAAAAATATTGACTTTTTCATGTTCAGATTACGATAACTCGGCAAAAATTATTTGCAGAATTTTGATCTTTTTACAATCTAAGACTACAGACATTTCTCTTTCAAACAAGACCTCATTTGTTTAAAAATAATTTAAAACAGACTAATATTTTCATCAAAATATTAAACTCACTTTTTCGGGAAATATCGTCTCCAAAGTGGATATAATATCGATGCTCCTCGAGTTTTTATCTTACAAAGAAAATATTTACACCATCTGGAAGCCAAAAGCTTTCTTATTCATATAAACCTCATTTCAAGTCTCTAACTTAAATTTTCGATTTTAATTGAATTTTAAAGCTGAAACAGTGATTCCTCTTCGCAGTGATTCCCCTTCAACAGTAAATGGATGAGAGCTGTTGCATTACCTGAGAATCACCCCTATGTATCTCGCTATTAGCAACTTATTCCTTCAACATGCTGTGCTTGAGCGCGCTGCTCGTATGCGATAGTCCCCCGGTTCGATGCCGGTGGACACTCATTTTTGCTAATTATTCTAAATATTTGAATTTTATTCTTTTAATTCTTATTATATTTTTTATTTTACTTATCTGAAGAGGTCTTAATTTTTATATTTTTATTTTACTGCTGAGCACATTTTTTGATGTACATATCTTGCTACTGGAGGTGAAGTTGTAAGACCATGGCACTCCAACAAACTCAATATACCTTGACCTTGACAGAGGAGCGAGCCTAGCGAGCCTAGGGGCAGAGCCCCTAGTCTCCTTACGAAAACAAAAAAAAAATAGAAACAGATTGGAAATCACTCGCCGAGGATATTTAAGGTTAAACCTGACTAAATTTAAGCCGAATATTGAAATTTTGCTATCAAAACATCAGGCTCATCTCTCCCATTAAAAGCATTGATTTTGTTGTGCATTTATTCTATGTAAAAATGTTACTAGATTTGCATTTTGTGTTGTTTTAATTAATAAATGTATAACTATAAAACTTAACATATATATATATATATATATATATATATATATATATTTGATTTTAAAATATTTCACTCTACAGTAAACACTCTCAAAGTAAGTAGCTCTGTGTCAGCTTCAAAAACACTTTTAAAGTTGATGAATTTGTAAAAAATCAGCATTAGGATAGCAGGGGGTCTACCCAAAACAGAAAAAATCGGCACGGGGTCTATGGGACAAACAAGTTTGGGGACCTCTGGTCTGGATAAACAAGGTTTTACTGTATATTCAACTAATACTTTTAAAAAATTTAAAATTATAGTATAAATAGTATTTATTTGCAGCCAGGCATATAACCAAAAACCATTCCAAAATCAATTGAGAAATAAAACTGGACCTTTCAAATCCAAAAATTTTATGTCAAGGCATATCAATAGAGAGAAAATGAGGGAGTTTATATTTTATTTATAGTTAACAGTTACAAATACAAAAATACATCATATTTATAGTAAAAAAATTACCATTGAAAGACTTTTTTTTATATACAACTCACACATATGTAAGTATAACAATACTTATTAAAAATATCACCTGCTCTGCGGTTTCAATTTTTGAAGCTAAAAAAAAAAAAAAAAAAGAACAACTACACTTAAAAACTCCTAATGGTTAACCTTAAACTATGCTTAACTAGGAACAAATCAGACTAAATAATAAGATATACATTTACACGCATATAAGGAAAAATAATAAAATAAATGTACTAAAAATAAAATAATTTTATAGAGATGAAAAGGAAAAGAAATAAATTATATCACTTATAATTTGAATTTAATCTTGCAACTGTGTTCATTGTTTTCAGATTCGGACTTTTTGCAACCATTAATATTACAGCAATATAGTTGAATACAAGTTACAGTTCTGCTCATCAAGCAAGCAATCTTCCATTTTTGGATTTTCAACTGCTGCTGTCATTTTCAGATGTATAACTCGCTCATAAAATTGTTCCTGAAACAAACATTTTTAAGTCAAATCTTATGCTATTAAAAACTTTATTAAATCCCATGTTATTGAGACAAATATAAACCAAAATCTGAATGTAGATTTGTAACTTTCATTCATGAATATTTAGTTATAACTTACACAATTTTTAAATGAAAGCATATATTTACATTTTTTCTTTTAGTTAATATAAATTAAACAAGTACCCTTAAAGACCTATTTTATCACTTGTAATTAAATCACTCAAAACTTTTCCATTTTGATTGTTATACTTATCTTTAGCTTTAGTTAGTTAGTTTGTTTTTATGTCTTTTGTGTGTGTATGTGATTTTCTAGATACATAGAAGCAATAGAACATTAAAATCACATAGAACATAAAATCATATTGGATGGATGTTTCTCATTATATATCCAGTATGTAAAATAGGCATGAATAAAAAACTGTGTTATTACTAATAAGGATTTTTTATTTTTCAAAACAGTAATCATATAAAAGTGTTCATACTTTATATTTATCTTGGATAAATAAAAAAATAATAGTTTAATTTACACAATGCCTAACAGCTTTTCAGTAAATCTAGTAAACTGACTGATCTTTGCTCAGGACATATAAAAAATTTCTGCCTGTAGCAGAACTGAAAAACTGCTTTATTAGGTTTAATTCTCTGGGTGAAGTTAATTCTCTGAAAATTCCATGCATAGCAAGAAATCCTGTGATCATGGCTCAATATATTTGTATTCATTCTCCTTTGCATGTATGTTTATCAGGATATGAAATATTTCTTCTTAAATTTTTATTTCTTCTCCTTTGCATGTATGTTTGCTTATCAGGATTCAAAATTTTTCTTCTGAAATTTTTATTGCTTCTCCTTTGCATGTATGTTTGCTTATCTTGATACGAAATATCAAACATGCAGATGACTCAAGTATAGCTGAATGACTGAGGTGAGACGTAATGACTCAAGCATCACAAAAATTGCCAACTGTTAAGGTTTTTAACAAAATGATTGTTAGAGTATGAGCAAAGTCACACAAACAACTTGTCAACAACAAGAGTTAACAGAGAATGAACAAAATTGAATAAGGCCATCAGTAAACAGTGATAAATGAAATCACATATGATCCAGAACAACAGCACAATGCAAAACAACATAGCTTATGTGATACTGTTGACTTTAGTAACGATCAAAATTTACAGGCGACTCTTTTAAGCTAAACACAAAAAGTTATGACTGACTATGGCCAGCTTGTACTAACCCGCACAGTACTGATGACAAATGAAAAAGCACTGCATAGCTGAAAAAAATGGATAATTTCCAATCATCTGCCTCATTAGCAAGAAAAAAAATTTTTTTTGTCTATATCATTGTTATGCACATGACAAATTAATTTTAAGTACCAGAAAAAGAAATCAATTGATCAGCATTTAATAAATTAAATTCTAAAAATTAATCTTTAAAAATTCACCAAAAATCAGAAAATGGAGGCAAAGATTCGAAAAAGATTTCATGCTAAGGAATTTTTATGATCTGTCTCGTGATATAAATGTTATAACCCTCAAATTATTATTTTAAATGCAAACTTAAACAGTTACTAAAACAGCTTAAAAATTTAATTTAAAAAAATCTAAGAAGAATTTTCAAAAATCTTTTTTAGTGCACCCCTACACTATACGAAGAATTGCCATGCAAAATTTCAGCCCTTTAGGTCCAGCAGTTTGGTCTGTGCACTGTCTGTCAGTCAGTCAGTCAGTTAGGGAACTGTTTTATATATATAGATTGACTTACTGATTATTACATTAATGACGTATTGAGGGTAGAACATAGCAAGTAAAAACCTGATTTGTCTGAAACAGTTAAAAGACTCAACATAAAAAATCACACTCTTTTTTAAATAAATGTTTGAATACATTTAGGATTTGAGTTTTATTTTTTACATTATTATATTATGAGGTATAGTGCATTATATTGCGGCCCACATAATGTAGCAAATATATGCATGTGGCCCGAGAAAAAAAAGGTTGAGTATAGCTGTTCTAGAGTATGTAAGACAATGTTCCTATACAAAATTATTATCTCAAAATTATTTCATGCCCATGAATACTAGTTGATAAACTAAGATGTCATTTTATTTTTGGATCTTGCTCTCATCAAATATTTTGAGAGGTGATTGAATTTAAAGGCTTGCAAATTAAATTAAGCACCAATATAAGTACCTATCATACACACATGAACCAGTGAACCTGCAGAACAATTTCAGATACGAGTGATATATATCCCTTGTGAATTTAACCTCTTACAGCAACAAGAAAAATTAGTTGATTTTTTTAAAGTTATTTAAATAAATGAGGATAATATGGCAATAAAAAAAATTAAGGCTATACAGGCTAATCAAATTGACTCACAAAATGTGTTAACAAAAGTAATACCTTTAACATCCTATCTGTAACATTACAACTGAGTTTCAGTTGTAATGTCTACGAAGATCAAGTGACTTTCAATGAAAATGCCCAGTCAGGACTTTTATCAAACAAACATTTCTTATCACGTTTACAATCTTCAGTTTTCTTGCAAGTAGTACTAAAAGAAGTTGACGGTCCAGAATCTAGAAATGAAAGCACATTAGTTAAAGTACAGTAATACTTATGCCATGGAAAATGATTTACTAAAAGATTCCTAATAAAACATTTAATGTATGTGTTCACAACTCATTAAATAGGAAAGGTTTAAGAACTAACATTAAAAGAATACCCATACTTTTACCATCATGTAGACCAGGGGAGGGCAATTGTTTTGGCCCAGGGGCCACACCTTTTAAAATTATTGCATTTATTAGTTAACTAGGCATTTCAGAAAAGGTATAAATTGTATAAAAAAAAATAAATATAACTTAAATAAAATATTGGCAGTTTTTCTGGCTGTATTGGAGTTTTTGGCTGTCTTTGGCAGTTTTTCTGGCTGTCCGCATTTTTCTGGGTGTCTTGGCAGGCCACAAAAAAAATCTGTAGTGGGCCACATGTGGCCCACGAGCCGCTATTTGCCCACCCCTGATATAGACTATTTTATTCAAATATTCTCATGCTTTGAAATCTATTTATAGATGAAATGTATATCAAAACACTTAGAAATATTTCTTATCCTTAGCAAATTAAATCTTACTGGAAAATTCAAACATTTCTTTTTAAACAATCTGCTCACTGTTAAAAATTACCGAAACTAATAAATCCCCAATATCAATGCATAGTTAAGTGCAACATGTCAAATTTCTTTAATCTGATAAAATTTCAGTCTTTTTGAAAAATCAGAAGTAAAGAAAGGAATAAAGTTTTAAGAAATGGAACTTCCTACTGAAAATTTGTCACAAAACAATATGGCATACTTTCTAAGCTGCACTGTATTTTATTGTATTTGTTACAAGTAAGGAAAAGCATAGAAAACCAAACACATATACAAATTCCCAATTTCAAGTTTTTATTTCATAACTTGAAGGGATAACATACTCATGACACTTTGCCACTTTTAATCGCCTAATTTTTTACTCCATGAGCGGCTTTTAGTAATAAGTTTATTGTTGTGTGTGCAGATGGTAATAACAAGAGGTTGTTCTAGAGATATGGATATTGAGATGAGCCAGTAAGGCAGCATTTTTTTAAATGTAATGAAGTTATTTAAATTATCCCTTTAAATAAAATGTATTGTAATGTTGAAACAAGTGTTGTTTAAGATATAAAGTTACATCCTGACATAGCAAAAGGGGATTTCGCCAATACACTGAACAACAATATGATGTACAAAAAAATTATATGCTGTAGGAAAAAAATGAAAGTGGAAATTAATTTTGAAAGTGGCAAAGTGTCATGAGTATGTTATCCCTTCAAGTTATTAGGCTTTTCTTTTAAAATATTTATATTCTATGAAAGGGAGTACATTTCAAATAACAAACCCCTTACCTACATAACTGGCTAGACCATATTAAGACAGATGAATAAATCAATGTAAATTAGCTCTTGTTTGATCTTATTTATACCTAATTTTAAAAACCTTCACACTCGTCATCATTTATGATAACTGTCATAATAGTGAACTTTCATACACTATTTAAAATACTTGAAACATAATTATTACATCTTAAGATGAATTTTTTATAACAATACAGTAATGTAATAATTAGTTTCCACACACTCACATGGAAATTTTGTAGGGTTAACAACATGCTCAAAATCACTCAAGAAATTTGAGATTTTAAAGTATACCAGCAAATGTTACTTTATGATAAAAGATATATAAAATTATATTTCTGCAAAAACTTTTATTCATTAAGTCAATTTAAAAGTTGCAGATACCTATGAACAGAAAACACATTCTAAAACACTATTAAAAGCTACTAATTAACTAACTAAACATAATAAACAAATAAAAAAATTTATGGTTGTCATTTAAATTTCATAATACTTAATTAGTAAATAACTTTAAATCAATACATGTCACTTACAAAGAAACTTGAATTAAATTTGAGAATATTAAAAGACAAAGGTTTTAAATTTTCAAAAATATGATTTTAAATTATATAACTTAACTAGCTTTATATACCCGGCATTGCACAGGTGTACCCTTAATACAGCTTACTTGTATGATATGTATATTTGTATTTTATGATATGTATATTTGTATTTTAGCCCCCCCCCCCTTGGGGGTCGAATTTTGAAAAATCCTGAAATTGGTTTTTAAGTATTTATGTTTCTTACATTTTAAAGCAAGAATCTTAGGGATATCAATTTTCTTCTTTGAGATATGAAAGAATATGTAAAAACACGTTTTGCCTCCCCCCTTGGGGGGCGAATTTTGAAAAATTGCTTCTTAGATGACGCCTTCAGCACAAAAGTAATAAGCTCCTAAAATTTGATATCTGTATCTCCAATAGTTTTTGCTGGGCATTGATACGTGAATAAGTCAGGACTTTTTCCTTTATATATATAGATAATCAATATGAAAAATTTATTAACAAAACTCACAACAATATTGATATTATTTAAAAGAATTCAACATTACCATCATATTTCAAATTAACATTTTCAGCTGATGAGTTGTATAGAGATTCAAGAGTAGAGTGATCATAAGGGGACTCTAAAAGTTTTAAAACTCTCTTAACTTCACTATAATCTCCCTGTTCAGCTCTCTCAATGGCATTCTGGGCAATGTAATTACGCAAAATAAATCTGAAAAGATCCAATAATCAATGGCATTAATTATAGTATACTGTACAGTATACTGTATATAGCTTGCTACTTTATTCTGAAACTAAGTAATAAATATATATATATATTAAATTTATGTCTTTGAAAATTGAAATATATATATATTTATTTAGTGACAATGTTGTGTATAACTTATAATACCATAAAATGGGGGTTACTTTGTGACTGCAGGGGTAACTTTGTGACACATAGTATTTTTTTCGTATTTCAGATCTTGTGCCACACCTGTGATACCAGTAAGGCAAAGAACGGCGCCAACAGCTTGTCTGGCATACAGAGACACCTTGTAGCTAGTGTCCAAAGCTTCTGCATGCCATTTGTCTTCGCTGGCCAGTGTATTGTTCAAAAACTGTTGTCAAGCTATTGACTCAAACTTCGGAAACATTGTGTGCTGAAGGCTAACACCTTATACAACCAACTACCACAGATAATTATTTTTTTATTGTCAATATGTTGGTTAGATTGTGGAGCAATATAACATTTGTGTAGTGATTTCTGAGAGATATGAGAACATAACCTAAATATCGAAAATGATGGGGTTACTTCGTGACACATTGACACTGTCACAAAATAACCCACAAAGTCAACCCACCTCCTCCAGCCACTCAATGTTGTATTTTTCTGTCCTCTAAAATACCACTGAAGAGAAAGAAGTATTGACTATCTAGGTAAAAACTACCCCAAGGAGCAAAAGGTGATGAAAGACTAATTTCCTCACCTTCTCAAAGAACTGATGGCTGCCCTGGGCACCCAAGGTCTCTTTCATGTGAAAGATATAGATAAAGCTATCCAATATTTGTAATAGGTATATATAATTGTGTATCAAGCTTTTGATAAATACTTTACTGTCTAACTTATGTCAAGTAATTTTTCCTCTTGGATTTCAAGGTCACAGATGTCACTAAGTAGTGTGACACATTTTAACTTTAATTTCTCAACGGTAATTAAAGATCGAGGTTAGTGCAATACATTACTATGTATGGAAAAGATGTACCAATGTTTTGCAAATTGTTTGTTTTGGGCTGCTTTTAAAATTGATGGGCTGGCACTGGAAAAAACTTAAAATCTGTCACAAAGTAACCCCATCTTGCGGTACCTTAAATATTTATAAACAAATAAAAGATTTCCAGCAATAAAGTTATAAATCAAATACTAACCTAACCCATCTTCATAAAATGACAAAGTATAATACTGAACATTTCACTGAACTTTACATTATTTATAAATGCATCAGGTCAGAGATATCAGTTTATCACTGGTTATCTATGAATTAATAAAAACATTCAAGAAATATTCCTTGTGCAGAAACCATTCACTGTGAAATGTTTAAGACTATTGCATGAAAATAATAAGATAACTTTTATTGTACTTCAAAACCAGAATAAGACTGAGTAGATCATTCAAACATCAGCTACAGATTTATTGAATAATAGAAAAAGCAATGAATAATTTTAATAACAGCAAGAGAGAATCTGAAAAGTTCAATACCTGGGATTGTTTTGGCCCATAATACTTAAACGTTCCTTATTGTAATCAGCTAAATTGTCTGAACTTATTTCCATTTCTTTCTTTACACGCATGAGATACTTCTCTAACCAGTTTCTCCAAAGCTTTTGATCATTTTCCCCCTTGCTCTCAGGAGTCAATTCCTTGAAATGAACAGAAAATAACAACTTTAGGACACATCTCCAGATAAAAAATACTTCTGCAATGTACAAAAATTAAACTAAATTACATTGTATAAAAGACAGATCTGATTTGCTTTATAATATATCATCGAAAATTTCCTAATCTTTAGAGGGTGTTTCAAAACACAAATACAGTTTTCAGTAATTCTTTTACCATAATTTTCTGTAACAGAAAAATAAATAAACCATCAAATTTCGACCAAATAATATTATGCAATAAATAATAATGACGTGCCTCTAGTGATAACATATCTTTTAACTTTTTCAAAAGTGTTTTAGAATTATGTATTTTTCCATGTCATATCCCAAATACTTCAGAAATGCTTTGTAAAGTTATAGGGGTATACAATAACATATGACAAGAGCTCTGAGATAGCAATCAGAGTTTGCAGCTACACATTCAGCATAATTAAGTTGTTTATTTATCTTTTTCACATCAGCCATGGAACTATTTTGCTTTCATTAATTTTTTTTTCCATGAGATAAAAACAAAAAGAGATACCAGGAAATATTTTTAAAATTATGAATGACCCATCTTTAAATATGTTTATGTATAGAATTACTAAACAGATGCAAGTTTATTGTACTTAAAACTCAAAAGAACAGTTTCAAAACTTAAACCCTCATAAACTTTTTAATGTGCATTGAACATTTTGTACACAGTACTCATTAAAATTGAATGCAAAACAAGGACCTATAATGAAATTGCTCCATAAGTGTACTTTGGAAATAACAGCTTTATCATTGGTCACTTACTAAGCATATATCTATATGTATAAAACAGTTCTGTAACTGACTGACATATAACGTACAGACCAAACCACTAGACCTAAAGGGCTGAAATTTTGCATGGTGATTCTTCTTGTAGTGTAGGGGTGCACTAAAGAAAGATTTTTGAAAAATTCTTCTTAGATATTTTAAAATTAGATTTTTAAGCTGTTTTAGTAACTTTTTTTAAAGTTTTCATTAAAAATAATATCTGGGGGTTATAAAATTTATATCACGAGAAAGATCATAAAAATTCCTTTAAAATGAAATTTTTTGAATTTTTACCTCCATTTTCTGGTTTTTGGTGTATTTTTAAAAATTAATTTTCAGAATATAATTTATTAAATGCTGATCACATAGTTTCTTTTCTTTTTGTGATACTTTAAACTAATTTTGCATCACAACAAAATAGACAAAAAAAAATGTTTTTTCTTGCTAATGCGGAAGACGATTGGACATTACCCAAGAAAATATTAAAATACAGTAAAAGAAATGTTCCTCAAACTGTACTATATTCTTTAGTATGTTCTATTAGATTTACTTTGAATATTTTCTTCTACATTCTTTTGTCTATATAAATATCCCATATGATTTTTTTATAAATACAGTGAAATCTCGATCTATCGTTCCCAGAATCATCGTTTTCCCGTATGTATCGTTTATTTCAACCAGTCCCAACGATCATATTCTTTGTTGTGTTCCCGCTTCTATCGTTCAGTTCAGTCGGTCCCTTGAAAAACGATAGATCGAGATTCCACTGTATATATAATTTTTTTTTTTTTTACATCAATTGCATACATTTTATTTATTATAAATATATATAATATATATAATATATATATTATATTATAAATATATATATGATCATTGTATTTATTATAAATATATATATATATATATATATATATATATTGGCATTAATTGCATACATTGACCGTTGTATTTAATTTGAATGTACTCCGTAGCAAAGTACGGGTTTTCTAGTATATATATATTTATTTTTGGGGGCGTTCTGTACTGATTATATAAATATCAATATGTATGATATTTATATAATCAGTACAGATTTAATTCACATGAAATAACCTTTCATTAAAATTTCTTATGCTCAGCCCCCCCCCCCCCAAAAAAAAAGAACAATCAGTCATACAGTGATGTTAAATCTAATTAATGATGCAATTAAACAGACTCAGGAAAAAGATTGCAGATGTTACTTACTTCCAGTTTACTAACTTTTTCAAGGCCCATTTTTAATTTTCTAATAGCTAGGCCAGTTCGTCCTATATTTTCAAGTATTTCAGGATTAGAGTTCAAAAGTATCATTATCCTTTGAAGTTGCCTAAATAAGAATTTATAAATTTTCCTTTGGAATGAATATACAATTTAAAATAATCACATGCATACTATTCCTGAAAATCAGAGGATTCAATAGCATAATTAAACAATTAAATTTTAAACCTTCAACGTGCAAAGCATATATTTTCAAATAAAATTCAACTTGCATTTTAAATACAAAAATTAATTCACAATTCAATTTTTGACAATACTAATTACAAATATGAGGGACTGTAGTTTATTTATATATTTTTTCAAAGAGGGAATGGGGAGAGAAATTTGTAACTTGTTTCAGGAATCAGAGTAAACTCCTAATAAAAAAATCACTAAATATATGCTTTAAATTTTTTTAAGATTTTTCTAACCACTCCTTGCTACATTACTTCAATTTGTTATTCTCATGCTCTTGTTATGCACTATAAAATTTCAATGCATCTATGTGCATATAGAAAGTAAAGACTACATTTTATTACAATTCTATTTCTGACAACAGATAAGATAGTTTAAGGCTGCTGGTAATAGCCATACTGGATTCCTTCAGCTCAGTGTTAACTTACACAGAAAATTTTTCAAATGATTGTTGATTAGAATTAAAAGATTTTTTTTTCTTAAATTGTACTCTGTAATAGAGGAAGAAAACTTTTACTCCTCACCAGGGCCCCATTATGAACGCTGGGGGCCTCTGGGCAGATGCTATTTGGGCCCCCCCCCCCCTTTAGGAACATTTATAAAAATAAGAACTATCCATGGATTATACAATTAGAAGTACTAGGTGCATACAGCAAGCGTATGAGGAAAAGTTGTTAAAAATCAGGATGATAAATAAATCGTGTGATTTAAATTTTGATTCAAATAACGATTTAAACCAAACAACCCTGCATGTGAGTCCTATAATTGCTATTACAGTGTATGGCTGATAAGATGAAGCATTCATAAACATGTTTCACATCAAATTGAAAATGCCTTTCACCTTCTGCTGTACATCTGATACAACCTGATAGTTTAACATTTTTTCTAAAGCAGAAAGCAAAATTAAAAACTTTCACTTATATGGCACCCTATCTACTTCAGTGTTGAGAAACATCGTTAAAGATGACAATTTTAGAACCCCTAGCATCAGGGGGCCCTGGGCAAAGTCCCGATTTGCCAATGCGATAAAAAGGCCCTGCTCCTCACAAACAACAAATGGCTGATCTCAATTTTGCAAAAAGTTTTAAGTTTTTTCCTTTGTTTAGATTTTTTTTTAAATTAATGACTTTAGCACATACATGTTAACAAGTCAGCTCATTTTAAACTAACTAAATAAATTCTGCTAAACTTCCTTTGAATAAATGTAAGTAAATGAAACAAATTACTGATTAAACAAAAATAAAATAATCTTTATATTTAATTTTTCCTACAGAAAATTTTAAACTACCAACTTAAATAAGCAATATATAGGGTGATTTTTTTAAAACTGACACTACTCAGAGCCATCTGTAGCGCGATGTATCAGCCGGAATTCCAACAAAATTGATAGAGGGACTAAGGATAACGTGGGAAAGAGTTTCCACAAAAAAAAGTTCCAAAAGTCACCGACAGGGGAAGATATGGCGCTGTTGTTGTCTGAACACCCAAGAATTAAAGGCATAAAAGGCAAGTAAAACATCAAAATGCAAATTCATGACTATGTAATCGACAGCAGCGCCTGTATTTTGGGCTGGAAGTATGGAATCTATTGCACCTTCACTTTACAGAAGAAAGGGTTATCAGTTGCTTTTTTCCACTTGCATGGCCACCTCGCTCCCTGGACCTAACCCATGTGACATTTTCTGTAGGGTTATTTAAAGTCTAAGGTGTATCTTGGTGGAGTCTTGAACTTGCTGGCCCTAAAGACAACATTTCCTGGAATTTAATGAACATTCCTGGTGACATGTTACGCTTGGCCATTGAGAACGTAGTGTTCAGGATGCAATGTGTCGTCTACCATGACTGTGGTCATATTGAAGGAGGAAGATGTGAATTTTCTGCATAAAGTGGTGTTGCAGTGAATTTTCTTTGTTATTCATTTGTCTGCTTACAACTTTTTCGGTATTCATTCCTTATCTTTATAGCTCGAAATACTGGCGCTGCTGTCGACTACATAGTTGTGAATGTGTATTTTGATGTTTTACTTGCCTTTTATGCAAATTTTCGGGTGCGCTGACAACAACATCGCCATATCTTCCCCTATCGACGACTTTTGAAGCCTTTATTTTTCACAGAAACTCTTTCCCATGTCATCCATAGTCCCTCTATCAATTTTGATGGAATTCTAACTGATAGATTGTGCTGCAGATGGCTCTGAGCAGTATCAGTTTTTAAAAAAAAAAAATCACCCGTATATATATGTAGTTAATCGAGGATAAACGCCATGGACAGATCAGCAGAGGATGCCGCGAGATGGCACTCCGACTCACCTGGCCAATCAGAAAGAGGCGCAAGGAACATTTGAAATCCGAACTCTTGTGCATCGCTTCCGGTGCAGTTCCGATATAATATTCGTAGTGCTTGCATGCACTTAACCAGCTGGGATATGTTCAGCTGTTGTAACTTCAAGGCACTAAGCCTTTTGTAAATATTTCTGTAAATAGTTTAATTAAATTGTTAGTATTCTTTAAGTGTTATTATTTAGTAATTGTTCTTCAAACGGCGAACTATCCCACATATATTTATTTATTTATGTGTAAGGTCAAAAGGCAGATAAAAATATTTTCAGTTTATCCTTGATGCATACAAGTGAGCTAGTAAGTATAAAGCAAAAAAAAATCAATTCATAAAAGAAAATTATGAAAGTTAAGACTAAAATGAAGGGAAACACTAACTTACTCAGTGTCAAAATCTGGTTTGCAAGACTCAATTAACACTTCTAATGGATAACACTGTTCAAGAATCTTTTTTTCTACTTCCTTAAGTGACTTTTCTAAGTTACTGAAATCAGATGCATCACCAAAGAGAAAGCAACAAAATGTGTTGGTGAAATCAGCTCCAGTATTTTCCATTGTATTCAAAAGTTCCTCTATTAAATTTCTAATTTAAGGGGAAAAATAAAATTATATACATGCTTTGGGTATCAATCAACAAACTTCATAACATTTTGGTAACCAAAAATTTACTATACTAAACTATCAAAAGTCTACTGCTTATTATTATATGTAAACAAATATGTACAATATATAGTGTTCCATATTTCTATGTATGTTGTATAATGTTGCAAAAAATTGTGCAATATGTTTAATGATGTATGAGTGTACATACAAACATAATGAAAAGCCAGACACAAAGAGATGTCTTGTTTTATCAATAAAAACAAGACAAATCACAAAACTAACCCACTGATCTCAGTTATGTACATATGCATCAAGAAATGAAGTCAATATGACCAAATTCATTTATGATTACACAACCTAACTAAATGAAAAAAAAATCATGAAGCACAGTAAACACAAAGTATATACAATAATTCAAAATCAGAAATAAAGAAAATAAACATTTACGAGTTTTAAGTGAAGAATAAGTATCATTTATAACTGTCTTTGGCTTAGAAATAAACAAATAACATATAACCATTTATGGCTTATAAGAATTTTACACATTTTGTGCAATCTTGATGCAATTTTTTTATAAAACTAACTTTTTGAAACTAAATACCTAAAAACTTGTAACAATAAATGCCTTTGTAAAATTCAAGAATGTGGTACAACATGATATGTATTAAAAATAACATAAGTTTATAAGTTTTTTTTTCTTTTTTGTTTTTTCCAAATTTAAATGTTTAGAATTAATCTGATTCTATGTGACATTTGTCAGATGAACTAAAAGTATTATTAGTAATTGCTCATTATCAACACTGAGAATTCTAACTTTCCCTTTCATTATTTAAAAAACGAAATGAAAACTTCTAAAAGGCTAGCACAAGAAATTTTTTAATATGAATTTTAACTAAAAAAACCTTATTTGTCCAAAACAGCAAAATTTGCTTTTTGACTGCTTTTTAGAAAGTAAAATAAAAAAAAATGATTCAATTAATGCATTTACTTTTATTTTTTATGGGATAAATTTGTTAACCGAAGTTTAAAATTTTTTCAGACCATTTAGTTTTAGCATTAATTTTGATGTAAACTAGTTCAACATACTTTTTACATGACAAAAAAATAATTCATAATTTATAATATAAAACTTATCAGCAACCAGTAAGTATTTCTACACAAGGTGTCACAGGTAAGAGAAATTATATAATACAATATTTTAAAAATAAGATGTTCATTTTAAATAATGTACATTTATAACAAACATGAAGGAAAGAATAAACACTCACTTATCTTCTTCTAAATTTAGTTTTATCAATCCAAGCTGCAAATAAGGAAAAAATAGTTTACATTCTATTAGACTCAAGTAATGAAAGACATATTCATCACTTCTTTTTTTTTTTTCTTTTTTTCTTTAAAAGACTTTTATACATGGAATATATTTAAAAGTAAAGTCCCACTTAAATATTTCAATAAGCCTTTCACAACTCACTGACAAAATTTTAAATATAATAGAGGAAAAGAGTAAAAATGTTTGCAACACAAACAGTCATGCCTTGGAAAAACTACAGGAGATTTTGTGGTCCATTTAAATTACAAGGTGCGGCCATTAATTTCCAGGACTGATCTAATAACCCCAGAAAATATTACATACCCATTTAATATGTTTTGAAGTAATTCCCACCTGCAATTCTGTGATGCATTTCTGTGCTTGGCTGTATAAGTTTCGAAAACAACTTTTAAAGTCCTCTTTTGGAATGATCTTTGGACATCACCGTTTTCTTGATGGCTTTAACATCCTCAAATCTTGTTCCCTTCAGCATATTGGCCCAGCATGAGGTCATGGAGATGCAGCATCCTCCATACTTTTCAAACTTAGCACCAGCAAACTTTTTCTTCTCTCTAAAACTGAAAGATTTGCTGAAGGGAGCAAGATTTGAGGATGTCAAAGCCATCAGGAAAATGGTGACGTCCACATTAAAGAACATTCCAAAAGAGGAATGTTCTTTAAAAGTTATTTTCAAAACTTATACAGCCGAGCACAAAAGTGCATTATGGCAGGTGGGAGTTACTTCAAAACATATTAAATGGGTATGTAATTCATGTAATATTTTCTGGAGTTATTAGATCAGTCCTGGAAATTAATGGCCACAACTCGTAAATTTAACATCTAAAATGTTAAATATTTGAAGTTTCTACACTCTAAGACTCAAAATTCATGACACTTTCCAATAAATAAATTCTAATGTATTTTTTAAAAACCTCAACACTGAAATAAATCCTCAATGGAAGATACCTGTTCATATCAAAAACTGATCTTCTAAAATTATTATAATTTCAGTAATAATAATCAAATAAATGTCACAAAACTAGTTTTATATTCAAAATATGATGAAATTAATTGCATCAATAAAATTTAAAAACAAGTATATCCAAACAATGAATCAGTGAAATATCAACTCACAGTTATTCTATCTAAAGATGATTTTTTTTTTTTTAAGATTTTATAAAAGAATTTCAAAATTTTTAGAAAAACGTTTCTTTTATTAGTACATATAAATTAATTAATCCTGCTTAACTAGATGAACTGTCCAATAATATACAGCAATACCTCGACTTACAAGCATCCCAACATACGAGTTTTATTAGATACGAGCAGTCTCTTGGCCGATTTTTTGCCTTGAGTTAGGAGCTAAAATTCAGGTTATGAGCCAATTTCAGATACCCCACTGCCACTTTGCAGAGTGAATGTCATGTAATGGTCTCGTCAAATGAGCACACAAGAAACATAATATTTACAACCTTTATGTACAATTATTATACATATTACTCTATGACTACTTTCCAGCCTTAAACCAAGAGATTAACTCTCAACAATTATCAAACAGGGCAGCTTGCTCTGTCCACACTTGAATTGGCCTCCAAAATTGAACAGCATCCAACCTCAATTTCAAAAACATTCTGAAAGGGAGGATGAAAACAGACCTCATTTGGACAAGTTTTTACCCTCGCAGAGGAAAGTGAGGAAAGCGTGGTGGAAAGTGCAAAGATCAGTGAATAAGATTCAGTTTATTCTTTTTCCTCTACCTCTGTTATCATCTTCAAGTCACCTGATCTCCACAGTAAATGTTGTACATTATACTTAATAAAAACCAGTTTATTGCAGTACAGTCTATTGTATTGTATTTTTATACTATATATGTTATTTATAAATACATTTTTCTTATTTAAAAAGCAACAAAAAATTGCAGTGTTTTGGGGGGCGGAATGGATTAATGGCATTTCAATTCATTTCAATGGGGAAAATTGATTTGACATACAAGTATTTTGAGTTATGAGCTCTGTCACGAAATGAATTAAAATCTTAAGTCAAGGCACCACTGTATATTAATAAATCTCACTATATTTCACAGTCACTAACAAAGCAGCTAATTAATTATTTACTAAGTGCCTAAAAAAAGTTTAATAATTTAATCATAAATAATAATAGAATATTCAAGAACATTTTTCGTTCCCTTTAGCTGGAGCCTTCAAGAATATCCAAATGAATAAAGGTATGTATCATATTTTGCCTGATACTTGTGTCATATTTTTTTAATTATTTACTAATGCAGAATAAAGCAGAAACATTAAAATTTTCAAAAATGATTGCTTTCTGTTATTATAAAACATGGAAGCTGGAAATAGGATTTTTTTTTGCTCAGCTATACTTAAAATGTGTTTCCTTTTATTAGATTCCTAAATCATTTGAAAGAGTTAGTCATAACAAAAAATTATTTTTCTACCAACCTTAGATCTCATTTTATTCAAATAACATGTTTGAAATTCATCTTCATACAACTCAAGCAAAGGCAATGAAATGTTTAATGGCAAAGCTTTCTGAATGGCTTCAGCAAACTTATGTAAATTCCATAAACAAATTTCTGGCTGTTTACTAAATGAATAACGTCCACCATCATCTAAAAGATCAAATATGTATTAGAAAATCAAATAAATAGACATAAGTCGATGAACTTATAGTAATAAATTTCAAGACAAAAACTGCTATAATTTAAAGCAAAAATATAATACAAAAGGAAAATAAATAATAGGAAACCAGTTTATTGGCAGTATTCTTCATTAGGTTTTACAATACCAATATACTATAGGGTGGGTTTCTGAATAGTCTGATCTTAAACAAACAAAACAAAAATAGTGCTTAACATGGCAAAAAGTACCTTAAATTAATTTTGAAAAAAAGTCCCAGATTTTTACCACCCATTTTCCAGACAGTTTTTAATGTTTTCTTCAATATATTATTCATTGTTTTGCATTGCATTTTGTGCCTTCTGTCGCAGTTTGAGTGACAGGAGTTTTGCAAATAGGATAATATACAAAGATAGCCAAAAGTAATAGGAGAAGAAAGTATTCAAGAATGGGCAGTAAGTGGTGACCAGCTGGAGTTAACGAACTGCTTAGCTGTAACTGAAGATGAGCGATGTCAAGTAAAGAAAAATATGGACAGTAAAGGGTCACCAGCTGGAGATAATGAACTGGGAAAGTGAAAATTGGAAGCAAAGAGGGGGCTAAGTTAAGCGAGATAAGCAGTTTTACGAGATTGACTTCATTAGGAGAACAACAGGAGGTTGAAACTGAGCGTGAGAGTCTGAAAAGTTGGAGGATCCCAGAGAAAGGTTGGTCAAAAGAATCAGGGGCGCACCCCTTCAAGTTAGATTGGGCAAGGAAGAGTTAGAGATTATATGGGCAGCCAATAATATAGGCCCAGGTTGGGCTATTGGTCAGGAGATAGCCACCAAGGGAATCCCTGAATAAAAAAATGATTGAAGTTTTGCTCGGAGTGAAAAAGATATAGAAGATTCAGATTGATTTGAGAAACCGAGAGACATAGGCAGAATTAAGAAAAGCTGAAAGAGCCGCAGTTGAGTTCGCATGGCAGGTATTAAACCCCAGTGTTAGTCAGAGAGATAGCGATGTAAAGTTGCATACAGACTGAACCTAGCATAGAGAGGCAGTTGTAACGCAGTAAACCTAAGATATATAATAGGAGCTTGACAGATGACTTGTGGAGGAGTAGATGCAAGCCCCTGTGTTGATGTGGGAATCGCCAGTCCATTGATGCTGACCTGTTGAAAGATCCAGCGACCGCAAGAGCCCCGTTTCCGACAGCCGAGTGACCACGAAAGCCCGCCGATGTCATCCGAGGTCAAGATGCGGTGACCAGACCCATAGCCCAAGGAAGACGCCCTTCAGTTCACCGGAGAATAGAACAACAGAACGCCCGACACCTATCGTCGCTAGTTCCGTGCCAGCTACAAGTGCAGATCCGTTCATCCGCCAACCAATCATGGTGATGCGTATTTTGGCTATCCACCTATTGTCACGGAGAACCCATTGTGGAGTGATGAAAGCGCGCCTGATACCTGTTCAAGCGAATGAGTGATCGCAGGTAGGAAAGTTTAAGATCTTTGGTAAATTAATTGTTCAATGCTCACTGAGAACGATAGATAATAGAGGAGAATGCTAAGAGGTGATTTACAGTGAACTTTCACTTATTTGGCCATAGATATATATCGCATAATATTTGTTGTTTAGTTCAGTAGTAATTAGAATATTGTTAAATACCAGAGATAGCAGGAAATGTATCAGTGTATATGTATGATTATCAATTAAGAATCTTTGAGTAGTTAAATGATGATATTAGCAAGAGTAGGTAACGGATTAATATGTTATAGGAATAGGAATTCACTAATGAGTAATATGAATTGTATATGTATTGTGTTAATGTTTAATAAATTGATTTGTAATGGTACATTTGAGCAATCACTATCTGTTGTTGCAAGTACTAACCACTAGCTAATCAATGCATTAATTAATTAAAAATCCAATTATATAATTAAATATGAATCACTGTCACACCTTCCTTTAGAAGTGATTTTAATTTAAATATGCCGGTTCAGAGTTGAATCATTTTGTTAATTAACAGTTTTCAAAAACTATTCCCTTATGAAGCTTTAATACATATTTAGAGTAGTATGAATGTGCATAATACAAGCATACACAGAAAAACATGATAAAAATATAATACTTGCAAGAAAGAATAAAATGCACAAGACTCATCATCCAAACTTAGGTATTTGATTTGGATTTAAAAATGCATTCACAAGGTAAGGCAGTTAACAATTTGAGCATCAAAATGAACACACAAAAGAAACTTACACCTATAAAATTTTGAAAATACTCAAAGTAATGAAGTTATAATAATGATAATAAATAAGTGTTTCAAACTGACGATATGAAACAAGAAAAATAAAATGTTTTAAAACTGAATTCTGCTCAGTGTGTTTGATCAAGAAGGAAAAATAATAGTAAGTAAATACTCAGAAATATCATATGAAGATTAGTTAATTTATACCAATAAGAACGCAACAACTAACAAATATAAATGTAGACATATGTTACTTAAACAAATACTAAATGTCTGACTGGGGTACAAAAAAAAAATTTTAAGCTATAAATACAGCTCAAATGTTTCATTTAATAAATTTCTTTCTGTAATGTTTAAATTATAGTATAATATCTTTCTATAATCTTTATCTGCCAACATTTTCAGATTTTAGCTGCATAAATATGCCGTGATTCTATATAAATATGCCATGAAGCATCTCAATTTCTTTTGCTAATTGTGAATGAAGTTTCCCAAATGGTTAAAATTTCTGGCAAGTTCAAAACAAATATATTTCTTAAATACTGGTTTAAATCGGGATTTCAATAGTAATTGAATATTATATACTTTAACTTCAGTAAATTCTTACCTATACTGAAATACATATTCTACATCTTTATATGTATTTACACAAATATAACTTCTTTTCTACACAAATTTTTTAATTTAAATGCCTTAATACAGTTCAGTTAGTACTTCTAAATATAAAATAACAACAGAAATACATAGAAACACATTTACTTTACATTTATCTCTTATTTATATCAGTCATCTATAAGTTCAAATATTATGGCCACCATTTCGAAAAGTAAAAAACATTGATTAAGTCATACTGCTGTTAGGTTACAGTCATAAATGAATTAGAAAGAAAACTAGCTTAAGAACTCACAATATATTAATAAGAAAAAGTAAAAGCAGGCATAACTTTGATAAGAGCCAAATTTTCACAATGAGACAACTGCATTAGAATTTTTCCAAAAGAGCAAAACCTGATGGATTCTCAAGATAAACCATGGCAAGTACCTACAAAATGAAATACCAAGACAAAAACTAGAAATCAACTCACAGTTACAGTAAAAATTCATCAATCAAAGAGATCAACAAAAGCAGATCCTATCCGATACAAACCAACAAAAGTTAATCTGTGGAACTAATTTAAGATTGTGACATGAGTCTCATAATAAACATGAACAGAATCTCCGTCATAGAATCCTTGTATGACACATGAGAATGAAATGCCCATGCTTAACCTTGTCCTGTCATCAAAAGCATCTGCAATGCACAGAAGTATACAATCATTGGTTCTAGACCATAGATCAATGAAATAAGTCTTTTGAGTTTTGTGAATACTGTTTTCTACTTCATTAAATGACTGGACAACAACTTATGAAAGTAATAGCATTAAAATTGTACTGTTGAAAAAATCCAAGAAAGCACTGAGAATATAATGCTTTAGACCAGTGCTCTGCAACCACTGTGCCGTGGCACACTAGTGTGCCGCGAGGTAATCTTGACTGTGCCGCGGTGATTTTATCGATTATGATAATAAAAAAATTAACCACCGCATTAAATAGAAATTTTTCTCAGTAAAATATTCCTCTAACTTTTTGTTAATATGTAATTTTTCTGGGTCGAAATTATACACAAAACAAAAACATGCTGTTAGCCATACATTGTATGTATGCTCGAGCGTCATATTTCTGGATTTCAGTTAAGAAAGAATATCCACAAATTTCTGACACGGCCATTGCAATTTTGTTCCCATTTTCTACAACATACTTATGAGAACAAAGTTTTTCGACATTGGTTCTAATTGAAAATGACAAACGATCATATTTAAAGGGCCTTGACCATGAACTGTAGCTCTTTCTATTACAGAGCCAAATATAAAACGTGCAAATATAAAATGCACATTTATCAAAACAATCTCAAATATCTCATTAATAAATTAGTTATGTTTAAATTAACTTTGATTTATTAGGCTTAAGTAAAGACCAAAAAACAAATTTTAATATAAAAATTTAAAGAGAAAATTTTTTTACTTGTAAACTACAATTTTATATTTTTGTTCTTGTGTTGGTGTACAGTTCAAAATGATTTATATAAAACTTAAATGATTATAATTATCTTGATACATAGAGCTATTTTGTTGTGTTTTTTTATTAATAATTAACATATACATATTTATCGTAATTTATATATTTGCAAGCTTTTTCTTGTGGTGTGCTGCGGAATTATCGAAAAAAACGTTGTTGTGCCATGGAAGATAAAAGGTTGCGGAGCTCTGCTTTAGCCAGTAACTTGCTGATGTCTCCTCCAGTTATTCACTAAGATAATAATGACAGTGAAATGCTTAATGTTAAGTACTGACCCAGCTACCACTAGAAAACTTGATGATGAGTCTTGCCTCCAGTTGTTTAGAAAGATAATACCAAGGAAATTTTACATTAACACATGAAGGAACAATAGTATATTTTACAGGTGATAATAATTTTCAAGCTTATCTATACACAATATAGTACACATAACAAAATTGAATTAATTTCAATAGAAAATCCATTTTTTTACAGAAATATATGCCATTTTACGATTGTTTTTTAAGATGCTCTTCATTTTTAAATGGTAATTCAAATCTAATAAACTAAATTTAGGTTTTAACAAGATTTTAAATAAAAAAGGACTTCTAAAATTTCCTTTTTAAATAAAAAAGGACCTCTGTTATGTAATATATATATATAAATTATCTATATATTACATAACAGAGGAATTAGAAAATTTGCAATTTTACTTTTTAGTAGGTAATAAATTTTAAAATTCTGAATTTTAAGATGATCCTAGAAGTAAATGAATTAAATTTTAAAAATAAATGTTTTTAATCTAACCTGAACCATTACACACATGATTGGGATCATACATATCCAAAAATCCATAAGGGCCATAATCCAGAGTTAAACCAAGAATGCTCATATTATCTGTATTCAGGACTCTGAAAATATTCTTTCAGTAAGAAATTGCAATATACATCAAAATTTAAAAGCAAAATACTGCTCATTAATTTAAACCATAAGTATTAAAAAGTAATAATAAGACATAAATCTGACCAACAAAAAACAAATAAGACACATTCAATATATTTTTATCCTAACAAAGCTTTTTTTATTACACCTGTTTTTGTTTTGTTTTGAAGTTTTATACCTAAATATATCCTTTTAAAAATATTATGTGATATAAAATATTCTAAAGATACAGTGTGCTCAGCGAAGGAGTCCCTGATTTCAAAATGAAAAATCTCAAAAACAAAGATCTGTAGAAGAATGCAACAAACGGTATGTTTATCGTGAAAGCTGTACGAATTTTATACACTAATTTTTGAAATAGTTACAAAAGCTGCCGACAGATGGTGCTGTTAGCCAAATTTTACTGGCACAGGCATGGATTGGCCTCCATATTCGCCAGACCTGAGTCCCTGTGACTATATTTTGTGGGGCATATTAAAACTGACATAAGATACTTCTACAGGAACCATCCCACCACGCTGGACAAGCTTTAATCGGCAATCTGTGTGGCAGCTCGACCGATTTCTGTTGAGACACTACACAGTATGATGGCAAATCTTTTTGTTTGTTTGTGCCACCTCCATACAGCAAATGGTGGACATTCTGAAGAGAGTGTGATGCAGGGGTGGCTCCAGTCCAGAGTTTATGGAGGGGGGTAACGTTGGCTCTCAGGGTTATATATATATATTAAATATAATATTATATTAAAAAATATATATATATATACACACACATATAAGAAAGAAACATAGTCTCATTTTAAATTTAAACTCATTTAGTATTAGGTGTACGATTATATAATTTTAGGACATGGAAAAAAAATACAACGGGCTTTTTTCGGGGGGCAATTGCCCTTATTGCCACCCCCCTTGGAGCTGCCAATGGTGTGATGTAGTGATTGCAAAGACTATGAGTTTATTTATGCATGCTGATATGAGATGTAGAGTGCCATCTGTTGGTAACTTTTGTAACTATTTTGAAAATTAGTGTATAGAATTCTTACAGCTTTCACGATAAACATACCGTTTGTTGCATTCTTCTACAGATCTTTTTTTCGAGATTTTTAATTTTGAAATCAGGGACTCCTTCGCTGGACACACTGTATAATTACAAGTAAATAATTTAGGTAAAATAAATTACATGTCATATGAATGAGGATATATAGATAACTGGTCAAGTTAAATCTATACCAGTTCTCCTATAAGCATAAACATTATAGGAAACTGTCTGATAACACAAGGGGGAAATTTTTAAATACTACATTTTTTATTCAGAAACAGTACATTGTGGTAAAAATCTGATTGTGGATTAAAATCAAGTATACAATGAAGTATAGATTTTTGAATAAATGAGGTCAGAAAATTAACATAAATGTAAGGTAGGGAGTATACTTTGAATTATAAGCTGCGTTTACATGGACAACAATAATACCCGGGATTTACCCGCTAATAGGGAAAACCTTCGAAGCCCGTTTACACGGGACCACATTTTCACCCTGCTTTTACCCGTCTTACCGGAAGTAAAGGCCGTCACATGATTCGGCAGAAGTGATCCTCATACACCATCATTCCTTGTAAATCACGTTATGGGTTCGATCCCAGCCGGTGTCATACTTTTCCAAATTCACTGTATTGCTATTTTTAGCTTTCCATCTTCGAACTCCGCATTTATCTCATTACGAAGTGTATGGTCCTGGTGAAGGCCTTTTTTTTCCCAATTGCTGTTCTTTTGACCTCGTATTCTTAAATTTTAAAAATAACAACAACAAAAAAATCATAAAACTTTAAAAATCCAAAAAGATTGAAAAACTTACAAAAATATTTTTTGTATTCTTATGATATCTGCTTTTCTGGGCCTCTTAATATTATTACTTTTTTGTTTTCCGTGGATTATTAGTCTTATCTAATTTTTCTTCTAAATTTTCTTAACTAGTAAGTCTATATTTTTTCTGTTAAAATTAACTTTTTTGTTTTAATTTAACTTTACTATTAATTTTTTTTCTTTTACCCGCGTTATTCTTACCTTAATATTTTAATTCATTACTTAAAATTTTAACTACTGAGCACTCCCACCTTGATTACATATATCTTGCTTACAGGAGATAAAGTCGACACGACCAATGCACTCCTCTTCTAAAACACAATTACGTCTGCGTCTATTTGTTATTTAAATGCAGCATATGTCAGTCGCTGTTGATAATTATAGAAAGTTTACGATTGTTTACTGTTGTTTTTAAAAATAAATTTAGAAAATAGATAGGAAAAAAGGAATATAAGAACTAGAAGATTGATGCGGATATTAGATATAATCGTACGATCTATGGCTTCATCGCTAAATTTAGTTTTTCCACAACAAAGAATGTGGGCAAAATTACGAAGCTCTGTTTGGTGGGAAGAAATTATTTTAAATTCCTGAAGTAATAAAGACTGGAAAGAAAATTTTCCAATCGATAGGTGCATTTTTTTTAAATTATAAGATTAATTGTAAGATACTTATTGTTTTAATAAATCCTTTTATAAAATCAAAATGTAATTTTGATTTCAATTTTGTTTCAGTAATTTTTAGTCATGTATAAATAAAAAAATCATAAATAGATATAAATAAATTTTTATCTGTGAATTCTAAAATAATTAATTTATAAATAAATTTTAATGTTACGTTTAATTATTGATTATACTTATTAAATTTATTAATTTTACCATAACACTTTAAATGAAAATGTTACTGAAATTTTATTGAAATGAAATTTTATTTCTTATTTTACATACTAGATGGCAGTACCATTCTATTTATAATATAATTGGGGATGGTTCAGATCAAGAAATAAATGAAATCCTCTGGAAAAAAATAGGCACTTTTCTACTGTTTTCTTGAAAATTATGCGATCGTTAAGGGGTTCCAGATCCTTCCATCGATCATTTAGCTGCATTTTCATGGATTCACACAAGTTCAAATCCACCATGTTATTTACTCCCAGCTTCGAAATGCATCATGGGTAATTAGCGGGTTTTATCCTGGGTCGAAGCAGGGTCGAATATCCACCCTGCATTTTTCCCTATCGTAGGGAAAAAGTAAGAAACGACCCTGCTTTTACCCGGGTTTTTGGCACATGTAAACGGCACTATACAGTACATTAGATTTAAGTAAATATGGTTCTTCCTATATATACCACCAAACTGAAAATATGGTTTAAATTAGATTTCAAATGTACAAAAGAATATACAGAGAGATCATTACAAAAATAAATAAATTACACTATAAAAACACTTAATTAAACAGAACAAGTTTCTAGATTAATTTTCCAGATAAATTCATAAACTCTCTCATTCATCAACTTTATCAAATAGGTAAGTGAAATTTTACTTTTAATTCTGAAAAACAAAACAAAAAAAGTCTTTTACCCATGACAAAATCCAACAGACTGCCAATGTGCAACTAATCTTGCAGTACAAAGAACTACTTCTTTAAAGAATGCAGAATATTTTTCAACCACCTCTACTTCTAACTGGGCAATCTAACATCAGAACATACAAAACATTTAAAATTAAGAAACAGCAAAAAATCATACATAAGTTAAGAAATAAAAAGAATCAACCATCATACCTCAGGATAAAATGTTTCAATCACATAATTTAAAAGAGTATGCAGTATTTCAGTTCTACCCACACTAGGTCCAACTCTTCCAGTTACAGGATCCAAAGTTTTGAAAATTTCAAATGAACCAAATCTGTAAACATATCTTGGATTAATACATATAACCTTAAAAACAAATATCAAATAAATTAACATCTGTAAAATGATGCAATTCTATAATTAAAAACAAACCATTAGTTACTGTATTATAATGTTTCATTATTATTTAATTTCGCTGGAGCAAATCGAAGTATAAGACACAAGGCAAACAAGAGTTGTTATAATTCTAAGGGTCTCATAGTTCCCTTAATGTAAAGTAAACTGTTAAGTTTAAACTCAGTGTTTAAAAAGTCTTGTCATTACTTTATAAGGTTGTGTAAACAATGTCAAACAATGCTAAAATAAAATTTTATCGGTAGTTAATAATAAGGAAAAACTTTAAATCTAAACTAAACAAAAAATACACACAAACTATAGACTTGAATATTAATGGAAAAACTTTCAGTAAAACATATATACATTCAAATATATAGCCCAGAGAGAATCAATTTTTTATGAAACATAAAATATAATAAGCAATAACTTTTGACATAATTATTAATGAAAAAGTTTTCAGCCATAACTAGAGTAATGACATGAATAACAAGGCTTCCAAACTATAGTAATACATAATAAAAAAGACTGCTCGAGTGTAATAATGCAAGGCAAAGGTACGAAGGTGCCTTACACTTCACAGCATTATTCACTCAAGACTGTGATGCAACATAAAGGTAAAACCAATTTAAAGTTAAGAGTACATTTTTTTAAAAAATGCATCAAAAAGTCACCTACATAGTCTTCAATTACAAAGACTGGCAAAAATACACAAACCGTGATATTTTTTCCTGTATAAGATATCACTTAAAATGAGTATGCAGTTATTCTTATATATGTTCAATTATCATTTTAATATAACATCAACAGCATTCCAGAAAACTACTTCCCAATTAACTAATTTCCTAAGATGGGCCAATTATCTGACAATAAAGTTCGGTGAATAGTCCTGTAACATTAACGTAGATGAAATATTAACGAAAGTTACCTTACTGTCCTTTGATATAGTCACCTCCCATAACTATGCACCGCTGACATCTGCTATGCATGTTCTGGAAACTTTGCAAGTCTTCTTTTGGGATGGAGTTCAAAAGCCTCGTCACGTTTCGTTGGATGTCAGGAATATCATCAAATCTCTTTTCCTTTAAAAGCGAGTTTGAATAGGAAGAAAGGAATATGGTGGATGTTCAATTTGCACCACCCCCTTTTTTGCCAGGAACTGTTTGACGATATTGGCTGTGTGAGGGCGAGCATTGTCATGAACAAAAAATCATTGAACCTTGCTGTGCGTACTGGGGTTGTACCCTGCGTAGACGTTTCATGAAACGGGTCAAAATTTCAATGTACCATTCAGCATTCATCGTCGTTCCCTCAGGTAGAAATTCCTTGTGGATAATGCCTTGACTATCAAAAAAAAGTGATGACCATCATTTTGATACGTGATTTTTCTGCTCTGACCTTTTTCCGATGAGGTGATGCAGGAGAACTCCATTCCATAGTCTGCCGTTTCGTTTCAGGGTTGTACCTGAGACACCAGGACACATCCTCAGTGACAATACAGTTCAAGAAGTTTGGTGTCGCCGTTTTGACAAAATCCTGTGATGCCTCAAAACGTGCCTGCTTGTGATCATCATCCAAGTGATCGGCACAAGACGACAACACGTTTTTCTCATCCCTAAATTCTGGGTAACGATTTGTCGCACAGAACAAATGCACTAAACAAGCACTTTGTAAAAAAAGTCTTACACGGAACACAAACGACGCTCAACTGAACAATGGTGGGGCAGATGATCAACACCTACCACTACGCAGGTGCAGCGTTTTGTATCGCCAGTGTTGCCAGATCGGCCGTTCTGATTTCATTCACCGAACTTTATTGTCAGAGGTTGTATTTTATGCATTTATCAATAGATGCAGGGCTGGGCTGATTAATTGTGGTGCCTGAGGCAAGTTTTAAAAACATGCCTTTTCTAATGTTTGAAAATTTTCAAATTTTTGGAAAGTAATAGAGATATACATATTAGAAATAGAATAATGGATATTTTGGAAAAAATATGTATTAAATTTTAAAAAAGTTGTATTTATTTAAAAGAAAGTAAGTAAAAAAATTACAAAACTTAAAAAAAAGCAGATAAAGAAAATAAATTTGAATATAGTTTGTTATGTGATAAAAATAATTACCAAATCCTTCTTTGTGCCTTTATTGCAGCAAATTGCTCAATTGCATCACTATAATTTATTGATTTAGATACCCTCTTTTCTTATTATGTTTAGGAATCAAATTACTGATCCCTAAACAAAGCATCTTTACAAATAAATGCACACATCTTTTTATTAATTGTGTAATTGAATACAGAAAATAAAAATAAGAAAATAATAATATGAGCCTATATGTTTCTTTCATGACAGTTTCACACCGAAAATAAAATAAAAACCAAATTTAGTCCAAAAAATTTTTTTATTTTATTTTATTTTTTTTAAATCCCCAATGTGGAGTTACTTGTCATCAAACATTCGCCTATACTACGCCACAATTTTACTTTCCATTTTATTGTGGGGGCACCATAAAGGTGGACAGCATTACTCCCTATGAAGGGACGACACTAACGGAGACATTTTTCGTGGCACGACACCAGGATTCGATACAAGCACCCTCAGTACCGAAAACCAGTGCACTGTACCACTGAGCCACCACAAGCCCTCATTCCAAAACATCTTAATGTACAATTTACAAAACATTTTTCAAATAAATTAAACATTTCCCTCAAAGTCAATTCATAATAATTTCACTAAATAATTTTTTTTTAATTTTATGCAGAAATTTATTTCTTAAAACATATTAGAGAACAATTTATATGTTGGATAAAATGAAACCATATTATTATTGATAAAACATGGATTTGTAAGAATATTTTCTTAAATCCTAATAACAGTCATTCTCGTTAATATTTACCTTATAAATGTCGGAGCAATACGTAAAACTATTGTACATTTTTCTTGAACAGGATGTCCATCGTAAAATATGTCTCTTACAACTTTAGAATCAGAAGTAACACATGCACCAGCTCGGGTAGTAGGTACTCCCAAAAAATGCATAGCCTATGAAAAAACAAAAACTATTTAAAAAATAAATATTTTAGTAACACTGTTTCAATGCCATAGATAAAAAATTTAATGTTTGCTTTAAACTGATGCCACAACAAATGCAAGGTGCTTTTATCAAGGTAAATTTTGCTTTATAAAGAAACCAACCAAAAATCATCTTAAATTGTTTCTCATAAAACTATAGGTCAACTACATTAAACCTTTTGCTCAAATAATATCTTTAAAATATATACATCTTGCCTCATTTACAGAAGAGCTAGATTTATGAGACATAGATAATCATTTATTAATATCTACAAAGGTGGCTAAGGGTTAGATAGGGAAGGAGAAACAGGAAAACCACGATATTTCACTCACTAGGGTGAACCTTCCTGACAGCAGCGTACGCAGAAATTTTCAAGGGGGAGGGGTTACTATGAAAGAGCAGGTTTGAGCAATCAGTGCAAAGCTTAAACCTAATTAAATAATATATGTAATCAGAACCAATGGGGGGTGGGGGGGTGGTTAACCCCCATCAACACCCCACCCCCCGCCCCTGCATACGCCACTGCTTCCTGAACATCTTTGTGACAGATCTTAGGGAAAGTGACAGATCTTCTCTTTTATAACTTTCATCTGGATGCAACCATCAGCAAATTAAGAACTTCAGTGCCTCCCAGAAACAGAAAGAGTGACAAAAATGCAAGCTCAATATTCTTCCAAAAAACAATTTCTGCAGATTTTTAAACAACTCTTACAGACTTAGTAAGCATAGATTTTCAACTGATTTAAGATTTACATTCCCATTTCTAAGATTCTGTCTTAACTAACAAAGTACCATTAACTCATGAAATAACTTTGAATTACATAAATAAACCCTGAATAAGTTAGATGCCCTTCCCTGCAGTGGTGCCATTTAAACATTTTATTATTCCTTTTTTAAATAATTTAAATTTTGTTTAATATGAATTTTTTCTTAAGCCCTTTGGGTTAAATTAATGAAACTCAACTGTATTTTCAAATTATATAATATAAGGAAGCGAATTCTTTAAAACCATTCTCCAAGAAGAAGATTTTCTGTCAAATTTTACTATGAAAATTAATTCTCTGTTTAGACCTACACATTTAGCTTAAGATTTCCAGGCTTTCAATATGTTTTTATGCATAACAATTTTTCATGGAATATAATTCCTGAATATCTCTAAACATGATACTCCACAGTACTCTATTTATAAAGCAAAATTTACCTTAAATATTATAAAATACCATAAAAATTACATAATAATTTACCATAAAATTAACATTAAAGTAGAAGTCAAATGATATTCATAGAAGATTGTGTACTTGCACTTTTAAGATATTATTTATTGTTTAATTATTACTTTATGGCAGAGTCGGAGTTGTAACTAATGTTTCAAGACTTGAACTGAGCTTAAGTTGACTTGAATATTTTAATTTCACTTATATGTCTTTTTTCTTGCTTTTGGGCTTTCATATTTCTGTTTTCAATTAAATTATTTATTTTGATACTTAAACATTTATCCCAACTAATTTGTATTTATTTTATGTACAAAGAAAATAATAATATAATTGATAACATGAAAGGAGTTCATGTTATCAAAGGAACAATCCATACTGTGTTTCAACAATGAATAATTAAATTTTTAGATCTTTTAAATAAACTTTTAACCAGAGTGATAATTTTTTTCACAAAATATTGTAAAAAGGTTCTATAAAGCTACTTAATATCTTTACATATTTTTAAATGTACTTCTTAAGGTATATTTTAAAATACATAGAAAACCATGGCTGTAGATATTAATATGACAGACATAGAAATTCAAAACACATCACTAAACTGCAGACTGGCACTGTGAATCAAATATCTAAAAATATTTTAGGTAATTAGATTTGTGTTTCATATTTTATATACATGTAATTATAAAATTATGCCTGTTTTAAATATGCCTGTGTAAAAAATAGTTTGAATCTTTTAAAAGAATCACCTATGTTATTAAAGCTAGTGAGGTAAGAAGAATTCTGGTCTAGAAGGGATTTTGAACTTCATACACTACTGCTAATAACAAAACTTTTAAAGCTTTGCAGTAAATATAAATAAACAGTAGGGAAATTTTATCCTCAAATCGTCCTGTGCCTTGTACAACTGTGCCTGTATAACAGTGTGCCTTATACAACTGTTAAGGCACACAGTAAACTGATATGGTACTTAACAAGCTTAAAAACAACCAACAAAAAGCTAACTACATAGGCTGGAACTCTAATAGTGGCAACTAGGTATGTACAAAGTATACAGATGATATACAGGGGTGAAACTTTTATAGCCCTTCATAGTAGTAACTAGCATTGTTTAGCACCCGTTGCTAACATTCTGGAGGCTGCAGGATGCCTTTGGCAGCATCTGATCTGTTGATCTTCAAATCTGTTGATTTCAAATGGAATGGTCTATAGCTGGTTGAATCTCTGGTGGAATCCACAGTGCAGTTCCTTTATCTTGGAGATCAGATCAAAGTCACAGGAACTTATGTCTGGGGAATATGGAGGATATTAGAGCATTTTCCAGCACCAGTGAGCAACACATCAGCCACAGTCTGCACACAAGCATTTTCCATCCATCAGTATGATGCAACAAATTATTTTGCACGATACACCAGTAACTAAAACATGGCTATGTTCATCCTGTCATTGTGCAGGCATGTGACATTTGTGGGGACAGTACATTTGCTCTGAGGTAAGGCAGGTATGTGACGTACATGTGGTATAAACTGCTTTCCTGGGTTTTGCTGCATGGGGCTCTACAACAGTGTTGCCACTATTAAAGTTCCATCCCTCGTATATAGATCAAAAAGTGATTGATTTGATGGAAAATTTTACTTGACTTATTTAAAACAACAATTTTAATTTTGAAAAGAGGCCTTCGTCTATTATTTAATGAATCATAAATCCACTACAGTTAATACAGAAATTATTCAACTAATTTAAAATTTTATGATCAGTACACCTGTTCATATAATCTAGTAAAAAAGATCCCCTACTGTAAATATAAGTTTGTTTATATTTTTGAAATAGGTAACTCATTTTTCAATATTATTAAAAGAATCCAAATTTATAAGACACAGTGAAAACAGAATTTAAAAAGTTAAATAAGCTTGAAATAACAGAATTCCACCATTTCTATCTTCTAAGGAAAATTCATTAGAAGCTTCTTGATCGAAAATTTAAAGATTTCTCTTTGAAAGTACTATTATATACACTTAAAAATAACAATTTTTACAAATTTGGGGTTTTTAAACGAAGTGTTAAAAGATATGTAATCTAAAGAGTGACCAAATAACACCATCACTTAATTGAGTCAGAATCTAAATTAAGATTTCAGCATCATGTCAAACAAAAGATTAAAATAAAATCTACATATAATCAGTATCATTCTATGTTAATTGTTAAATATTTGATATACTTCAAAACTTAATTTAAAAATAAATTTCAATTAAAAAATGCCAAAATACCTCACTGCACAAAAATTCCCTAATACTAGAACGTAAAACCTTTCGACCATCTGCTGTTCTTGAGTATGGAGTCAATCCTGCTCCTTTGAGCTGTATTTCCCATCTCTCTCCTTTTTGGTTTAATATTTCTCCCAAATACCTGCACAGGAAAAAAATTGGAAAAAATAAAATTGAAAGAAAATACACTGCTATTTCATAACTTTTTTTTTTACTTTGCAGTTTCTTTACAGCTAAAAATAAGGAGACACTATTCCTGTGGACCCAGTTAGCCTTTTTTATGAAGAGTAACGTTTTTAAATATAATAATTTAAAAAATTCCCCGGACACTGTAAAGAAAAAATATGAAAGATTGAATAAAATGTTACTGAATGATATTTATTCTATCTGCTATGGGATCTGCTAAAGGATTAAATTTTTCTGATAATGACAGTATGTAATAAGGAACTATTCTTTGAAAATACAAATCTTGAAATACAAGAGCAAAGACAGGATCCCAGATAGGTAGGTGGGTTTTTGTTTATTGGTCCAAGGTCCTATCAAGAATACCCAAGGAATCAGCATTGATATGTTACAAGATGAGAACAATATATCTGATTTTTAAACAGAAAATGATAAATTATACAGCAAAACATAGCAAATACTCCTGTATAGTATATAAATATCACTAACAGATTATTCAGCCTTAATGAATATCTCCATAGGAAAATGAATAAAAAATTTTCTTTTCTCTAGTTCTTAACAAAGTCTTCCTAATTGTCGTATTAAACCTTTACATAATTATGAACATTTATTGTTCATTAATTTTTATAGTATCAAACTAATTGTTTTCTGACATCAAATAATACATTAAAAATTATCAAAAATTTATAAAAACTTTAAAAAATTATTCAACATGACAGTCCTCTACATGTGCCAAATAATCAATGCAAAAGCTTCTATTTGCTGAAAAGGAGAAATGGACACAATGAATGTCAATATAAGCTAAGATAAGAAATATTTTCAAACCAGGAGTTCCAAAAGTAGTCACTTTAAGCTCCCAGGGATAGGATATTGAATCATTCGAGGATTGGTTACTGCCAATATGAATATTAATGTTTTAAAAGTAAAATTCTACATAAAAACCTGATATATACAGAATAATTGCAAATTTATATGCACTCTCAAACATTAACATGTGATCAAAAATGTCTTATCCTACAATCTAAAACGTTCTAATAAGGATTTTTTTTTCATTCAGGTTTGTCACTAGAATTAAATAAATGACACTTACATAGCAGCCCCGTCTCCTAGCTGGCCAGAAAAGTATCCAAATTGATGACCACAGTAACAGTGAGCAGCTGGTTCTGATCCAGGCAATAATTTATTACCAGAAAAGTATTCTGCAAAATCTCGGCGCTCTAATTCACTTTCGGGTAAACCTAACAGTGTCATTGCACTAGAAGAATAAACAATTACGGTAGGATTAGAAACAGGCGTAGGCATAACCTTTGAAAAGCAAGCTGCATTGACTGTCCTAACATAATTTCTCTCCTCAGGATCAATAGGAAGTCGTCTAAGAACTAAATTATCAAATCGCAGTGTTTCTAGGGTAGACATTTCTACTGCTTGTGTTACAGAACTCAAAAACTTACAACGTTGCAGTGTCAAGCGTGAAATCTTGTAAAATTTATTCATAAGTCGTCACTAAAATATAAAATTAACGAATTCATATTTTAATTGAAAAATTCTTTATATCAGTTTTCTCTGCATTCAGCAATATTCAAATTTAAGGATACACCTCTAAAATTATTCATCACGAAGTACCCACTTTTCACGATTAAATACTAAACACAGCTGGAGAAGAATTTCGTCATTCGTTTACAACGAAATCTGCAAAAAATAAAAACTTTACGCCTGTCTTGTTTTGATGCCAAAAGCACTTAACTGAATGAAACAGCAAAGCGTCGGAGGGTAGGGAGGGTATTATTTTTTTTTTCTTTCTTGCATTTCTGCATTAATCAATTGTGATTAATAATATAAGCTTTTAATTTGATTCATTTCATTTAATTCTCTAAAGAATAATCATAATTAAATATTAAATCTGAAATAATGGATATTAACAAATTTTGTATTTAAAAAATATGAAATTCTTATGTTTTCTCTACTCCAAAAAAAAACCCTTAAAACAACAGAATTTTTTTTTCCTAATTTCTCCAGCAGATGCTGATAAACCCTCATGGATATGTAATCTTGACCTGGATAAAAATGGGGTATATGAAGAATATTTTCAATACAGATAATCATTATTCAACATCCTTTATCTAACTGAGCCATTTTGAATCAGTTTTAGGTGTAAGGTGAATTTCTGAAAATCATTTTACTTGACTCTTTGTCCAGGTAAAAAGAAAGCAACCATTAAAATCCTTGTTGCATATAAATATCACAAAAAGGATAAATTTGCTGAGGAAGTTGACCAATCTATTAAAATACTTTAAAAAGAATTATGAATAACTATTGGATACTTCTCATATCAAGCAAATCTAGACTCTCTGGAATGAAATATTTTATGTTAAAATAGTATGTTGTCTTTGTAAGTGTCATTAGTTTCTCAAAATAAAACGCTTAAAAGTCACACTATTACTTATCAGTTATTTATATTCAATGGAAAGTAACTTAGTGGATACCTTTAGGGCCTGTTCACATAGGAGTCCGTTGCGTAGCGTTAAGGGAAAGTTGACGTTGAGACGAAAATAAACCAATCATAGGCGTTAAAAATGTCATTGCTAATCGTTTGGAGGCCTATGATTGGTTTATTTTCGTCTCAACGTCATCTTTTACTTAACGCAACGTAACGGACTCCTATGTGAACAGGCCCTTAAAGTTAAAATCAAATAAATATATTGGATATTTACGATCGATATTAAAACAAAACGAAAAATTTCCCGGATCTAAATTCAACCTATCTGCTTTCATCTTTCTAACTATTGGTCATTCACTATGTATATCTACGTTGGCGGACGTGGCCCATGTAACGTAGTTACTTCACTCATTCCATTGAGTCCATTGAGATGTCTCTAAACTGGCAAGTAAACTTAACACCAAAAGAAAAACCGTCCCTTCGTGAAAAGAACTGCGGCCGAAGGTTTTCTAGTTTTGAACGAAGCAGTCAGGGCAGCCTGCTGCGATGACGTCATCATTTATCCCTCCCCCCTCCTTCCACACACACACAATAAAACAGGCAAAATTATGACAAAAATGATATTTAAAATCAATTTTTTTATTACTTTTTAGAACCACAAAAATATTGAAAATCAAATAAAACTGGTATTTTTGGATAGCCTGAACATCTCTACATATTTCTATATTTTAATTATTTTAAGCTCCCCCCCCCCATCAAAAATTTTTTTTATGTTTCAAACAGCCTACTACGTTTGACCAGAATAATTTATAATTTAAAAAATTCGCACGTCTTTTAAAATATGAAAATTATACATAATGTGCCGAATTTATTTTTCTATTTCAGGGTACCATTTCAAAAACTTCATTAAATGCTAGTCGACAATCAGTGAGAAATTTTTCTCCATAAGTTAATTGACTTAAGCGAATCCAGTATGGTGGCTGCCTAGCACCCTTAATCTAAATTGCTATTTATTTATAAAACGACTAATAATAAATTTGATGTTTTTCTTCCGTGATAGAGAATCACCATAAGATATCTAGAAAAAAAAGTATGAAAACCATATAAAATGGCACGACCCATTGTCCGATAAGAATGCAAGTAATTTGTGCTGAAAGGCAGATATTAGCTGCTCGTATATTTTGCCACTTCATGACATCAGCAGCCTTATATAAACCACAGACTTATTATTATCTGGTTTATTGGTTACATATTACCTGGAATAATTTATAACTTATTACAAAACGATAAATTTATTAATTATATCAATCGCTCAATCTTTCTCTTCCCTTCTCTCTCTATATATATATCCAGGGCTTTTTTCTGGGGGTATGACAGTAAAGGTGGGGATTAAACTCGCCTTTTTTTTAAGTATTATTTTGTCTTAACTTAACCGAAATTTTAAGAAACTTACGAATCAATTGTTAATATATAACAAAGAGTATTTTTTTTAATTGCCAGTTTTTTGTTCCCCTGTGACGTGACGTGTGAAAACACGGTCCTAAAAATACGTACCTTTTTTCGAGAAAACACAGTATACCCACCAATTTTTTTTACAAATAAAGCACCGTATATATATATGTATGTGTGTGTGTGTGTGTGTGTAAGTAATATCCGTGACGGGGCGATGCTCAACAGGCCGGTGAACTCGAACTATTCCAGGTATCAGGTAGAAAACCTCAATTCACATTTTGTAGGCGTGGGGAGGGTCAACCGTGGAACCGGGGCAGGCGAAATGAAGAATCAATTCAAACCAACGTCAGAAAGGAAGAGGCGGTTTTGTTATCCAAAATACAAACTTTCATTGCTGGAGAGTCCGCTTGACATCTCTCACTTGGGATAAACACTTATACAGTAGATCAACATTTTTCCGTCCCATTGTCCGGAAAACGCCAGGCATACGGGAAAAACCCCACAGCGCGAAAACTGCGTCTTTCTAATACCAATGCTTTCACAGAAAGAGCCAAAAAAACTTTCTCGTAAGTAACTTTCTCGCCCGAGTGCGAGTGAAACTGAACTCCTGATTAGGCAGTTCACGACACCTGACCTCAACATCAGAACTTCGATAAGCCTGTGGAACATTCTCCGTTATATAACGGTGTTGGCGCATGGCTTTAGGGAGAAATCTAATAGTTTATTTTGGTTATTTCCAGGTTGAATTCAGGTTGAGGGGAGTTATCATATTGCGATAATATAAAAGAATTTTGAATAGGCGTTTCCTTTAATGATTAGAAAAAGTTATCATTTCATCTATCAATACTTATATATGAAGAGAGAGAGATTTTGTATGTGGAGGGTAATCTCCAGAACCACTGCACCTATTTGAAAGGTACATTATACCAGATGGACATAGGCTATATATTATGTATATCTGATCAGTAGAAATAAAGTTAGGAGCTTACATACAAAGGTACATTATTTAAAAAAAAAAACATTCTTTACTTAAAATCCTTTTTTTATTTTTGTATTTTTATTTCATCTCTTAACCTCTTTCTATTAATTTGAATACTATTTTAGGTGCTTAAAATAATTAAAAAAAAAATTCTTTACTTAAAATCCTTTTTTTATTTTTGAATAAAACTACGGTCTCAAGCACACCTCTTTCTTTTAAAAAATTAACTTTAATTAATAACTAACGTAATATTAATTTGAATATTATTTTAGGTGCTTAAAATAATTAAAAAACATTCTTTACTTAAAATCCTTTTTTTATTTTTGTATTTTTATTTCATCTCTTATTCTAATTTTGGGATACCAATGTGTATCTATACTTCTATAATAATATATAATGAGAGAGAGCAGATTTTGTATGTGGAGGGTAATGTACAACTTTTGTACATTACAATGTACCTTACAACTTTTCCTTTGTTAACCGCAGTCAAGTAACAATAGCAACACCC
This sequence comes from Dolomedes plantarius, assembly GCA_907164885.2. Classification (NCBI taxonomy): domain Eukaryota; kingdom Metazoa; phylum Arthropoda; class Arachnida; order Araneae; family Dolomedidae; genus Dolomedes; species Dolomedes plantarius. The sequence goes on from OU015491.1 coordinate 111,001,322, forward strand.
TTTAGCTTAAGGGGTCCGTTTATCGAAATCGCTCTTTAGAATGGGAAAATGTTATCTACTTCCTATCCCCATTTTACGTGAGGGACATTCAGCGTGGGGGATCAGGGGAAAGAGTGGTTAATTGTTTTCTTATTGCTTTCTTACTATTGAAGAATTTCAATAGTAGTTCATCGCACCCCGTGCCTCTTTCATCTGTCAGAAGGCTGAAAATGGATGAACCGCGGGTGAACCGCTCTTCTGATGTCTGTCGCCTGAAAAGAAATAGCCTCTAGCTAGAACGACAAAATATTATTATACAGTCCTTTTCGGCAAGATTCACCCTCCGTTCCCAGAATGTCCCACAATTGTTCTTTGGGGGCAAAGCTGTTAGAAAAGTCACAACGAAGTGGAATTCGAGACTATATCTCTGCCGACATCACACCGTATTTTTCGAGAGTATGTGCTTCGGATATATGCTATCCCACCCCGTAAGGAAAAGGTTTTAATATTTTAAAGATTCAAGTAGAGGAGGTATTGATAAATACAAAAAGGATTTTTGAAACTAGCAACGTTAAAGGGTTTATTGAAGAAAACTACATTTGGAACTACGCTTTTTATTGGACATTTAAGGTAAAAAAAGATTTACAATTTATTGGCTATCAACTGGAAATTTATTGGTATAATATTTTGTTCAACCGGGACGAAGTCGGGACGGGCCGCTAGTATATATATATATATATATATACTGCTGGCCACTGTAAATACAACACCCTGAAGGAAACATGCAAATAACATGAAATTTACAACATGCATTAACGGAGGTGAGATATGCAAATGATTAGAATTTCAGCGCAGACGCACATCACGCGCGCCTGTGGCGCCACTTCAAAGCGCTATTTAAGGCTTGGAGATTTCGACGATTTCAAGTTCGGCAATTGTGTTTTTCTTGTGGTTTTTTTAAAAAAAACGATCAATTATGCCTCGTCGAAAACAGCGATCATCTTTTGATCAAGTATCCGAGTTCGACAGAGGAAGGATAGTGGCCTACCGAGATTGTGGATTATCTTTCAGGGAAATCGGTAGTCGTGTTGGACAAAACCAAATAACTGTAATGCGGATATGTGATCGTTGGATGCAGGAGAGTACGACGGACCGGCGTGTTCGATTGCATCCACCTCAGCGCACCACTTCACGTGATGACAGGCAAATTGTGCGCATGGCAGTGACGGATCGCTCAGTCACATCACGAACCATAGCACAGCACATGCAGTCTGTAACGCATCATCCAGTGTCTGCGCGTACCATTCGACGCCGTTTACAGCAGAGTGGTCTGTCCGCAAGACGTCCATTGCTTTGTCTACCCTTGACGCAGAACCACAGACGTCTCCGCCGCCAATGGTGCGATGACAGAAGGATGTGGACGGCAGAATGGAATGAAATTGTCTTTAATGACGAGTCACGCTTCTGTCTGCAACACCACGATGGTCGCATTCGTGTCTGGAGACACCGTGAAGAGAGGATGCTGAACAGCTGCGTTATGCACCGCCACACTGGTCCTGCACCGGGTATTATGGTATGGGGCGGTATTGGATATCACTCTCGCACACCTCTAGTACGCATTGCCGGTACTTTAAACAGCCAGCGCTACATCTCCGAGGTGTTGGAACCAGTTGTCCTTCCTTACCTGCAGGGCTTGCCCACAGCCATATTTCAACAGGATAATGCGCGACCACACGTGGCACGCATTGTCCAACGGCTCTTCGTCAATCGCCAGATTGAATTGCTTCCCTGGCCGCCTCGCTCTCCGGATCTTTCGCCGATAGAAAACATGTGGTCCATGGTTGCTCTACGATTGACCCAGATTCCATCCCCAGCTGCCACAGCAGATCAACTTTGGCAACGTGTGGAAGCTGCTTGGTCTGCTGTACCCCAAGAACTCATCCAGTCTCTTTGAATCAATGCCGAGGCGTGTGGTAGCGGTGATCTCCAACAATGGCTGCTACTCTGGCTACTGATTTTGGCAGGAACCACACTTCACAGAAGTCTATAAATTTAATCATTTGATACTTGGTCAACATGTTATCTACAAAATAAATTTTGTTGTGATATCTCGTCATTCTTGGTGTTGCAATTTGGGTGGCCAGCAGTGTATATATATATATATATACAGGGTGATTCCTAATTCATGGTATAAACTTTGAGGGTTGGTACAGTACACTGTAACGACCATTTATTGTATAGGAATGTATGGGGGCAGGTGAAGCGTTGAAGCACAAACACAGGAAAGAGACATGAAAGGAAAGAAGAACTGTTTATTGCCAGCGTCGTTGACAAGTGAGTCGTTTACAATAAGTGTTCGAAATTGCATCCACCAACAGTAATACATGCTGGCAGCGTCGATGGAGCGATTGGCATACAGTTTCGAAGATGCCAGTGGCGCACCCAGGGGGGGGGGGGTCAAGGGGCCCTGCCCCCCAAAGAAATAGAAATTGCATTATGATTATTGATTTTGCATTATAAATATTTTTATCCATTCATGTCGCCCCCCCCAAGAAAAATCCTGGGTGCGCCACTGGAAGTTGCCAGGTATTTCACGCACGCGTGCAACATCGACGGATATTCGTGCGACGAGATCCTCAATAGTCAACTGGAGTCTCAGAAATGCCACTCTTCAGATGTCGCCATTAGAAGTAATCGAGCCTCGATAAGTCGGGTGATCAGGGTGGCCAAGGGACTGGTCCAGCACGTCCAAACCATCGCGCCCCATAAGTGGCATCCAAGTAATTGTGCACAACAATTCTGAAATGTGCTGGCGCCCCATCATGCTGAAACCACAGTCGGTTGCGAATGGTGATCGGATCATTTTAAAGCAGTTCTGGTAAAACCTCTTCCAGAAAAGTATGATAACAATTGCCATCGAGTCGCGTTGGTAGTAGATATGGGTCAATCAAGAAGTCGTTCACAATACCCGCCGCCACATTAACAGAGAATCGTGCTTGATACGCATTTGTGCATGTGGGGTGTGCATTATCGGTTGCTCACACATGCCAGTTGTGTGCATTGAATACACCCTCGCCTGTAAACATCGTCTCATCTGTGAATAGCACATGAGCTGTGAAGTCCGGTTGCAGTACACTCTGCTGCAAAACCCATTGGCAGAATTCCCCGCGCAGAGGATAGTCTATCAGATTCAAAGCTTGCACTCTGAAAATGGAAGGGGTGCAAGCGTTCTTCGTGTAATACTCTCCAAACAGTGTGTTGACTTACCACTACGCTATTTGCAACAGCTCTTGTACTTCAGTCGGGTCTATCATCCACAAGGTTCAAGATGCTTCTTCCAGTCCTGGACTGCGTACACGTCTAAGTCGACCCAATATGTGCCTGGTGACGCGGAAAGAACCTCTTTCACAAAGTTGGCGGCATGACCGCTAAAAATCTCTGTGGTCCGGCATTCGTCTATCGGGAAAGCGCTCCTGATACATTCGTAGCGCAGCTCTGCCGTTACCATTTGCACGGCCGTACATGAGATGTAGTCTGCTTTTTCGGCAAGCGTAAAGTCTCCCATAACAGACGACATCACAATTAAGAATGGCATGTTCCCGCCGATGCATAATGTTGATGCGCCGCAAGCCACCACCTGCTCTCTATCGTCAACGGAACCAAGCAATCACTCCATTTTTCAAATCTTTTTCCTGTGTTTGTGCTTCAGCGCTTCACTTGCCCCCATACAATCCGATACAATAAATGATTGTTACAGTATGTTGTACGAACCCTTAAAGTTTGTACCATGAATTAGGAATCCCTCTGTATATATATATCCTTTTTTTCTAATGCGGAGGCACTTGTCGTGAGACATTCGCCTTTTGTTAATCACCGAGAAGTCTTCCTAGCTGTTTTATTGTGGGAGCACCTTTCAGTATATGATACTGAAGTTTGTTTTTAAATCTCACGGTTTGAGAAATATTTCTGCAACGTGAAGAAGTTTATCCGAAGACTCGTCAGCAACATATATACATAAGGCCAGAGAATCAAGCTCTGTTTCTTCCTTTCGAAACAAGTTTTTCTTGTGTATTGCCTTTTAATTGACCTTTTCAATGGAAGAAGCTTAAAATTTAAGCATGTTCCACTCGCACTGCATGGATTTTCCGTTAAAGTTATCGATGTACGGATGTCAAGAGTATGTTGTCAATTACTTAATGAAAAATGATATTAAAACTTCTAGAATCGACATTTAAGCATCTACAAGTGTACTTATTAAGCATCGAAAAGTGAAACAAAGTTTTCTTTTCGAATTCAGTAGACTTTACTTGATAAATTTAAATAAAGTTGCAACTCATGTACCTATTCTCGAAAACGCTAGAATACAGTTTAAAGTCTGAGTCTTGATCTTCGTACCAATAACTGTAGGCACAAAAGAGAGAAGAGGTTCAGTAGTTTATCGCTCAAACAGCCAATTATTTTCTCTTCGGACGTAGGAAACTCCGCAAAACCTAGAGAGAAGTTTTCGGGGGTAATGATCCTCCGCAGTTGAGACTAGGGTTTGACGGTTTTTCAAACCCGGTTTTTAAAATAAATTTGTCACATTTGAAAACCGGTTTTTAAATTAAGAAAACCGGTTTAAAAGAATTCAAATTATTATGTAAAAATTTTCATTCTATGCAACGGGCAGCAGACATATTTTTTCAACGTTGCGTGTTGCGTTGGCCAGTGCTTGTGCATTGTGCACTGCGCACGTGGAAAAGAGTGCCTAAACGACTTAATTTATGTTAGTACATAGTATGTGCAATCCGTCACGAGTCACGACAGGTTCGCTTAATCTTGCAAAGGGGAAACTGGAAACAAAAATATAAAGTTGTTATAGTTATCTGGAAAGATATTGTCTAGAATATTTCCAAATTCTTAAGTGGATACCGATTCTGATGAAGAGCAAATCGAAGAATCTACTCATCAGAGTAATGCTTTTTTAAAGGAAGCCATGGAAAAATCAATTCATAAGTTTCTTGAAGACCCTGAAGAAAAACTTACAAATCCAAAGACACTGAAAGCTGAATTTTCATTATTTGAGGCAACGAATAAAAGAACCAAAAACTAAGATTTGTTATTTGATGCCCTGAAAACTATAAAACCAAGCTCAGTAGCTAGTGATCGAGTATTTTCAATTTCAGGCAATATTGTGTCCAAAATAAGAACAAGACTTAGCCACCGTTCAGTGGATATTTTATGTTTTTTAAAATCCTATTTTCTTAGGAGAAATTAAAATTAGTGAAATAAATATAAATATTATTTGAAATTTGAAATTTTGTTCGAGTTTTAGTTACTTTTTGTATGTGTAATCCTTATTTTTTTTATATTTTGACTTTGATATTGATTTTGTTTTTTGTTATTTTATATAAATTAAATAAAATATTTTCCCCTATTCTATTTTTTTGACAAAAATTCGAAAACCGGCTAAAACCGGTTTTTGGAAATCTGGAATTCGAAAACCGGTTTTTCAAAAAATCGGTTTTTGTATAAACCCTAGTTGAGACGAAGGCAAGGATCATCATATTTTTACTGATAGTCGGCTGACTAATGCAACTGAATACACTTTACTGATATCGATCGCACTTAGACTGCAGCTGTAAAATGAGATTAAAAACAAAACAAAACCTACTCTTGATACCTCGATGGGCATTCTCTACTCACACGCTTTTATAATAAGCTCCCGTTTTTAGATATTCAGTGACAAGGTAATTTTTTTTCAAATCCAGGGAGTTAAGCGACAGGATCATTGTCAGAGGTTTACACACATGCTGGTGCTGGGCCCAATTTTAAGGGGGGAAAGCCACCCCAAATGCAACTAGTTTAAGAAAAGATTGACGGGGTCGTTCACAAGTCGTTAAAGGAGTGTTCAATTTAAGGTAATTACAGCACCGCAGGGAGACCAGATGTTTTGACGCACTGGCTGACCGGAAACCGCGGGGACTTTCCCATGCTGAAACCGAATCTTCTAGAATGATCTGGAGTTTTCTGAAAGAAGGAAGATAAGAGGGAAGAAAGATATATAAAAGGGAAGAAAGGAAAGCAGAAAGAGAGAGAACTATGGGACGTGCTTCCCGTCTCTATCCTGGACTTTAGACTCCTGATCCCAATCTCGCTGATGATTGTTCTGTTTGAGGATTAATAATGATAAATTGATAATGGAAATGTTGTATCGTAGATGCTGTAAATATATATATGAATAAACCAGATATATGTATAAATGTACGGAAAGAGTAGTTTTTGTGTCCACGGAAACCATAAACGAGCTGCTTAACCATAAAGTCCCGGCAGTTATAAAACAAGGGTTTCAGCCATAGTTTGAATTTATTTTTCATGAATTAACTGAGTTAATAGCATATAAATTCCATTCGTCTAATTTTTCCACTGTGTTCCAAATTTTAGCGTAAATTGGAGAGTCTCAAGCAAACATTATGACACTGCTCTTTCACGAACCAGAGTCGGAAAGTGGACTCTACCTTTCGAGAAATATTTCAGAATTTTTTTTCCCAATGGCTGGGAGCTGCGCGTTACTCTTTTCTCGGGAGAAGCCAGATGTGTGACCACTTCGCCGCATGCATTGCTCGGGTGCACCACAGGGGGTGTGTCCACGTTACACCCGTACCGGTTCCGTAATTTTGAACCGAGTTAAGTAATGAGACCGGACCACTTGACCCCGCACCTCCAGAGGTAATGTTTGAGAGCTTGGCGGACATTGCAGCTACCAGATTTTTTCCCGCGCACCAGCCGCCATTAGCATATACGTCAGCGGTTTTGTCAACGACGGGTATCGAACCAGCAAATTTCAGATCACTGGCTCGATGCCTTTGCTGACCGGGCCACCGCGCCCTCATATTTAAGAATGTATGCAAGTATATCTCTGGTTATTTATACAAATTCTTCATCTGCTTATGACTGCTCTGGATTCAGCGTTCGGTGAAACTCATCGAATGATTATCATGTTAATACGATCAAATGCTAAACCATGTCTTCGGAATCAAAATCACTAGCTGCTATTTTTAAAATTTGGGGAAGCAATTTCAATAAAACAAGCTTTTAAAGGAAGCGAAATGAAAATTAGTAAGTTATCAGGTAAGCTAATTAACATGAAAAAACAATTACCAGAAGATCAATGCATTTTTAATTTTTGAAAATACTCAAGAATTTTAAAAGGTAGGATTTGTAGTAGAGCTTTCAGTGAATTCGTGCCTGAATAACGTACAACCAAGGAAGAATCTGTGGCGTAGAAAACGCTACCACGAAGCCGAAATGCCGTCGAAGAACACCTCGCCGTGAAGAAGCGGGAGGAGAATATGCAAATAGCAAACTCGCCTGTTCACCTTCTGCCGACCTTCACCATAAAAGAGAACGAGTGTGCAGGTGGAAGGATTATGCCCGATTGTAACCTACTGTGCACCGGTACGCAATCATGATCGCCGTGCGGTGTGAATGCACGAATGTTTAAGCCAGGAGGCTTTATTCTTGTTACGTTGTGTTAACGAGTTGCTTAATACGTCATTTTGTTAAGTTTTAATAAATTGTTAGTTTTTATACGACTGCATCTTATTTCATATGGAGTCAGTGCTGCAATTGACCGGCACCTCGAGCCCCAAAACAACAGAAGTCGTTGAGGGCAAATATCATATGGGAATAAAGTGGGAATTAACCAAGACTGGTTCTAAGCATTCAGCCTTCTCTTCATCGGATATAGTTATCCCACTGGCGCTATGACGAGGAATAGTTGTGTATTCTGAAGGAATACTTGAAAGTCGCCATAACTATAGAATCTTCAGTTAATGGACTCAAATCGATTAACAGTATACGAAAATACTTGCCCTTGAATTTGCCCCTCTGGCTCTAATCTCTCTTTTTTTCGTCTTTACATTAGAAAATTGACAGACATTAAGCAATTTTTCGGAGATTCGCGATCATTGCGTTATTTTCAACTGAAGTTTCCTCCAAGAGGCTAGTGTACCACGTCTTTCCCAGATGAAATTATCACGGTGGGAAATTCCATTTGATTCAGTGAGGGTGTAAAACAAGTCACATGCGATTCCTCAGGTAGTACATGTGACTCCTTACATAGTAGCTGCACGTTTTATTCACTAGTTACGTTTGTAGAAAATGAGAAGTTATGGAGGGTACGTTTTAATCCATAGGCTTGTCACCACTCTATCCCTTTTCTCGCATCGCCACATAAGGGTTCAGCAGCTGAAACTATATCACTCGAATAAGCCCTATAAAAAACTCTCATATCACGTATTGTAGTATTAAATAATCTTTCCCGCTCTTCTTATCTCTGGTTGGTCTCTTGAGAAGTGTCACGGTTATCTTTTGCTACACTAGAGCTTATTTAGTCAAGGACCTACATTTTGAATCCGATTCCGAACCGCTCTAAATATATATACCAACAACGGAACATGAACCCACAGACTGGTACCGAATGCTAGCGCCCATGCTAACCACTGGAAGTAATATTTGACTTGGGTAGTCTTACATATGGTTTGATTCTAACGATAGTAACGAGATGCGAACAAGTTAGGCATTAAAAAATGTCTCGTAAGAACATTGCATTTCTCTTAAGAATTCCATGAAGTTCTCTCAAGTGAAGCAGTTCACTCCAGGAATGTACTGTCGGATTAAACACCGCCCAACGTTATAGCATATTCATACCTTGATTATTTTGTTACCAAGACTTAGCAGAAATTACATTTTGGAAATATACTCGGACCTATCTCTTCAGGTATGTGGTTCTTTCCCTGTGATCGAGGGTCGATTCGAACGCAAATCCAAACGTCTTGAGGAACGCATTGGGTGCCTAGTCCCCGCCGCTTAGGCCGGCCGGTGAAAGGGGGGGAGGGTGTCGTTGCGACGCTAGGTTTGAAGAGTTCTCGATAATAGGGAATCTCGCCTCGAAAGTCCGCTTGACCCATTGTCTCCCGTGTTTAGTTCGGAGAAGTCGCCTTCCCTTTGTTTGAGAAGCAGTGCGCGAGATATTTCCGTGAACTCTGAACAATTCATCTAGTTTTTCCCCTCTAGTTCCCACGGCCGAATGGCTAGGGCTTTCGGTACCAGAATCTGTGGGTTCGAGTCCCGTAGTCCAGTAACCTAGTACGTCATAAGTTGCATCAAGTGGTGGTACTAGGTTTCTTTTTTTTTTCTTGTATGGCATGTGACTGAGATGCAAAATCCAAGTTTTTGACCTAGGAACCCGGATCACTTTTGAATATCCCAAAAACTGCAAAATTTTCGCACTTTTTTCGTTTTTCCCCCATTTTGACCATGAAGGAGCTCGTTTTTGACAAAGACCATAATACACATTTTTAAACTAGATTAAATTTGCTACAATTTGAGACCAGAATGGGCTTAGTAGACCTAATAGTTTCTGAGATACAACTTTTCAAAGTTTGACAAATTTTCCAAACTTTAAAATTTTAAGCTAATTTTCATGATTCATCATATGCGATTGTCGTTCTATCTTCAATAACCTGTCTGATATAAGTCAGTGAAGTTAACATGTCTTTAATTTAACATTTTGAAGGGGGGGGTAGGGGGGAAAGGTCACTGTTAACAATCAGACGACTGAAATTGAAATACAAAATTTATTTAACAAACATTTACATCAAGTGTATACAAAAAGTGTAAATGGAGTGAATGAAAGTGTAAACGAAATGTGAATTAAAGGTGTTTCCTCCTCTTCGAAGGACCAGGGCGATTCAAATCCGCCAATCCGCCTAATTCAGTACCATATTCATCGTCCTGGACCTCATAAAATGGAATGAAAATATTTATTTGTTGAATATCTCAAGGTAACCTTGTCAAAAAGTCCTAATATAAATGCAACACACATCTTGGTAAGTATTAATTGATAGAAATAATGGTAACTTTCAACAAACATACGAGTGTAAGTACACCTGATATTGTTCCTCTACTTGTTCAATAGCATCTCAGGCGAGTTGGTTGACTGGATAGTCAAGCAGCCTATCCATCTCGTCTAAATCGTGGGTGTTGACATCGATTTCTACCGTAATATCAGGCAGGTTTTCGCAAGACTGGTCATTACAGGTACCACAGACAACTGAACATTTCAAACCTGCTCTTCTACAGCTGCAAGCATTTCTGCATCCCTTCTTGCAACTGCCGGTAATCATGTTTAGCAGGTTTGAGGGGCTCTTCCCTCGACATCATCTTTGGGGAAAGGCCTCGGTATGTAGCAACCCATCCCCATTCGAGCGGATTCTTTTTGTAACCCAGCCACTGCTGCACCTAGTGGTATGGGCGAAACGAATGTAGCTTTGCAGCATCTTGCGAGGGAAGTCTGGTCAGGTTGAAACTGGTCTTGGCTGTAGCCTTTGTGAAGAGCTGGTAGCGCAGGTCATTGAGCACCCAATAAAATATCATCGGTGGGGAAAGGTTTGATTGGACCTTTCCCCACCGTACAGCTCAATGAGGATTTTCTCCCCGGCTTCAGCTACTTGGGCAGATGTCGCAGCTCGATTAGAAAAAAACTGAAGCTTTCTCTTTAAGGTCTACATGTTTCTGTAGTATTTGAAGCAACTTGAGTTTCCCCTGGCCGAAGAAGCACGAGGTGGAATCACAGCCACCGAAGGCCTGAGTGAAAGTGATGAGCTGACTGTCTGCAGATGTTGAGGTGGTTGAGTAGAAGACATCTGGCGTTTTGCCTCTTTCACACTTCTGAAGGTACATGGTACCTTGTGTGGGATTCCCGAGACCGGTGAAGATGACCAACAAGTCTACGTCCTCTCCTGCAATAACCACGACCTGAAATTCATAGGCCTTTCTGATAGCTGTAGTGATGATTAGCGTCTTCAAGTATCACCCCAGTAGATGAATGTGCCTCGGCGATTACGTCCAGAGCTCTTTGTTTCAAAACGCATATCCTATGAAACAGTGCGAGTGGGTCGATAGTCACTTGTCTGTTGCCAACAGTAACAGTACGAACAGTAGAGGAAAGAGACACAACTTTGGTTTTACGCTCGAATTGGACGTTTTGCCCTACAACCTTTAACATTGCTTTTTTCTCAATATCTCGGGCCATGACAGTTGACCCCTTTCTCTCCTACAAGTCCACTGCTTAAGGACATGATCACATCCGTTTTACGAAATGGAGGATACTTCAAAAACCAGTTGCACAGCTTCATCTCGAGTAACACGCGATGGTCTCATTTCTACGTGCTGCTCTGTTGTTTGTGAGTTCACATTACAGAAATCCTCAACCACTACACATATGTTCTGTAGGTAGATCATCCCCAGTGTCCATCGGGTAAGGACAGTTTCAGTTATGCCACGACCCCGGGTCAAACCTCCATAGCTTTTCATTGAGCACATCAGCACCTGTTCAGTGGTCATGTCTGACCAGAACTTATGTGAACGTCTGACGGTGAAGAATCCATCAGCCGTAAAAAGTGAATATTCAGTGGCATCCATCTCAGCGGAGCGGAAAATTCCACAGGGATTGTTCCCAAGCATCGCAAAATGAAATTACATACTTTAATTTATTTATATCAAAAGTTAAAAACAATTATTTGAGAGAATTATTTTAATAATTAACGACATTATTGATTACTAAGAAAATATAAGGAGAAAGTATAATCAAACCATTGAAAGGAATGAGAAAAAGAAACTACAAGATTCAAAAGAATCTAATTCTTGAAAAATGAACTTAAAACCTTATTGGGTTTTTGTATTGACATCGGTTGATTTAAATACTATTAATACACAAGGACAAATTCATTGTAAACATGAAAATTAGCTTAAAGTTTTAAAGTTTGGAAAATTTTCCAAACTTTGAAAAGCTGTATCTTGGAAACTATTAGGTCTACCGATCCCATTCTGACCTCAAATTCTAGCAAATTTAATCTAGTTTAAAAATGTGTGTTATGGTCTTTATCAAAAACGCGCTCCTTCATGGTCAAAATGGGGAAAAACCGAAAAAAGTGCGAAAATTTTGCAGTTTTTGGGATATTCAAAAGTGATCCGGGGGGCTGCCGAGGTCGAAAACTTGGATTTTGTATCTCAGTCACATCTCATACAAGAAAAAAAAAAAAAAAGAAACCTACTACCACCACTTGATGCAACTTAGACCCCCCCTTCTCATGACAAGGTTACTGGACTACCACTGTTGGCATGGATGTTTGTAGCCGTTCGGAACCGGCTTTAAGCAGTAGGTCCCGGTCTAATTAGCCCTCGTGTAGCAAAAAATTGACCGTAGCGCTCCGAACTAAACCCACATGGTCTAGTGGTTAGGATACATAACTCTCACCTAGGAGGCACGGATTCGATTCCGGACGTGGGAAGCCTTTTTAGGGGTTCGAGGTAACCTAGTGGTAGCGCGTTGGGTTTGGAACTGGGATGCTCGGTTCGAATACCTTCGTGTATAGGGCAGATATGGGTTATTATTGATGATTAGGGATACGTAATTTTCGTATTTACGAAATAGATGCAAAATTTGCCGATAGGAACGAATAAATACGAAAATTATTTGTTTGCTGATTTTCGGCGGAAATTCGGTGATAAATGGTTTTTTAAGTGAAATTAGGTAATAATAGTAATGATTTATTAACATAGAATTATGTTAATGCCAGCAGAAGAGAGCAGTTTAAGCAAATTGACTCTACACATGACGACATCCAACGCAACAGTCTACCAGCACATTGTCAGATTGTTTTGCCAATCTGTAGCTGCGATCATACCCACATCATCTTTGAACACTAATTTATTATTGGAAAGCTTCTCCAAACTATCATTTTTTAAGGAATTACCACAGGATGAGCTCTTTGATACAACCATTTTTACACACAGCTACTTAGAGTAGTGAACCAAAAGACTCCTGTTGACTTTAATTGTAACGAAATGCTGCTACCTTAACTTTGCAAAGGCAGCTGAAGAAAGCCTCTAAAGTCCCGTTAACAGATTTTTCAGTGTGTATAACATAGTAATTAATGACAGAAGGCAGAGACTTCCGGAAGATAGGGGAGACTATTAGAACGTTAACTTTTAACTAAGAATTTTGATACTTACCTATCCAAGTGAGTAAAATTGGGATTTTTTTTAATAAATGCGAAATTTTATATATTGTATTTTTTTAAAAATTTATTATTTTTTTTGCGAAATTTAAGTACCCCTATTGATGATTATTGATCTCTCAGTTTCTCATTTTAACTTGGCCCCTGATTCATGCTGTTTCATTGGTCGATTTCCCGCACTCTGATTCGTTCCTGAAACCAGCTTCAGGATCCTACCAGTTTAACTACCTCTTTTTTCCTCTCCGCACTGAAATGACTTGCAGGACATGTCCATGTCCTGGAAGTCATTTCCCACTGGTCCACGTGACCACATTCTACGATCGAATCTTCGCTCCGACCAAATTTTTATTTTTTTCTTTCCGTTATTATTTCCTTGAACTTTAGTCGTGTTTTTTGTTTGCCCCACTATCTATTCTCTTTCCTATGTTCGTTTTTACTTCTGATCACTAAAGTTTGGCGCGCATTGCTAAATTATTCTACAAAAAAAAAGCTAGGCCTATAGATTGTAGTTTCCAAAATACTTCCTCAAGGTCCGGATATGGGCATGTTAAATCCGCAGACCAGGAAGTCTTTCTTTGAGGTCAGGGAGGGTGGGAAAAGGATAGGGCCCGATTATGAATGCTGGGGGCTCCTGGGCAGATGCTATTTTTGGCCCCCCCCTTACGGACATTTATAAAAATACATACTATTAGAAGTACTAGGTGCATACACCAAGAGGGTTTTGGGGCCCCTGGGCAAAGTCCTGATTTGCCCATGCGATAAAAAGGCCCTGGAAAAGGTGCGATTACTCCAAGATGTCACCCTGGGTAGCCTAGCGGTAGCGCTCGGTCAAAATTCAGGTGACACCAGAGGCTGGTGTTGATTAATCCATACGGTGCCCCCATTGAAAGCAACCATCGATTCTCGTGGAACATGAGCGGATGTCTTGATTGACAAATGCCCCACATTGGCAAATATTTTGGAAAAAAAGATGTTAAAAACAATGAAAGTAAGGAAAAGGTCATTTCAAAGGTAAATTTATTAAAATTTCTTAAGAAATTCATACAAAGAGAGGACAGAGTAAAATCAAAATATTTTAAAAATAATACTCAAATATTCATCACTGAGTAACATTATTTTGGCATATTAAGAATACACAAATCAAACAAAATGTTCTTTACAAAAATAATAAAACCAGGCTTGACTTTTGAAAAGATATAAAAATATCAAAAAAGAAATAAACAGCTCGTGGCTATCTAATATTAATAATATTGACAGTTATTCTTGTTATAAGTGAATCAACAATGTCATCACTAGATGTGATCCAACTATTTCTCAAACTGTCCATAGCAACTGTGTCAATATACTTCTTACTTGAACCCTCAGGAATGCTTCTATTGAGATGCACAATAAACAAGTAAACTGCTCGTTTGTATGTAGCAGATTGATGATCACAGAAAGCATGGAAAATCATTGCCGCCTCAATAGGCATACTATGAAATCTATCTACTATAATTACATTCAAATTTTCCTTTTGCAGCTTGGACTTAATTTCATTATCAATTTCAAATTTCAAAAGTTCTGGATCATTACCCCACTGTGCAGACTTGTTTATCGACACTAATTGTGCGGGTTCTAATGCATTTGCCAAATAGTTACTAAAGTCAGATGCGGTGTTCTCTGCTCCTTTGTTGACTATAAGAGTAAATATTGCTGGAGCACTTGGTTCATGTTTGACATTGACAACTTTGTTCAGAGCTAATTTCAGAACTTGAAAAGTTATAAATTGCTGCTCTTTAAAGTGATTTTGCATATCATTAACTAACTCTGTTACATCAATTTCTGATTTCTTAGAAGAATGAAAAAATCCAACAATAGCTGCTATGAAAAGCAGAACCATGAAGGCATACGCAAAAATTGATGACCTACTTGTTTGCGAGTCGTTTTCAGGCGTAGCTGATAGTTTGGGATTATAACTCATTTTTTTCTTCCTCTCATCGTCAAATGATTTTCCTTGCTTTCGTAGGTTGCGTAGTTCCTCTTGTAAATCTGGGTACAATATTTTCTAAAAGAAAACATTTTATACAGCGATAAAAACAGAAACAAATCAATATTAAAGGCACAAAAATGGTAATAGTATATGTAATTGACATAACAGTAGATAATGTTAGTATACATCCACCCCTATTCATCAGGAAGTAGAGGACTGATGAGATGGTAAGGAGGTAGGTATGATACTCTGGGTCCACAAACTTTAAGGGCTCACAGTGGACCTTACATGCCGGGCAAGAATCTTTTCCCTGGGCATCAGTATTCGACACCCTGAGGAGGAAGTTCCAACATTTTACTTGACAAGTAAAATGTACATCTCAAGTAAATTTTTTTTTCCTTTTTGACAGCTTGTAAACACAAACACTTAACAAAAACACTCCATAAAAATTAAATTTATGCAAAGGAACTCAAAATTATCGTGTAAAAGTAAGTAGTGACTAATGACTGAAGGGTAATTTGAAGCATAAGGAAGTATACTAAAAATAACAAACATAATTTGCTCACATAAAATAATAACATGTACTATAGTAGTTAAAATAAATAAATAAAAATAATCCAACAACAACAAAAAAATTATAAAAATTTTTTTAAACTGATATGTGCATGGATGTTCCCGTTTACTTAAGGGATGATACTAAATTCTGTTGTAATAACAGGTTCTGTGTTTCTAGTTTTAAAAATATTGTTTTTTTTCTGATAAACATAATGTGGGGTAAAATGATTTTATTTGGCTTAACCAACAGATTGTACTTCGCATTTTTCTCTTTGCAGTTACTTTAAGTTTTTCACCGAGTCTACACTTTTAAATATTGTGATTCTAGCATATATTCACTCTTCTATAAACAAACAAACACAGTACTTGAAACTTTACCGCAAACCTTGCTTTAAAGGACAACTGTTATATTTACAACAAACAATCTATCCATGATATTTTATTCTTCTGCAAAATACATATATTCTGTGCTGTCATTTGCTTCTTTCCATTGCATAAAGACATTGAAGGTTTTTTTTCCCTCAATAAATAATACTGATACAAGAATAGTTTTAACTTTGAGAAGATAAAACTAAAACTAGATCAGAGGTATATGAAAAAGTAATTAGATATTTCATCTATGATACTTCATTCCTCCTAAAAAAAAATAGCAATACTACACTGACATATGTCTTGCATGCCCTTTGCTTATGTTTTAGGCATTGAAGAGAGTTTAGCTTGTTTCTTTTGAACACAGCTTTAAACATTTTGTGGCCAGTTTAATATATAATGGTCTTAGAAAAGATAATAAATAATCCCCACCTGCACATCAATTGTACTAAACACGTTCAGTCATTAAGCTGTTAATATCAACACATACAAAATTTGAATTTTTTTAGCCTTTGGTTTAAAGGTCTCCATGCTGAAGCTCAGCTGATAATAAGTTCCTCTTGTTGTTTTGATAGTTTTAAGTAACAAATTTAACAACATAATTTTTCTTGTTTTACAGTAGAGAACTAACTAATATAGATCATATTCTTTAGTAATTTTTAATTTAGTTGATGGCTTTTAGCTCAAACTAGTTTTATCTTCCTGAAGCAGAAATGGAAGTCTAACTTTAATAGGAAGAAACAAGTTTGATTGGTTTTAAACAAGGCTCACAATAGCTTTAGTTGAACCTGGTGTCTATACCAAATGCATGGTGATTTTTATTCTCTTAATTAGATGCATTTAATTTTTATGAGTGGCACAATGAACATTGTACCAAGAAAGTTGGTTCAATCATTGTTCTTTGGATCAAACATGAATACATTTCTGCAGATGCTTCTGGTGCTGAAAATTAAGTAATTTAAGATTTGTTTGGTGACACAAATTATTACTTTTCAAAAGAAAAAGGAAAATTTAGAAGTGAGCAAAAAATACTCCTTTATATGATACTATTATTAAAAAAAAAAAAATTTAAGTGTGAAAGATGTGGACTTTTAAAACAAATGTGCTGGCTATTGTGATGACACTAACACTTGAACTGCATAGAATAGATTCTTGACACAAACTAAACAGTAAAATGCCAACAAGATTGACAAATAAAAATCAACATGAGCCAAGAAGAATGATAGGTTTGAGCTACACAAGGATTTTTCTTGCACCCTTGATAGCCAAAAAAACTATTTTCAGTAAAGTATCAAAATTTTCCAGTTACAGGCCTTAGAGCAAGTGATGAGACAAAGAATTTTTGAACCATTAAGATTTCTGAACCTCTAAGACATGTTTAAAAACAAACTGTTTTGTGATTCTCTCAGTACAGGTAATCTGTGATATCCTTAAATATATAAATCCTAAAAGAGAGCCTTATACTTGCTTTCAGACCTTATCAGATGATGACATGATATTCCAATATGCCCTAATTTCTTTCACACAGTTCAAAAGCTTTAAGGTCATGGTATAACAACTAATAAAGCAACAATTTATGGGTACATAAGATTTTTTTTTAAATTCAAGTGATGGCTTAAATAATCTATTTTTCACTCATAAGGTGTCAACAAATAAGTATTTACAAAAATACTCGAACATACATAAAAGAATACTAAATAAAAACAAAAAACCCTTAAAATAGAGTTTTCAATAAGTATTATTAAAAAGTAATAGATAAAAAATAACATCTGAAATTTTAAAAAAACAAAAGATTATGAACATCCATATAACACATTAATGCTTAGTAAAATTCCTATTAATTATCATATTGTTATAGCTGGTAAGAATATATATGATACTTATGCTGAGTTCTTGTGTCTATTTGGAGGTGTTTGATATCCATATTATCAAGATTGGATAGATACTCTGAAAACTATAATAACACTAATTATGAGCTTAAAAGAGAACATTAATATAGAGTTCTCAACTGAATAAATAAAAAAATTTTAAAAAAAGTCACTGAAATAACGAAACTTTAAACTTGACTTTGACTGAACTTTGGCTAAAAACTTCATGTAAAGTTCACTAAATAGCTTTATGCACAAAAGGAGTACAGTGGATTTTAAAACCAATAATGGTGTCACCTATCAAAAATGAATACTTTCAGGACTGGCAAACTAGGTCTTTACAAAGAGATAAAACCATTTGACCTTATTCTATTATTTTACTTTACTATAAAGGTAAAATACTAGCAATGTTAATATGTAAATACCAAGTATGGGAACCTTTATAAAAATTAGGAATTAAGACCCCAAGAGATTAGCATGTGTTACATTCAAGTAAGCTTGTATGATATTCATGATATATACCTGAGTTGTCCAACAGGATGATCATAATCACAGAAGATTTTTCAATCAATTGCATCCACACTAGCATTCCCCCCCCCCTCCCCCTATAATTCCGGGCATTTAGCCTGAAGATATTCACCCACATACACAAGTTCTCAGTGATGCACCCAGGGGGCCCTGGCCCCCCCAAAGAAGTAGAAATATTGATTTTGCATTATAAATATTTTTATTCGTTCAACTCGCCCCCCCATGCATTATAAATATTTTTATCCATTCATCTCGCCCCCCCCCCCCCCAAGAAAAAATCCTGAGTGCACCACTGCAAGTTCTGACGGTTACTTTCTTATGAGAGTGTCCTATAGGTGAATCAACATCACTTCGAATGAGGGGACAGCATAGAAACATATGTCTTAGCCAGGATTCGAACCCAGACCTGAGCAGTGGTAGCTTATGAAGCTAACCAATACATAATGTTTGTAACAAGATATTTGAATTTCAAGTTAAGTTTTACACTCTGTCTATTAACTAGATTCATGTAATTTTTTTATTTTGACAATATATGTTTGGAACTTATTGCTTTGAATTCACAAATCAATGAAGAAAAGCAATCTAGATCCACAAACCATAGAAGTAAAAACATAACATTATGTATGAGGCTAAACTGTTAACTTATATTTAAAAAAAAAAAAAAAAAAAAAAAAAAAAAAAAAAAAACCTGATGAAAATATAGAAAAATTATCATTTTTCCCCTCTCAATCAAGAGGAGGGAATAGTCAAAATATTTATCTGGAAGAAGTTTTTACATTAAAATTTTAATATAAGAGTCAATCAAAGATATGATTTCAAGCATTAAATTGAATTACATAGGTCAATTTAAGCATGAAAGACATTTGCAGCAGCTCACAAGCCTTGATAAATAGATGTCAGTTTCAATTTTCATCACTGTCATATATGAACAATAGTGTATGTATATATGATCTGTGATTTTGACAATGAAAAGGTATGCTACCTAGATGCAAATTCATCTCTCCTTTGTCAAACAATCCTTATCAAAAGAATTTTTCAATCTCCTTGAATCAAACAACCAATCCTTGAATGAAACAAATTGGTAATGCTTTGCATTACCAATGTATAAAATATATGCTATAAAAATATAATATACAAAACTACCCTACAGCCGAGATAAAAATATTTAAGAAAAACAGAAGAAAAAGAATAAAGGTAAACAAATCCTTCAATATTAAGAATTTACAATAGCATAATTTGATGGTTTAAAAATGCTTACATTTGTTTGGTGCGTATTCAAATCAATTTCATGTTCTTCCTCTTCATCAAAAATTTCATCTTCGTTTTCTTGATCTTTCTGGTGAATAGGCTGACGTTCATATGATTTGGTAGAGTACTGAGATTTCTAATAATTTAATAATAGATAATTTATAATTTATAGTAAAAATCTTGAATTAAATACATGTAATTAAAATTTTAATTTAATTACACATGCAAGTTTAAGATCATAAATGAAAACAATTTACTCAAATAATGTAACAAAAGGATGATGTGTTTTGTCACATGTTCATTTTTCAGAATTTGTAGTAAAAATCTTGAATTAAATACATGTAATTAAAATTTTAATTTAATTACACATGCAAGTTTAAGATCATAAATGAAAACAATTTACTCAAATAATGTAACAAAAGGATGATGTGTTTTGTCACATGTTCATTTTTCAGAATTTGTAGTAAAAATCTTGAATTAAATACATGTAATTAAAATTTTAATTTAATTACACATGCAAGTTTAAGATCATAAATGAAAACAATTTACTCAAATAATGTAACAAAAGGATGATGTGTTTTGTCACATGTTCATTTTTCAGAATTTGTAGTTAAATTTTTTTTTTTAGAAACACATTATTTTACAAGTTAACTAGATCCCCCCCCCCCATGTTAATATTATTGTAAACACAATCCAATTTCATTTTCAAAGTCTGGCTTTTCAAAAACATTTTTTTAATTGTTTATTTATCACCCCTGTAGAAGCAGCTGAAAAAAAAAAAAATGTGTCTTAGCAAGATCAGCCACTTTTTCTTAGAACTAGACCAGGGGTGTCGAACCTGCGGTCCGCAGGCCGCATGTGGCCTAAAGCAAGTATTAGTGCGGCCCAGAAAGAGAGCTCAAAGCGAAAATAAAATATCAATAGCCCGCCTCGACGGACTAAATGTTTTTTAGTCCCCACTTAAATTGATGCATTAGTTTCTCATATTCAATAGCAAATATCACATTAATTTTATCACTCCTATATTTATCTTTATAATTATAAATAAAATTTACAATGAAATATGTTAACTACATTATACGTTTTTTACTCATTAACTATTTTTAATGTTACGAATATTTTTGTGCGGCCCAAAACAATTCTTTTTCTTTCAATGTGGCCCAAGGAAGCTAAATGGTTGGACACTCCTGAACTAGACCATCAATTATTAAAATAATCAATTTTTGATAGATATTTAAAATTTTTCTTTTAATAAGCATTCGTCTCAGCCACTGCTAACAAAGTTGCATTGGAAAACAAGTATGTTTAAGTACATGTTTCATAGGTAATTAAATTAAAAATTGGAAATACATTTAACAGCTTACAATGGTTTCGAAAACAACATTTCAAGTAGATTACAGAATTTAGGAAATGACAGTAACTTTGTTCATAAATGCTTCTCTGGTGGGCTAAAATAACATGCAGGAAAATTGTCACTTTTACTATTAATAATAAATAAACATTAGAACTTGTGATACGATTAAATTATATAGCAAGAGTCTTAAATTTATTTCAATAATTTTAAGTGTGTTTTACCTAAGTTAAGATTCACCTTTAATCTTTTTACTTTTATGGCACATTTTATTCCCCCATACCCTCTGGATACACAATCTTAAGTATATAAGTCCTTTTACACATTTTTCATAGAAAAAATGAAGTAATCGAATTTCAGTTTATTACAGATAAAAATATATAATACATATTTGATGAAAAAGTTATAGTAAAAACTTGTTTTCATGCTACTCTAAGGACAGAAGTATAAAATATTTTACATACATCACAGAGGAAATAAAGATCAAACTTAAATAAAATTAATAAGGGTAGTTTAATGAAGTAATTAAAAATGCACAAAAAATTAAGACAATCTAATCCAGTATAATGCATGAAACAATGCACAATAGCAATCGACAATCAATTAAAAATAGACGATTTGATTTCAATGTTGCAAAACTATTTATACAACTCTATAAATAGACATAGCTTACAAGGCTTACAAGTTTGTGATTTTGGTGAGGCGGACTTTTTGACATGTTGAGTAGAAAAATAAATTCAAACTGTGAAAACTAAAACATAAAACCTCGTGCTAATGTTTACAGACGATGTAAAACCTTTCAGGGAATTCCCCTATGTTCTCTACTCTTCTCTATTAGTGGAACATAAAACGAGTATGGTGCCATCTATATTTAAAACTAAATACTAATATTCATCAGAGTTACTAAAGAGTTTTGATAAATTATTATTCAGTAAAAGAATCATATCCTTTCCTGAAGAAATACTGTACAAAAAAATTAAATTTGAAGACCTCTCAGGTAATATGTATTATTATGATATGATAGAAGTGGTAATCGGTATTCGGTCATTAAGAAACTGTGAAAATACGATACTAAATAAAACAAAAATCCTGATCAAAATAAAATTGCACCTTCCCCTATTCTTAAAGCAGGCTAATAAAGATTATAGCCCCTTACCCCGAAGTTATCTAATATACTTGTTTTATTTTAAGTTAATATTTTAGTGAAAAAGGATTTTAAAATTTCTCTAATTTAAAATTTTATTAAGCTACATTCAAATTTTAAAATAAAACAAAATTAAAAGTGCAATGGATTTAGCAGTTATTTTAACTAACAGTTATTTTAACTCCTATACATGATGTCCATTTCCCTATACTAAGCATTGGTTTTTAAAATGTTTTTATTAAATATGCCATTCTCCAATTGTTAGAATAATTAATATTTCTGAATTCTTAAATAATTTTATTATATTTAATAATTATTTTTATTTTAATTGTTTTGCCAAATTATTCAAATCTGGCCCATTTTAAGTTGTTGCAGTTCGTAGCGTTAGTGAAATGTTGATTTGGCATCAATGAGTGTCGTTTATTTTTTATCAGTCAATACTAGAATTTGATCCCCACAGATGACCCCAAAAAATCAGAGAAAAAAATAGAAATCAGTAAAATTACTCCTTCCTTAGATCGAATCTTGCTGCACCTCTGTATATACATCATAATCGGAATTTCGACAGTATAAGAGAAGTAGAAGAAAAATTAAAAATTTAGATAAATTACGTATAGCTTTTCTGTTATGAAATTTCTTATTTCTTCTCTCACGAAAAAAAAAAAAAATTCTTTAGCTCATATCACAGTATTTTTTTTAAACAATATTTTAGTAGTTAATCCTATCTATTTGTATCTTCCCTTCATAAAAAATTGCCTTTATTTTTTTGACGGTCTTTTAATATAAACACTTGAAGATTCAGATGGAGTCATTCTAACTGCAAAGTCCTGGAGTCAATTCCACACAGGTAGCAGTCAAAATAACTAAATGTTTTGCACAGTACTTCAGGCATAAGCTAAATCCATCATTCTGGAAGATTTTTGGAGACCTAATCAGAAGCACTGGAATTGCGTACTAATATAAGAATGCTAAAAGCTGTCGTGTATTATTTTTCTACCTATACAAGCAAATGGGGGGAGTTTTAGAAGGAAATACGCTTCGACAACGCATCCTTCCCATTTATATTATACCAGTTAAAAGCCTGTCAAAGTCAGTAAAAAATAAGAATAGGATCATTTTTGACCCTTTTTAGGTAACGGTTAAACTCCTCAAATTCCGCTCATCATAGATCCTATATATGTGAAAAAAATAGAAAGGAAAAAACTCAACACCAATCGTACTATACAAATATTTCTTTAATTACCACATTTTTTTTCTGTGAATTTTCTCAGGGTCTTTTTCTAATTTCCCCTGTTCTACATTACCAATGATTTTGATTTTCATGTCGGCAGATCGCAGTACTCTGGACATTATCACATAATGTGGACCCTGGCAGAAAACCGGATCAGCTGATCTTAGGAAATATATGCCGACAGGATCAGGTAATTGTGACTTATTGATAGTCATGGCAAATTCTAGTTTCACCGGATATTGCCTACGTCTTAACACAAATGGAAGATCTGTATTAGTTGGTGCCAAGTCTATTCGTGAAATAAAGAAGTCTGATTTTCTGCAGTTCCTGAAAAGTACCTTGTACGTTAATTAAAGGACAATTCCAAAGTTTTACTGCCTTTAAATTTAGGATTCTAAATTGTGTATGTAATAGTTAAAGTATGATCTAATTTTTTTATCTTGCTGTTTTTCAGCTTATATATTATGGATTACTTGTCTGTAATCAGCGTGTGAATAAAATTATTTCTCAATATTTTACTTTTATGAACATTTAAAATTGAAAATTATGAAATTACAAGGAACTTTGTGAATCTCTATTTCTTAATTAAATAATATCAGACTAAACGGAATTTGTTTAATTGTTTTTCTTTGTACCTTCTTTTTTATGTTTATTGAAAGATATCCTTTCCCATTT
This sequence comes from Dolomedes plantarius, assembly GCA_907164885.2. Taxonomy (NCBI): domain Eukaryota; kingdom Metazoa; phylum Arthropoda; class Arachnida; order Araneae; family Dolomedidae; genus Dolomedes; species Dolomedes plantarius. The sequence goes on from OU015491.1 coordinate 111,025,303, forward strand.
CCGATGCAAAATGCCTTTTTTCTATTACTTTTACTGATCCCCGATAGATGGCGGTACCAACCAAAAGTGCACAAGTGCAGTGTGTTTGTATCCATAAGTGAGGAGCAGCGTTGGTGGTTTGATTTATACGATAAATTCTGTATGCTCTCTCTCCCTATAGATTTAACAACTTTTGACTTTTCACCAGTAAATTAAACTTACTGCTTTAAAGAATAAACATATGAAATTCTTATGCGTATTCTAACCCGATGCCAGTGTCAGTTGTAACGAAACCACTTAAAAGAAACTAAGTTTGTTTAAATAGACACTCTTTAGTACAAATTCTAGAGTTCTTTGAATCGTTCATATGATAGATACATATATAAGTAATTATATGGCATCAAATTGTTTTCTCACGTACTCTAGGTGACAAAATAGAACAAATAGCGTTCCCAGCATTTTCAGCGACAAAATTTTTTTCACCAAGCACTAGCTCCCTAGAATTTGAGATCGGGCTTGTTGTCAAAAGACGACTGTTATATTACTTTATATCCCTGTTATATTACTTTGGCCATAATGCGCACAGTAAAAACGATATATATTTGAAATATAACTAAAAATAAGGATAACAAAAAAGAACAATTTAAAAAAATTCTGACGATTAGCTGAAACGTGTTTCCTTTGCCATCAGTGTTTATTTCGTATACGAAAGAATGAGGGAAAATAGCCGATGTTCCATACAGGACAAGTGATGAATTAAACAGGCACATTATCTTTCCTCCATTTCGTGGGAACAGAATCAAACCTTCGAAAAACATATCCGTTTTTCGCACCTGTGGTCACTAAACCATCTAAAAATTCTATTTTATTAAACATACAGGCCGTTGCTGTATGTACAGGCATATATTTGGTTTTAGAATCATTTACTATCAATGCCATACGATTTGCAGCCACCTGTAAAAAAAGAGAATACTTCTCACAGGGCTGGTACGCTCCTAGCAACTAAATCGATTTCATCAGCATAAGCATTATTATTATTATTATTATTATTTACACTGATGTTAGCGCGAACGTATTATGGGAACTATTATTCCCATATTACGGACATCAGAAGGTATGAGAACAATTAGGACTTAACATGTTCTTTTATTTAAAAGTTTACACATAACATAGATTTACAGTTACGAAACCCGGCTCGTAGTTCATCGCAGTGAATTCGGAGCGGAGAAGCGTACGTACCACGCTAGTACGGAAAAGTGAAGTAGTCAAGATCGGTGTTCCAATGTCCGCGGCAATTCATCAAACCTGCGCGAACCAGATGCGCAAAACGCGACGTCGGAGTTGTCTGCGAGTTGGGTTGCCACAGTATTCCCCCCAAGTACCATAGGTACTGAGGGTTACAAGTAACGGGGGTTAAACCGAACCCGTCGACCAGAACGCGTTGATACTGGAACTGGAGTCGTTATTGGAGTCGGCGAGGGCGAAGCTCTCGTAACAGTTGTAGGAGTAGGTACGCTAGTCGTGACAGAATCATTCGGATTCAACACAGGATGCTGCGACGTCAGGGAGTCGCTGGTGGTGAGGAATGCTGGCTTTAAACGGTCGAGGCCAATAACACAATTCTTACCATTTATAAGCAATGTGTAATATTTAGCCGTTCTGTCCATTACCTTGAAGGGTCCGTTGTACGGATGCTGTAGTGAGCGCCGGATCCCATCATAGCGCACAAAGACATGAGAGCACGATTCGAGAGAAGGGTGCACGAAGGTGGTCGGATTGTGGTGAGCAGAAGTGGGAGTTGGTGAGAGACTCTGCATTAAGCTACGGAGATGTTGGACGAACTCGGATGGTTCGACGGCAGAAAATCTGCAGGGAGGCGGAGAGTAGAGCCATATACAAGCTCTGCACTTGTGCACTGGAGGTCTTCCTTAAACGAGGAGCGGAGTCCCAGGAGGACTAGTGGGAGAGTCTCAGTCCACCGGTGGTTTGAGTGACATCTAAGGGCCTGTTTAAGTGAGCGGTGAAAACGCTCAACTAGCCCGTTGCCCGCTGGATGGTACGGCGAGGTGCGGATGTGCTTCGTGCCTAGTAGTGACATCAGATCAGAGAAAAGATGTGCTTGAAACTGGCGTCCTTGATGGGTGGTGATGACGGAAGGGGTTCCAAAACGGGCAACCCACTGACTGATGAAAGCGCGTGCTACTGTCTCAGATGAGATGTCCGTTATCGGGATCGCCTCCGGCCATCGAGTATACCGATCCACGTACGTAAGCAAGTAAGTGAATCCCTCCGAAGGTGGAAGAGGGCCCACCAAATCAAGATGTACGTGATCGAAGCGATGAGATGGCGGAGAAAATTGCTGCAGGGGGCTGCGTGTGTGCTTATGTACCTTTGAGCGTTGACAGCTCAAGCAGGTACGAGTCCATGCTGTGATGTCTTTCGCCATTGATGGCCACACATAACGCTCTGAAATGAGCTTCTTGGTTGCTCGTACTCCAGGGTGAGAGAGTCCATGCAGGGAGTGGAACAGACGTTCTCGGCACGCCTCTGGGACGAAAGGACGTACCTTGCCGGTACTGCTATCGCAGAATATTTGCAGATCGTTGGAAAGTTTTAATGGTTGAAGAAAACCAAACTCGTATGCGTCTCTCCAGAGAGAAGACGTTGTATTTCCTGGTCATGCGACTGGGCCTTAGCGAGTTCGGTGAAGTCGAAACTGGTGATACTCGCAATGTGGTCCAGGCGTGACAAGGTATCTGCAACAACATTCTTGTTTCCTGGAACATGGCGAATGTCTGTAGTAAACTGCGCTATGAAGTCGAGGTGCCTCAACTGACGGGACGAGCAAGAATCGGAGTTCTTAGTAAAGGCATACTTTAAGGGCCTATGATCGGTAAAAACTATAAAGGACTGACCTTCGAGAGAGTGTCTAAAGTGCTTAATCGCTGAGTAGATAGCTAGCAATTCCCTATCATAGGTACTATAATTCCGCTCAGTGTTCGTTAACTTTCGTGAGAAGAAAGAAAGAGGCTGGAGTCCCAAAGTGGTTTTTGCATGCAGGGCCGCTCCGATGGCAGAATCGGATGCGTCAACCATTAGAGAGAGTTGCTGCCCGGGAGAGTGGAAACCGAGGGAGACTGCCTGTGAGAGATCAGCCTTGCATTTATTAAATGCAGCAAGCGCTTCGTCCGTCCATGGCACAGGACGTTTATCATTCTTTCGAGATTCTTTCAAGAACTCATTCAAGGGCGCTTGAGTATGCGCGGCGTGTACCATAAAACGCCTATAAAAATTTATCATGGCCAGGAATCTGCGGAGCTGGGAAATGGTCTCAGGATTTGGGAAGTTAGTAATTTGTTGCGTTTTCTCAGGTAAGGGTTCAATACCAGAAGATGAAATATTACAGCCCAGAAACGTTACAAAAGGTTTACCAAGGACGCATTTGGCATGGTTCAGTTTAAGGTTGTATTGTTTGAGGCGGTCAAAAACTTGTTGGAGGTGAGAACTATGCTCTTCAGAGGAGGAAGAGGCGATGAGAATGTCATCGAAATATGGCACGCAGAAATCAAGGCCAACAAGGACTTGATGGATGAAACGCTGAAACGTTTGTCCCGTGTTTCGAAGACCTAAAGGAGTGAATACAAATTCGTACAAGCCAAAAGGAGTGGTGACGGCGGTCTTTGGCACGTCATCTGGGTGGACAGGGATCTGGTGGTAAGCCCTGGCCAGATCGAGGGTGGAAAAAATGGACTTATTATGCAAGAGTTGCGTACAATCTTGAATGTGTGGTACAGGGTACCGGTCCGGAACGGTTACGGCATTGAGTCTGCGGTAATCGCCACAAGGACGCCAATCACCGTTTGTTTTTCTAACCATATGCAAGGGACTAGCCCAAAGGACTCTTCGATGGCCGAATGATGCCTTGGGAAAGCAGAAATTCGAATTCCTGACGTGCTGCCCGTAATAATTCCGGTAACAGACGTCGGGGTTTGGAAAACACCGGAGGACCCGTAGTTTCGATATGGTGAAAAACAGAAGTAGATGTAGGATTGGACGGAAGGTAGGATGGATTTGTGAGTTGAGGATAATTTTTGAGAAGCTGGTCGAAACTAGAGTTTTCCCAGAGAATAGAAATATTTGTGGAGCTAGGATTAGTTGAAGGTGATTTGCCTCTCGAAGATATTTTAGTTAGATTGTCGATTAGGGAGTTATTTCGGGCATCGACCAGTAAGCCAAAATGTTTCAGAAAGTCGATGCCTATAATAGGCTGTGAAACGTCCGCGATGACGAACGTCCACGTAAAGGAACGTCGGAGGTTGAGGTCTAACTTGAGCAGTTTAGTTCTGTAAGTGGGGATGTTCGAGCCGTTGGCGGCCAAAAGAACCAAGTCTGACGTGCCTGATGCGTTTGGTACTAACGATTTGGGAATTACCGACAAATCGGCAACTGTATCAATGAGAAATTCTATTGTAGACGAGGGTTCGGCCAAGAGGATGCGATTGATCTGGCGATCGCGTTGTAGGCCATCAGGCGGTCGCCTTATTCGTTTCCCGACTGCCGGAAGGAGCATGGGGATTTACACCATTTGGCTCTTTCTCCAAAGTTGGTGTGGTAGAAACATAGCCCGTTGGCCGCTTCCTTGTATTGGCGAGGGCGGCTTCTCGATCGGCTGTTCTCGAGGCGGTGGGCACCTTTATGTGGGTTACGACCACGTACCAGTGCCGATAACTCGTTCACCTGCTGGGTAAGTCTATCTATGCGAGAATCAAGGTCGGAACCTTGATTGGTGTTTTCTGTACCGGCGACGATGTTTATTTCGGGGGGGGGGGGTGCCAGGTCGTGAATTTTATCTGCAGCTGCAGCCAATGTGCTGAGGTCATCGCTCAGGGTAGCGAGAATACTTCGGGTAGAGGTTGGAAGCCTCGCGAACCATAAAGATTTTAACAAGGGGTCGCCTATCGACGTGCCAGCTGATGTGCGCATTCGCGCCAAGAGTTGTGAAGGGCGTTGGTCGCCCAATTTGAGACCTTTTAGCAGCGTAAGGATTTTGGACTCTTGGCTTTCGGTATTCAACTCAATCAATCACTGCTTTAGAGTATTATATTGGTCCTTGTCAGGTGGATTTAGAACGAAATCAGCAATTGGGTCTAAAACACTGGACTCTAGAGCTGCAATGGCGTGGTTAAATTTTGTGGAGTCCGCCGTAATATTTGCAATGGTAAATTGTTCTTCAATTTGTAAACCATATGTATGGATTGGTTTTCCAGAAAGGAGGTGGTTTAATGGAGACGCGCGAAAGATTCGCGGAAGGGTCGCCGGAAGGTTGCATCATATAAATCAAGGAGGGAAACAATACAAATACAATTCAACAGCTACGTATGCCAAAGGTAATTGTGCAAAAATAAGGTGAAATACAGTTGTTATACGATATAAGTATTCAGTAGGGAAATAATCAAGCTTGTGCAAAGAAAAGTATGTATAGAAATAAAGTATGCAAAGAAAACATCAATACCAAAATGCAAAACAAAAATGACAAAAATAATCTAGCAAAAAAATATGGGAAAGAGACGCTAGCATGTAAAGAAATTACGGGGATAATATCTGGTACAGCACAGTACGAAAATACATTACACAAAAAAAAGGATAAGGGTTGGAAGAGCATATATACGCAATACTGAGAAGGTAAGTTTAATAGTTTACGGTAAAAAAATAACGGGACAGCTTACCGATCACGTAGATAGTTGTGATAATCCATTTAATTAGTCCTAGGGCTTAATTATCCGAGCAGTTAGGCACCACGAAAAAAATAGGCGTGCGACACGTGATCGCTGTTTGATTCTTTGCCTCAAGAATTCAGAATAATCACTGTAAGGTATAAAACCTTGCACCACACATATCGTAAGCGAGGACACAACACACAGTATCAGGATGGTGGAGAAGAAAATTTTTTTTTGGAGCTTCACAAACACGCTGTCTTGTCGGGCCACGTGAGTTATAGCAGATGACAGCCGCGGGGAAAAAAATTCACAGAAAAAGTGAGACGTACTCCGAATGGTTAGCCGCTTAAGAGATCATATGAAGCACAATTTCATCAAAATTGAAGACAAACCGGGACGATGCGGATGGATTGCTGCTTGGTCGGCCACGCGGCAAATCGAAAGCAAAATTGTCCAGTCAGTCTCTGGTCACCAATTTATGGGAAGTATTATTCCCATATTACGGACATCAGAAGGTATGAGAACAATTAGAACTTAACATGTTCTTTTATTTAAAAGTTGACACATAACATAGATTTACAGTTACGAAACCCGGCTCGTAGTTCATCGCAGTGAATTCGGAGCGGAGAAGCGTACGTACCACGCTAGTACGGAAAAGTGAAGTAGTCAAGATCGGTGTTCCAATGTCCGCGGCAATTCCCCAAACCTGCGCGAACCAGAAGCGCAGAACGCGACGTCGGAGTTGTCTGCGAGTTGGGTTGCCACAGTATAATAAATAATTTCGCTTGAAGTGACAGTCTTCCTGAAATAATTATCTACAGATGGTCATTTCTTCTTTCTCTATTTGTAACTTAAAATCGTTTAGTGACTAGGTTCAAACCCTTATAATCAATAAGGATTTCACTCGTCCTTTCAGAGAATGTTTGCTTTTTGAATATGTTGTTTGCTGAGAAGTGTTTGAAGTATTATGCCAACCTACTTTTCACTCGGCATCGTTGAGACCATGGCAATCTCAAGGAAAAGGTTAAAAAAAGAAAAATTAATAATAAGTAGAGACTTGTTTCACTACTATGTAGGGTTGCCAACTTTTTCTGTGACGATTCCGGGACAAATAGTCAAAACTGAACATCATCATCATTATCAGTCAGCCATTACCTACGGCCGAATTCAATGTAACGTTTTAGTTTTTTAGCTAGTTAGCTCTTTAGAAAACCTCAATTTCGCTACCTGTTAGCACATCGGCATACAAATGGCCTGTTCGCTCTCTGATCCGAGCACCACTCTCCGACGAGGGAATGTTCGGCAAACCTCGAAAGATTTTAAGCGAATGCTCTCAATAAGCCAATCAGACAGCCCAAATTCATCGCCAGCGCGACATCAAGGGCCGAATTCAATGTAACGTTTTAGCTAGTTAGCTCTTTAGCAAACCTCAATTTTGCTAACTGTTAGCACATCGGCATCGGCATTCAAATGGCCCGTTCGTTCTCCGATCCGAGCACCACTCTCCGACGAGGGAATGTTCGGCAAACCTCGGAAGATTTTAAGCGAATACGCCATCGGAGTGGGAGGCCATTTTCGTATTTGGTGACCAGAACTCATCGCTCCCATGTTAACGTCCAAAGAGGAAAATTTCGAGGATTTTTAACTTCAAAGCCAATATTTTTTAACTCTTTATTGGAAGTTATACCGAACCTATTGGAATGTATACCGAAGAACGTCAACTTAATTTTAAAAATACTTTTAACCGTGTTCCAAAGGAAATATTTAAAGGAAATTGAAAGGTTTCTTTGGAAATCGGCTGTTTTACGCTTTGTGCGGAAACATTTGGCACAGAGTTGGCTGATTTTCGCCAAGTGCGAATGCTTTTGTACATTTCAGATTTATCTCTGGTTTGGCGGTAAATATGTCACCAATATCTTTAGTTGTTACCAGACGCATGCATGTGCATATTTTTATTTCCCAGTAACTAAACAGCAAAGAAAAGGTTTGCTGATTTATGTCAGTCCTACTCTTTCTCGTATTTGTGTTTTGCGTAGCACTTAATATAAATACCTGCTTGTCATAGCATTTCTATTTTAATATTTAATTATGAATAAACCCTTTGCAGTCCTATTTTCAGTGTGACAAACGATAATAGAACTCTAGTTAAAAACAGGAAATCATTTACGTACAATTTATAATTTTTTAAATATTACGTAACATTTTTGTGCGATGATATTCTTTAAAAGTATTTGAACGCAAAAGATTCTAAACAATCAAATTTAAAAACATAATTTATTACAATTACATAATCACATTACATTGCATTAAATAATTACATTATTATGCTACTCAATCCAGTTATGTGGCATTGTTTAACTGGAGAGTTTGATTTTTTGGTGAAATGTTTTTTAATACATTTTTTTGCTCTCCCTGAAGTCAAAGAAAATATTTAAATGTCTGCCCTCTATTAAATCTGGATTGAAGGCCCAATGTAGCTTAGTTGTAGCGCGTCTGCTTTCGGTACTGAAGGTGCTCGAATCGAATCCCGAGAGCCATTAAATACCTTCGTGTCTAGGCCGGATATGGGCACGTTACGTTCGTAGACCGGAAAGTCATTATATAAGGTCAAAGAGGGTGGGAGAAGGTACGATCCCCCAGATGTCACCCCTGGGGATACTCGGTCAAAATTTAGGTGAAACATGGCTAAGTTGGACTGGATGGAATACTATATTACGACGTACTATATTCAGCAATCACTTTATAAGAGTATAAATAAATATGTTTCTATAAAAATCAATAAATGAGATCTTTTTCAAATCTTTACCTCCCTTTTCTGATTTTTGGTGAATTTTTAAAGATTAATTTTTAGAATTTAATTTATTAAATGCTGACCACGTGATTTCTTTTTCTGGTACTTTAAATTAATTTATCGTCACGTGCATAACTACGAAATAGACAATAATTTAAATTTAAATTTAAATTCTATTAACTCAGCAATAATTATAGCTTAAAAACCTCTACTGACCAATTTCACGAGCACCCTTCCTCAAATTAATCATCAGTCATCATTGGATAAGCCTTTCTCCCATGTACTCCCAAAAGAGCCATAATGGCGGTAGTCAGTTTAAAACTTTTTAATCTTTTTTTTTATAGTATCCAAACTTCAATTTTCACACTAAAATGAACTATCATTATCTACTTCGAAAGCCAACAGGAAAATTATTCAGAAGTAATTTTAAGTGTAGGAATTTGATATGTTTCAGTTATCAAAAGTCAGATTTATAACTGAAGTACTAGATAAATACTAGTCAATCAGAAGAGCATCTATTTTTTTTAAATAGGCAAAAGGAGATTTTAGAGAGAAAAAACACAAATTAACTTACTTCAAAATCGTAAGCATTATTTTTCATTGATGCATGAACACATGCACTTATAATACCACACGGATCGTAATAAAACGAAAGAAAAAGATGATGCTTTGAAGTAGGAAGACTTCAAAGCATCTTGCCATCGTTTTATTAAATTAAAATTCCCGCTGAAAAAAGAAGAAATATTGTATGTTTGTCGTCATTGCACACGGCTAACAGACACCGGAAATTAATTACTCTAAACAATCTTAAAAGGATTTGGCATCTTTGATTTAGAAGGTTACCATACAAGGGTTATCATAATTTTCTATTTCAATACGCTTATCGCTTACTAGGCAGCGTTTGGTAAAGTGAAATTCGAAAGTGAATAATATTCATTGTTTTTCTCATTAAAAACGGCGTGTCCAGGCGTAATTTTTATCAAAAACCGCAGATTTTAAATAAACTAAGGTTTACATAGTAGGAATTTCTTTAAGTATGGATAGGTTTCGAGCAAGAGTCTCCGCAAAAGGAGGCAATGCTAATCTCCATAGGGTTTCCTAGTTATGTTCTCCAAAGGTCTCCAAGATGGCCGCCTCACTCCAATGGCGTATACTCTCAGTAAGCGAATCAGACAGCCGAAATTCATCGCCAGCGCGATATCAAATGTAAACAAACATGGAAACTTCGGAACAAGGCGAAACGTCGCACCGTCACTGGCTACGTCAGTTTTCGTCTGCTATAGATCCCGTGATTATCGGGTGGCAGAAAACAGAAGTCGTTCCTATGCGTTTGCATGTGTTTTTGGACGATACCTTCATTTTGAGTTAAATAATTTAAGTTTATTTTTAAAATTCCTCATATTAGTTGTATGTAACAGGTATTTTAACACTTTTTTTTCAATATTTCGTAAGGTTTAAGAGAATATGATCATTCTTTCGTTGAGAATGATTATTATTATGTTGAGATATGTATAGATATCAGGATAAGTTACTTCAGGCCAGCGCCTTGTATCGTAACTCCAGTCTTCCTCTGTCAATAAATACGGGTCACATACTGAATAAACCTTTCCGGGCTGAATGTTTACCTGAATGTTTAATTTAGTGATATACCTTTGTTTAGATACCGTATCTAAAGACTTTGCGTAATCTGAGAGCATTTTATTCAACAAGCTGTAAGAATGCTCATTGAACGCCATGTTAAATTATGCAATGTTTTGCCACTCCTCGCCAAACAAGAGGTAAAATCTGCAAGAGTTGAGATGTGACATGCTGCGAGACACTGCCCTACTAGGGCAGTGTCTCGCGATAAAATAAAAATAATAAAAACGAGAAATGCCTGGATACGCAACAAAAGAAAAATGAATCAAATGATTTTAAATTTGTGGATAGAATACTTACAAATATTTTCATAATTCTATGTTCAACTTTATTTGAAATATTTATAATTCACTATGTTAAATTACCGGAAGCTTTATTTTTCTTTTCTTTTAGCAAAATGCCACATTTTTTTAAAAGCAATTAGTAGAGAATACAGATGATGAAAAATATTACGAATATGGAGGATATGAAGTAAAATATATTTAAAACAAAGTTTAGCTAAATATTAAAATATCGTTCTATTCAGTAATCTAACCTTCCAAAATCTATTTATTTTGACATAAAAAATTTTTTCTGATAAAATGATACACTGAACTTTATGTGATGTCCTTGTTTCAATTAAATACATTTAATAAAAGCTTTTAAAATAGTATCATATTGATGTGTTTCCCATCTCTCTATATAAAAATGTTTGTTTGTTTGTTCGTATTTTATGCGCTGCCGTACCGTTCATCCGATTGCGATTGCAATCACCATCTGTGCTATAACCGTGTACTTCCTGATCTGTATATAAATTGATCTTGTAAATAAATATCGCGGAAACTTTAATTTTAGTCTGTGACGTTCACGCTACCTGTCGGATTACTACGACGTCACAACGTTCAACGAATTTACAAAACTAGCCGCTGCGCGACCAGCATGGTCGCTTTTAGATTTATATTTCTTTTGCAAAACAACTCAATTGAAAGTAACATATGTAAGGAATGTTACCATTACCTGTCATAATAAATATACGTTGTTAAGGGGTAGTGAAAACTCAGACAAAAAATTTATAATCATTGATAAATTCACTATAAGGCTGATTCTAAAACATCATGATTAAAAAATGTGAATTTCCATTACTTCAGAACAGAGTTAAAGATAAGTCTGAGAAACCCAACACCAATGATTTTAAAAATTATATCTCTCACTATATGTACTATTTTTCAAAACTAAGATATCTACACTTTATCATTACATCAAATAAGAAATTGTTGGGGAAAATTTTCACTTATAAAATGGAGTGAAAATTCAGCAAATACTAAAATATAGTACAGATTACATTTCTCTCTGTATGTATTATTGTTCGTAATTCAGATATCTCCACTTAATCATATTAAATGAATAAATTAAAATTATTTCGTGTATAAATTAAAATTATTCATGAGTAAAATACAGCAATTAAATTGTACCAAATTACGTGCTATCGTCGAGCCACACGCGGACAGCCGCTAATGTTTACATCCGGTAGTTGCAGCCGTTCGGATTGTAGAAATATCGCCGATTTTTGTGCCGCATACCTACGCGTTTTATATAAATAGATGTCAATTTCAATTTAAAAAAAAATTAGAATAGTTTCCGCTACATTCCGGGACAATTTAGCATTCATCCGGGATCAGGGACAGCGATTCCAATTCCGGGACAATCTCGGCCAATCCGGGACAGTTGGCAACCCTACTACTATGAAGTAAATACATGAAGCTACAGAGTAGCTTCATGAGTAAATACCATGAAGTGTGATTTGAAATGTTTGAAATACAAGAGGGCTTTTGGGATGCGCAAGGCCCAATTTTGTGAAATCCTCCACTTCACAGAATAGAAAGAAAACAATGTAAAATGTTTGTAGAGTTACTATGCTACCGGTTTACTTATTTTTAGAACACCACCTTTAGCAGTTGATTAAGTGTCAGATGATTAAGCGTGGTGATTTCGTTCTGACTCCATGAGAGGTATGTCCTATGGACCTGAATTCTCGGCTGCATATAACTCAAATTAAAACACAGTGTTTACTATATTATACACTTTAATCACATTAACAAAAATAAAAATTAACATTGAAATGAAACATCATCTACTAGATGCGCGTTAACTAGAATGCTAAAATCCCCGTGTTTAGTTAGCACTAAGAAAACGTGTTGCACTACATGATCAACAGGTGCGTCATTCCTAAACCAAGGTCAAGGTCAAGGTAATTGGTTTTACGAAGTACCTAGCTAGGCGCTGCGCTTGCTTTAAAATTCGAACGGAAATATAAAAGGTAACATAAAGACGGATTTCGAAAAAAAAATTGGCCAAAAGGCAACAGAATTTGGAATAAACACTCAGTTGCCGCTTGGATCAGAATACTGTCCAGGCTCCAGGCTTAGACCGGTGTGAGAGATCCGTTACTTCAAAAAGCAGAAGCAAAACGAAGGATCGAATAAGATACCTTGACAGTGATGCAAAGACAGGTGAAAGAGCAATTAAACATACAATTTTTGATTGCTTCTGAACGGGGATTGGAGAAGGAACAACTGCCGCCATCTATCGACAGGGTGGGGAACCAAAAACGAAGTCTCAAACATGGGAAAAAGCAAGTTTACAAAGAATTAGAATTAATAAATTGAGAAATAAATTTATTAGAAAGTAATTTAAGTGGAGTGTAGTGAGGTAAGGAGAAGTGTCGACATGACGCGAGTCCAAATAGGACAGGAGCAAGTTATTAATTAAAAATAAATTGGTTAAATAGAAAAAAGGGCCCAAGGGGTTTTGGTAAAAACCAAATGACGAAATTGGAAGAAAATAAGAAATTAATCCTGTGTAGTTGAGAGCGTAACAACGCTCTCATAGAGGTGGAAAACTCTGTCCATCGGGTGCGGAGCACTTTTGATGGCAGTTGGAGCTTCTTTGAATGTAGCAAGAATCAATTTCTTATCGTAGTTGGCTTTATAATAGTCCCAATATGGTGAATCGACGATATTGTGAATTGTGATTATTCGTGCCTCTAGAGAATTAGACACGAAGCAGAGACTCCATCAGAAGGCTTTTTAAATACATTTATTCGGACAACACAATTCAGAACGCCGCTCGGCATAGCGCGTCCGACCTGTGAGAGATTTTTCTCATCGACTCACACGTGACGGCGCGCATCTCTCAAGTGAAGGGGGAAAGAAATAATGTCACGTGGTTCGCCTCTCGCAGATTAGAGCGGGAACACTACAGAGTATGCCCCCAGTGACGTAGTCACGATTACAGAAAATTGGTAATTAATGCATAGGTACATAGTGAGAATTATACAAACAGTCTGGAGTACAAATGAAAATTCGTATGATGCCAAGAGGGAAATTGGCATGATTTACAAGAGAGATACACGAGGTTACATATGCATTATATGAAATAAAAGGATAGGTAGATTATGTACAAGTGATATTACAAAATATTTTTACACAATATATTCAGAAACAAGGTGTTGTGGAAAGTGAACTTTGCGACCAGATCTGGTGATGGTCTGTTCGACAGGAATTGTTTGAGCATTCGTAGGCTCAGTTTGCATTTGAGGTCCATAAGGTTAAAGAGAATCTGAAAGTTGATATGCAGGTTTGATACGATCAATAGAGACTGTACTCTGCTTCCCGTTTAATTCCAAAAGTTTTGTCATTTCTGTCGACCACTAGATGGGGTCCCGTGTAAGAAGGTGATAAGGGAGGATTGACTTTATCTGATCTTAAAAATACATGTGAACAGGTTTTCAATGAGGGATTGACATAAATTTTGGGATTGCCGTGTACGCAAGTGGCAATAGGATTTAAGGTTCTCATTGTTTTAATTAACTAGGACACATAAGTAAGGGTAATGGGTTGTTTGACAGTATCACTGGTAATGAGATCGGAAGGTAGTCTGAGATTGGTGCCGTAAACAAGCTGGGCACAGGTGGCTTTGATGTCACTTTTGAGAGCAGTGCGCAATCCTAGTAAGACTATGGGAAGGATCTCAGTCCATTTAGTTTGGTTGTGCGCTTTAAGAGAGCTCTTGAGATGACGATGAAACCTTTCAATGATACCGTTGGACTGTGGATGGTAAGCAGATGCTCGGATTCTGTTGCATCCTAATATGTTAGTGAGCTCTTTGAAGAGAGTAGATTCAAAATTTCTACCCTGATCAGTAGTTATAGTAACAGGGGATCCAAATCTGGAGATCCAACTGTGTACTAATGCTCGAGCAGTGGTTTCCGCAGTCATATCGATTTGGTATGTTGAAAGATTTTAGCTTTTTGGCATTTAGTACAACTGCGAACCATAGATTTTATGTATTTACGCATGCCAGGCCAAACGAATCGTTTAGAGATCAAATTTAATGAGGCTGATATACCTGGATGGGAGAAAAAATGCATAGTTTGAAAAACAGATTGTCGCATACTTTTGGGAACAAAAGGTCGAGGGTGTGTCTGTGACATATCGCAGTATAAATATATATCTTCGAGAGGAAAATAGTGTTTTCCAATCTTAAAGAGGAGGTGTCAGATTCGATAAGTTGTTTCAGCTCGTCATCAACAGGGCCCGACTTAGCCTAATTGGGGCCCGGGGCAAAAACTTCTTTGGGGGCCCCCCCTCTGCTTCACTACTTTAGTAATGAAGAACCGAACTTTATGGAGGTATTTAAATTTTTCACATCATTATAGATATATAGCAAGAAAATTGACTAGAACCTAAAATAGCTATAAAGTCCCCTCCTCCAATGGTCAGACGAAATATCGTTCTGTCCATTTTATTGATTTTCTGACAATTCTATGTCCATCATTAAAAGGGATACAACACATCTAAGAAAGTTCATTAAAGAAGGAAACGTAAAATAAACTTTCTATTCGATTTGGGGGCCCCTCTCTAATGTGGGGGCCCGGGGCAACTGCCCCTTATGCCCCTGCCTTAGTCAGGCTCTGGTCATCAACGGTCTGAGCAGTGGCGAACTCTTTAAAGTTTAGCACATTAGGAGAAATTGAGTCTATCTCAATGCGAGATAGTGCGTCGGGCACGCTGTTATCAGAACCGTTGGTGTACCGAACATCGGTAGAAAACTGCGAAATATAATCTAAATGGCGCAGCTGCCTAGGGCTACATTTATTTGAGTTTTGTTGGAAGGCAAATATAAGGAGGTTTTGGTCTGTATAAATAACAAAATTGCGACCTTCTAGCATATGCCTGAATTTTTTTATGCAAGAGTAAATAGCAAATAATTCACGATCGTAAGTTGACCAATTCCTCTGAGCTTTATTTAGTTTACAAGAATAGAACGCTATGGGTTCCCACTGTTCTTCCGAGAGCTGCATTAAGGATCCACCAATCGCGACATTACTAGCATCAACCCATAAACTTATCTGGGCACCAGGAACAGGATGTCTTAATAGCGTAGCTTGAGCTATAGCTTCTTTTGAAGCAGTGAATTAGAGAGTTGCTTCGTCGTTACATTGTAATTGCTCAGTGTTGCTAGCACTGGAACGGGGATGTTTTTTCTTATTTTTATGTCCTTCTAGGAATTTAACGAGAGGAGCTAAAATGTCGGCAGCTTTGGGAATACATCGTCGATAAAAATTGAAAACACCTAAATAACGCCGTAGTTGAGTTAAGGTAGTCGGTCGGGGAAATTCCAGGATGCATGAAACGCGATTAGGAAGGGGTTCAATTCCTTCAGCTGAAAGCTTGAATCCTAAGAATTCAATAGTAGTTTGCCCAAATTGACATTTATCAACATTAATGCATAGTCCATACTCTTTAAGTTTGGAAAACAACAACTGAAGGTGTTGCATATGTTCATTTTCACTCTCTGAGGCGACAAGCAAGTCATCAACAAATGCATAAACAAATCCTAAGTCACGAGTTACTTCATCTATAAAGCGTTGAAAGGTAGATGACGCATTGCAAAGGCCAAACTGCATGCGCGTGCTTTCGAAAAGGCCAAAGGGAGTGCAAATCGCAGTTTATCATCAGGATTTTTATGTACATCATCAGGATTGATGGGAATTTGGTGGTACGCTTTTATCAGGTCAATGTGACTGAAGATTTGTTTACCATGTAATTCAGCAGTGAAACCTGCAATACAGGGGATAGGATACTTCTCTTTAATAGTTTGCACATTTAGAGTACGATAATCACCAACAGGTCTCCAATCGACAGAACCCTTCTTCGGCACCATGTGCAAAGGCGAAGAGTAGTTACTTTTGGAGGGTCTCATGTGACGAAGCTGTAGCATCTGCTGAAATTCAGCTTTTGCGAGTTTTAGCCGATCTGGTGCTAACCGTCTAGGGTTAGCCGCGACTGGAGGTCCCTTAGTGTTTATGTAATGCACAGTATTGTGCTTTACCGGTTGGTTAGGGTCCGGTAATTTTGTAATTTCAGGAAATTGTAGCAATAGTTTACCATATATATTATTAACACAATTAGGTTTTACAGAGAAAATATTGCAAACACTTAATTTAGCAGGAGTTTTTAAATGAGTAATGGAATCGATAAGACGGTGATTCCGTAAATCAAGCTTTAAATTAAAATAATGCAGGAAATCAGCTCCTAAAATAGCACATAAAACATCACAAATGTAAAAAGAAAAAGTAAACGATCGGCGTAAACCTAAACTAATAGTAATACTCTTTCGACCATAAACATTAATTTTTGTGCCATTAGCGGCACGAAATGTTTGGAGAACTGGCTGTGATTTATCTCGTTTGGTAGCAGTTATCAGACTGGCGTCAGATCCAGAGTCAACAAGAAAACACATACCCGTATTTCTGTCTCTCACGAAAAGGCGACGAGAAGGTGCGGGGGAGAGGTCCGTCGCTTCTACTCTTCCCGCCTCCGGTTTCCCGCAAATGAACAGAGCGGATTGCATTTGTTTGCTTTTTCTTGGAATTTTGTACGATACCAACAAATTGTTGAATCCTTACCGCGTGACTTAGAGCGGTATCGAGGATGATTGTATTTTCTAGAAACACTTCTAGAATGTCGAAGTTCGACGACTTCTTTTCGTAGCTCTTGAATTTCTTTCAACAGCATTTCTGTGGACGCTGAAGTCAGAGCGGCGGCTGGTGTAGGTGTGGGAATCGAAACTGCAGCGATGTTCGAAGGTGTTAAATCCAAGATGCGATCGGCGATCTCTGCCGCTTCATCGGGAGTGATGGGGTCGAGAGATGCGAAAATAGTCTGCACAGGGGTCGGTATTTGTTGGGTAAATAATTCCAAAAGAAGTGCGTAACTTATATTGTGGTTTTCTGCTCTTCTATTCATTAAACGCAGCAATTCGGTGGGTTTCCTATCGCCGAGGCTTTCACCAGCTAGTAGCTTACGTATTTCCAATGTTCGGCTTTCTCCGCATCTTTCGATGATTTTAGTTTTTAGGTTCTCGTATGGATGTGTAGTATCAGGCTTCATTATAACGTCGCGCACCATAGTAGCAGGTGCAGGAGGCAGGGCGACAACATAGTTGAATTTTGTTTTCGCGTCAGATATAGATTTGGGAGTTGCTAACGCGAAAGTACTTTCCAGCATGTGGAACCATAAAGCGGGGTCCACCGATATATACGGAGGTATTACGACTGCAGAGGCTTCTGTTGTTGATTCAGGGAGAGTGACATGGTTGCTGGCGAAAACGAAATCGGAAGTTCAATGACGCAGATCGAATACGCAGTCTGTGTTCGAAGGCCGGTCACCAAAATAATAGTCCCCATATGGTGAATCGACGATATTGTGATTCTTCGTGCCTCTAGAGAATTAGACACGAAGCAGAGACTCCATCAGAAGGCTTTTTAAATACATTTATTGGGACAACACAATTCAGAACGCCGCTCGGCATAGCGCGTCCGACCTGCGAGAGATTTTTCTCATCGACTCACACGTGACGGCGCGCATCTCTCAAGTGAAGGGGGAAAGAAATGATGTCACGTGGTTCGCCTCTCGCAGACTGGAGCGGGAACACTACAGCTTCAAGTGCCATAATGTATTTAATAAAGTCGATGTCCGATAAATCCGGACTGGAACCCGAGGGATAAACAGGGGCCGGTTGCTCCTTATTTTCCACAACTATTTTTGCGTAGGAAATTGATCTGTCTACCGTTTTCCTTACCTGGGGATAATTAGTTGTGGCACTCACTGTATTCGTATCGCGCTGGGTCGATTCGCGTGAGGAACGCTTGGTTTTTTTCCCATTAGTTGGGAATTTAGGGCCTTTTCAGTAGTTTGCCGGGTGGGGACCCCTACAAATGGCACAGGTGCAAGTATGTCCGGGTCATTCTTAAACCAGGTCCAACCAGCTTAGTTAAGTGAGAAATCAAGTCTTGGGTAGTAAAAGTTGTACGGGACAATTGTGCGCAGTTGGGTCTCTTCTTCTACTGCGTCGTTTCCAGTTTCCAGAAAGAAAAAGAGTGTTGTAGAGTACGCTACATGTTTGATATGTATGAACAGTACATGACATATGTTGACGTAGGAGTTTAATTCCTTTTTAAGAACCGCTGCAATGAAGCTGGTAAATTTCGGGTCGAAGTTTACTATTCAAAACTAAAAATAACTACAGCAACCTAAGCAGTTACAGCTTGGAATTAAAAATAACTATAGCAACTCAAAAACTTATTAGAGGGTCGCGATCAACCCATTGAGAATCCGAGCTTTATTGACGTTGTCTTTGTGATGCAGATGTATACCCTCTTGTACTCTCCACCACTAGCATCGCTTTACAGCATAATATCTCAACCATCAAAATATTCAACGATTCGGTCCTATGAGCAATCGTCTTCTGTGAGTTCAATTATTCGTTCTTTCTCGAACTTGCTGTGGTACTCATATGGTCTTCGGGCCCTTGCTAGAAATATTCTCATAGTCTGTTAGGATCATAGCTGCAACCAATACAACAGCCGTTCTAATTGCCTTAATGAGCAAGTTGCATCGCTGACATGTGTTTTGCGATGCATGTTTTCTATGTCAGGAGGGTTTAAAAAAAATCAGCCAAGTTTTACGTTTATAGTAGTATTTAATCGAATTGTTACGAATATTCATTCATTTAGGGGCCCCGGGGTTGCCTCAATTGGATGGCAAATCTGTACTGTCCATCTGGCGCCCAGGTCTTCAATAATGGAAAATGTCACCGAACTTGGGAAATGAACCGTCGGCTGCGTGTACAGGCATTGCTTCGTAGCGACTGGTCGACAGTTTGGCAAGGCGTATAAGCGAACGCTGTGGTCGCTGTAATTTTCGAATATTCATTCATTCATTTATTTATTTTTGACATAGAAGAAAATACATTTTAAATGTGGCCAGAGGTAGCCTAGTCGTAGCGCGTCGGATTTCGGTGCTGAAGGTGCTCGTATCGAATCCCGATCAGAGCCATTAAATATCTCCGTGTCTAGACCGGATATGGACACGTCCAATCCGTAGACTGGAAAATCCCTCTATGAGGTCAGAGAGGTTGGGAGAGGGTACTATCCCCCTGATGTCATCCCTGAGAGTGCTCGGTCAAAAGTGAGGTGGAACCTGGCTAAATCGGATCCCGGCCCTTGTGGTGCCATTATAAACCGTAGCTTCACCCCTCAGCCCGCTAGTCTATATGGACACGGTCTGGAACTTATTCAGCCCAGGGGGCATTAGAAACAACAACAACAACAACATTTTAAGTATTGAAGTATATGAATCATGAAAGTTAATCTATATAAATAAAAATGTAAACGTTCGTTTGTTCAAAACCTCAAATATCCGAAAGTTCTTCACCGATTTCAATGAATTTTTTACACAACGTTGCATTCGAATACGTGAGTGTTTTTATTTACCTATTATATAGATGCCACACCTGTGACAGGTATAAACATGCTTTTTTGAAACAAACGCTATACTAAGTATTTTACCGCAAACGAGAAATGTCTTTCCCTTCCCCCTCAGAACAGAAATTTGTCACGGTGTGGTGCGACCCCACTATCAGCTGTCCCCACAGGTCGTAAAGTACGGAGGGATCGTACTAGACAATAAAAGGCCATCGAAGAGATAAGAGAACCACTGTCTGGTGTTCGACTGATTTTCATTTGAATTCCAATTATATCGTGAAACTCGGCTCTTCGGAGTGATTTCTTACAGCGGATTGAAATATTTCGTTTCGCATTGCGTTGGAATTGAGCTGTGTCGTTTACCATAGCGTTCATTTCGTGAGTATAGTTTATTTATTTTTATTTTTTTTTCCTTTTTTAAGGTTTTGCAAATTTATATGTTTTTGTTATAACTTTCTTTCTTCTTTTTCAGTGCAATCGATCTGCTTTAGTGGCCTTCAAAAGGGTAATTATTTCGTTTGTCATTGCGTTGGAAGTATAGTTTATTTATTTTTGTTTTTCTCCTTTTTTAAGGTTTTGCAAATTTATATGTTTTTGTTATAACTTTCTTTCTTCTTTTTCAGTGCAATCGATCTGCTTTAGTGGCAGAAGGTTAATTATTTCGTTTGTCATTGTGTTGGAATTGAATTGTGTCGTTTACCATAGCGTTCATTTCGCGAGTATAGTTTATTTTTTTATTTTTTTATTACGTTTTTTAACTGTTTTTTCTTATTTTTCTGTGCAATTGTCGGTGGAATTGAGCTGTATCGATTGATTTTCATTTGAATTCAAATTATATTGGGAAATTGACCTCTTCGGATTGATTTTTTCGAACGGATTGAAATATTTTGTTTCTCACTGCGTTAGAATTGAGTTCTGTCGGTTAATATGCGTTTGAATTGAAATATTTCGTTAGTATTATATCTTTTCCGTTGTTTTGCCTTTGTTTTTTAGTTCGTGTGTTTTCCTTTTTTAACGTTTTGCAATGTTATATGTTTTTGTTATAACTTTCTTTCTTCTTTTTCAGTGCAATCGATCTGCTTTAGTAGCCTTCAGAAGGTTAATGATTTCGTTTGTCATTGCGTTGGAATTGAATTGTGTCGTTTACCATAGCGTTCATTTCGCGAGTATAGTTTATTTTTTTATTCTTTCATTGTTTTTTATTACGATTTTTTAACTTTTTTCTTATTTATATGTGCAATTGAGCTGTATCGATTGATTTTCATTTGAATTCAAATTATATTGGGAAATTGACCTCTTCGGAGTGATTTCTTCGTGCGGATTGAAATATTTCGTTTGAAATGATTCGTTTCTCATTGCGTTAGAATTTGAGCTGTGTCGGTTAATCTGCGTTTAAATTGAAATATTTCGTTAGTATTTTATCTTTTTGTTGTTCTTGTTTTGTCTTTGTTTTTTAGTTCGTGTTTTTTGCTTTTTTTAATGTTCTGCAGTTTTATACGTTTTTGTTATAACTTTATTTCTTCTTTTTCAGTGCAAATGATCTGTTTTAGTTCATCAAAATAATGCCTCGCAGAAAATCTAACTTAGGTCATCGTACTCGAAGAGCGGAATCAGTGCGACGAGTAATTGCAAATCAAACTGAGTTAGAGCGGGCATTAGCGAACCAGCGAAACAGACAAAGAATGGTTGAAATACGTGCCGAGGAAGCAGCAGAGCGACGTGCAGCCAGACTTGAGGATGCACGGTTGCGATCACCGCGATCGCGCCGTTCTTCAGCTTCAGATCTGCTTCGTTTGCAACAAAATGAACGTGACAGGCTGGGAGTGACTGAAAGACGTCAAAGAGAAACAGCAGATCAGCGTCAAACACGACTCCGTGCTCAGGAATCACGCTATTACAATCGCCTTGCATTCCGGTACAACCCAGCTGATGATTATAGTTTGAGCCGGCATGTTCTCATCTTCACTATGACTGAAGTGTGCCATCATTGCACGGCTCTGAAATTTAATGGAGAAACGAAAGGAATGTGTTGCGCCGTCGGAAAAAAATTAAATTGACTCAGCTTGGAGAACCGCCAGAGCCATTAAAAACTTTGCTTGCCGGATATACCACCGAATAAAAGCATTTCCTGTCTAACATCAGGAAATACAACTCATGCTTCCAAATGAGTCGTTCGGCGCAGAAATCGTAATGGATCAATTCATGCCAACTTTCAAAGTGAAAGGACAAATTTATCATAAAGCCGGCTCCCTGCTTCCGTACCCAGATGGTCAACATAAATTCCTACAAATGTATTTCATCGGTGAATGCAATGATGAATTGAATGCACGCTGTGGAAGTTCTACCTGCATAAAAAGGTCCATCGTCTCCCAACTGCAAGAGCTTCTTCACGAAAAAAAAAACAATTTAGTACGTTTGTTCAAAACAGCCATTGACATGATGCCATCTGATACTGACAAGATGAATGACAAGATAATGACAAGATGAATCCCAATCAAGATGAATGCTTCTTTCTTCGCATGCTGTTGGTAAATGTGCCCGGTCCAACGTCTTTCCAGCAATTGAGAATTGTCAACGGCGTTACACATGCCACTTTCCGCAGTGCATGTCAAGCTCTGAATTTATTGGAAAATGACCGACACTGGGATGTATGCATTAATGACACGTGCAAGACGTCAAATCCAAAACAAATTCGCGCGTTGTTTGCAATCATATTGACCGCCTGCTCTCCTTCATCTCCAACAGAGTTATGGGAGAAATATAAATCGCACTTGGCTGAAGATATTTTCCGTCGAATACACGAGGAAAATGCAAATATGAACATGGATTTCACAGCAGAAATCTACAACTAAGCGTTGATAATGATTGAAGATTTGTGCTTAGAAACCGTGAACAAAGTTCTCAATCAATTCGGAATGCCATCACCGAATCGATCTGTTGATGCTTCGTTCGATGTAGAATTGCGTCGTGAACAAAATTACAACACGGGCGATCTTTTGTCGTATGTGCAATCAAATATTCCTAAGCTAACGCCTGAGCAAAAATGCATTTGCGATCAAATAATGCAAACTGTCAATAACGGGGTTAGAGAAATGTTCTTATATAGGCCAGGAGGAACTGGTAAAACGTTCCTAGTTAAATTGATTCTGGCAGCAATGCGATCCTAAAATGACATAACCTTAGCTCTTGCGTCGTCCGGAATAGCTGCGACATTGCTACCAGGTGGAAGAACTGCACATTCAGCTATGAAATTGCCATTGAACATGCAATTCATTGAAACTCCCACGTGCAACATTTCCAAAGCATCCGGCATGGGAAAAGTATTGCAGAAATGCAAACTTATTGTTTGGGATGAATGTACAATGGCACACAAAAAATCGCTCGAGGCTCTTGATCGATCATTGCAAGATTTGCGTGGAAACATCAGACGATTTGGGAACGCATTTATATTACTTGCAGGAGATTTCAGGCAAACATTACCTATAATTCCTCGATCGACACCAGCGGACGAAATAAATGCTTCCCTTAAATACTTTACTTTGTGGCGACACGTAAAGACGTTGAAATTATCTACAAATATGCGTGTCCATCTGCAAAACGATCGATCAGCTGAGTTATTCTCACATCAATTGCGGGAAATTGGGAACGGAAAGGTGCCCGTTGATTTGACATCAGGACGAATTTCATTGCCTCATAACTTCTGCAATTTAGTATCGTCAAAAGAAGAATTGGTTGAAAAAGTATTTCCCAATATTCAAACCAATTATAAGAATCATGATTGGCTGATTGAACGAGCTATTCTTGCCGCCAAGAACAAAGACGTCTACGAACTTAACAACATCATTCAGTATAACATTCAAAGCGAGGCAGTCTCATACAAGTCCGTCGACACTGTTGTGGAAGCAAATGAAGCGGTTCATTATCCAACAGAAATTTTGAATTCACTCGATCTGCCAGGGATGCCACCGCACGTACTGCAATTGAAAATCGGCGTGCCAATTATAATGTTGCGAAATATCAACCAACCAAAGCTTTGCAACGGCACGCGGCTTGCAGTAAAAAAATTACTGAGCAACGTCGTAGAAGGAAAGATCTTGACAGGACCATTCAAAGGTGAAGATGTCCTCATTCCTTGAATTCCCATGATTCCAACAAATATGCCATTTAAATTTAAGAGATTGCAATTCCCAATTCGATTGGCGTTTGCAATCAGAATTAATAAAACTCAGGGCCAATCTTTGCAATTGTGCGGGTTAGATTTAGACACGGATTGCTTCTCACATGGACAACTATTTGTTGCGTGTTCTAGAGTCGGCAAACCAGACAATCTATATATCTGCACAGACAATGGAACAACAAAAAATATTATATACCCACAAATATTGTAAAATTAAGCATTTTTAAATTTTTTTTATTTTCAATGCAGAGGGCGAAAGGGAACACAATTCTTTCGACAAGATATTACATAAAACAAGCAAGTACTAAAAACTGAACTATAAAATATGTTGGGGGGTAACGTTACTCGCGCCCATAGCATACTTTAAGCTACACGTGCCCCCTGGGTAGTGTTAAATGAGTAACAGCTTTGCAGCCTTTATAAATTAAACATATTAAAAACGGGCTTTTTCTTTTCTTTCTTTTCCATTTAACCAGACTGAGCCACAGCAACGCGTGGCCGGGTACAGCTAGTTTTATAAATAAAAATTTATTGAAAAATAAAGGAATTTATTTAATAGGGGATTGCGATAGTCAATTATGCATGCAAAAATATATAGCCATTTCTCAATCAGTTGAATGAAAGCATTTGTTCCTCTTTTGTAGAAACTTTGACGAATGCCTTTTCTAAAATTTGTTGAAATTTCTTAAAATTATAAATTATTTGGTAATGAAATCAGAGAATTATTCTATAAATTTGCGAATTTAGCGAGGATACAGCAGATTTAAAGCCGCCAATGAAAGTAATAAATGTAAGATTAAAATGCGTTGGAAAAAAAAAGAAGATGATCCAAACATTCAGTCTTGAGTCCCTTTTAAGGAATACTTGCCCCGAGAACAACCATGATGTCCAAAACCATTCCTTCAGGCCTGCAAAGATCTTAGAGGTAACGGTGTTTCAAAATATAGATCAAACTTCAGTGTCTTTCTTTGAAATCCATTATATGAATGAAGTGCATTCACATTTATGAAGTAAACTAGCTGAAAACCCGTACTTCGCTACGGAGTACATTCAAATTAAATACAACGGTAAATGTATGCAATTAATGCCAAAAGTATGTATAAATATATTTATAACTAGCGGCCCGTCCCGACTTTGTCCGGGTTGAACAAAATATTATACCAATAAATTTCCAGTTGATAGCCAATAAATTGTAAATCTTTTTTTACCTTAATAATAACCTAAATAATACCTCAAACTAATTTTATGTTAGTTAATAATTAAAATAAATTTTTTAAAAGAAATAGGCGTGCCGGAGAACGGCTAGGTTCGAACCGCTAGCGTCAGAACAGAAGCCCACCGC
Organism: Dolomedes plantarius; assembly: GCA_907164885.2. Lineage (NCBI taxonomy): Eukaryota > Metazoa > Arthropoda > Arachnida > Araneae > Dolomedidae > Dolomedes > Dolomedes plantarius. Next base: position 111,050,755 of record OU015491.1, read on the forward strand.
GATAGCACCACGATAAGGATCGTTGAAATCTTCGGAACAAAAAGCGGTAGAAGACAGTAGCGGATACAATGGAGATTGTTAGGATTAAGCCCCTAACTTTATTTCTACTGATCAGATATACATAATATATAGCCTATGTCCATCTGGAATAATGTACATTTCAAACAGTGAAAGAATTTTTCAAATAGGTACAGTGGTTCTGAAGATTACCCTCCACGTACAAAATCGCTCTCTCTTTATATATAAGTATAGATAAATACAACGATCAATGTATGCAATTGATGTATTAAAAAACGAAAAAATATATTTATAAAAAATCATAACGGTTATTCTTATAGACAAAATAATGTAGAAGAAAATATTCAAATTAAATCTACTAGAACATACTAAAGAATATAGTATAGTTAATACAGTACAGTTTGAGGAACATACCTCTTACTGTATTACAATATTTTTTTGGATAATGTCCAATCGTCTGCCGCATTAGCAAAAAAAAAAAAAATTTTTTTTTGTCTATTTCGTTATCATGCACGTGACGATAAATTAATTTAAAGTACCAGAAAAAGTAATCACGTGACCAGAATTTAATAAATTAAATTCTAAAAATTAATCTTTAAAAATTCACCAAAAATCAGAGAATGGAGGTAAAGATTCGAAAATGATTTCATTTTAAAGGAATTTTTAGGATTTTTCTCGTGATATAAATTTTATAACCCTCGTGATATAAATTTTATAATTATTATTTTAAATGCAAACTTAAAAAAATTACTAAAACAGATTAAAAATTTAATTTAAAAAAATCTAAGAAGAAATTTTCAAAAATCTTTCTTAGTGCACCCCTACACCATAAGAAGAATGACCATGCAAAATTTCAGCCCTTTAGGTCCAGCGGTTTGGCCTGTGCGTTGCGTTGTATGTCAGTCAGTGAGTCAGTCAGTTACGGAACTGTTTTATATATATATATATATATATATATATATATATATATATAGATGAAGCATTATGCTATGCATCGGGATTATCATAACATCTGTATATTTTTTCTTTATAAAGCCCTATAAGGTAAATAAGAAATGAACTTTTTATATCAACAGGTTTTCTCATCGCTGCAATCTGATTCACCCATTTTTTGGCGTCAAAAGCACCGAGCTTTCTTCGTAATCGTGGTTTAACTTGAATTCCACTTCATGATATTTTTTCTACAGATGGACTGTTCTTTGCCAAGGAGTGTTTATCTTACAGTCCACATCTTTCAGAACAAACCATCGTTTGATGACAATGTTGGCAGCTTCTGTGTATGTGACATTATCATTCAAAACCGCTTATTTAAAGCTTACCTTAGTATTGGATTTCAGAATCAATTTTTTATTTTCATTTAGAGTTGTGAATGGTGTCTTACTTAAGGAAGAACTGTTACTGGTATCCATTTCTGTCAGTAATTTTACTTTTTATTTGTTTACTTTTTTTAAATGTAATTGTACTGCTTGATTTATCCTTACGTAATAATTTTGTACATAAATAAACGCATTTTAGTTTTTGTCACGACCACTTCCCATGAACGAAGTTGAAAACTTCGAGTTAACGTTTCATTTTCCGACGCATTGCTCGTTGCTTGACTTTGTTGTGTACGTCACCTGTTTTGCTGCAGTAAACGAGGTCGAACTCCAACCCAGCAAAAGTGGTGGACATGGTTTTAAAGATAATGGCCTATTCTAGTTGCGAGAATTTTATACGCTTATCACGATTCTTTTTTGCGCAATATTTCAGCGATTGAATGCGGAATCATTCAAGACTTACTCAGTGCTGAAGATGTTGATGTCGTTTAACCAGTGGGTTTAATTTTTAACGCAAGTTTAGTTTTCCCTCTTAGAGAAATGAATTACTTTGGCTTTTTTTAAAATTGGGACAAAATTCAAAATAGAGTTTTTTTTTGTAACCGGTCTGTTTACTATTCTTAAATGGTTTAAGAATTGCAAATATACTGGTTTGACCCTTGCTGTTGACCTACACCTGTCTGTACGTTTGATTAAAAAAAACTAGTACTACTTACTGATTAAGTCACACAGATTTCGATATGCAATATTTGCATGTTAATGGCTTGAACTCGAAGGTGGTTTTGACTTTGATTCTTTAAGTTGTTTGTGCCCTGAATATGTATACACGCGTCAAAATTAGAAAACAAATGGTTTTTCTCTCCACCAGTCGGCGTATTTTCTAAAAGTTCAGTCTAGAAAATTGAAAAATTTTGTACTGGGCATTTCCAATTACATAGCTGAATAATCTGCGTTACATCATCATGTGCCAGATAACATCTAGGTATGAAATAGTTTTCTGCACTAGTTATACGTATTCATGCTAAGACGAGTTTTGATCGGATTGCTAAGACGAAAGTCCAAGCTGAGGCAGAATTTCGAATATGAAATGTAAAAAACAAGCGCCCTGAACGAGGCATCTCAGAAACTCTGGGGATTCCTTAGCGAACAGTTAGAGATGCCAAAAGAAAATAATTGAAGAATAGACCTGAATAAGCCAGGAAACGTCCAGAAAAACTTCCTAAACTAATAGAGAGAGGCAGTGGCGTAGCGAGCCTAACTAGCGCCAGGTGTACGATACCTTTTTGGCGCCCCCCCTCCCCATGGTCTTGGGGACCAAATGGTCCAATGGTCTTGAGAACCATTTGGCGCCGGCGCCCGGGAAATGATAGGCCCCCCCCCCTTTCTACGTCACTGCAAGAAAGTTAAGCACTGGATGATTGAGCACAAACCGCAGTGTATCACTGTCGCAGGTTACCTGTTTCGCGATAGTGTTCAAAGATTACCCTTAAGAAAAGTTAAGTACCTTGGACACTTCACATGCTTTGGGTAGCAACTGTCGTGCTTTTTTCACAAAGCTTTTACAAAAATGCTCGATCCTTAAATTCATGAGAAGTGCCGGTTCTGGATTATACTACTTTAGAAATGGATCCTTTGGACTAATGATTCAACCATGTCATTCCCTAAAGCGGATGGCAACATCAGGAGATAAGTATTGAAGAGTAAGGGCCTGTTCACATAGGAGTCCGTTGCATAGCGTTAAGGGAAAGATGACGTTGAGACAAAAATAAACCAATCATAGGCGTTAAAAACTTCATTGCTAATCGTTTGGAGGCCTATGATTGGTTTATTTTCGTCTCAACATCATCTTTTCCTTAACGCAACGCAACGGACTCCTATGTGAACAGGCCCTTACAGTTCTTTTCAGACTTTTGTCCTCTCGAGATTAAAGTTTGAATGTTGCAGTGTAATGATATTGTTTTTTTTCTTTTGTATTGGTTGGCTTTGGACCACAAAATATTAACAAAAAATGCGAATACTGAGCAGGACCTGCACGTTCCAGGCAGGTATACCAATCAACATTGCAGCAGTACTACCAGAGATAGATACAAAACGGACAAACTTTATAACTACACAGACGGAGAGAGAAATAAAAATCGGTCACGTGCTCGGGCTCACTCAGACTTAAACTTGGACTTGGTTTAGGGACTTCTGGGCTATAGAAGGTACGAATCTTGAAAACCGAGCCTGAACTCATATTACATATGCACAAACAAACACACACACACACACACACACACACATATATATATATATATATATATATATATATGTATATATATATAAGAAACATCTCTAGCTGGCCACCTAAAATCCCTCTAAAAGCCCTCTAAAAGCTCATATTTTGATCAGGACGGATTAAGGAGATCTATAGAGCAAACGTTATGGAAGAAACCTCCTTTCGACTGCCCCCCCCCCCACCTCCCATCAAAACTGCCACTCTTTTTCGGCACCATTACTGGCCGCCATAGAGAAGTTTCACTTAACGCTACCCCCCCTCCCCATATATATATATATATATATATATATATATATATATATATATATATATATATATTTATTTATATGAAACATCTCTAGCTGGATACCCCTCTAAACGCCCTCTAAAAGCTCATATTTTGATCAGAACGGATTAAGTAGGTCTATACAGCCAACGGTATGGAAGAAACCTCCTTTCGACCATCCCCCCCTCCCATCAAAACTGCCACTCTTTTTCGGCATCATTACTGGCCGCCATAGAGAAGTTTCACTGTACACACCCACACACCCACCCACCCACCCCCACACACAGATATATATATATATATATATATATATATATATATATATATATATATATATATATATATATATATATTTATAAGAAACATCTCCAGCTGGCCACCCCTCTAAACGCCCTCTAAATGCTCATATTTTGATCAGAACGGATTAAGGAGGTCTACACAGCCAACGGTATGGAAGAAACCTCCTTTCGACCATCCCCCCCTCCCATCAAAACTGCCACTCTTTTTCGGCATAATTACTGGCCGCCATAGAAAAGTTTCACTGTACACACCCACACCCCATAGTATAAAAGCATGATTGCTCGTGCCATAGTTTTATCTCATTTCTTACCTAAAAAATAGAACTTTTCAGGTCAAAATTAATGGTCAGCTTTCTAGCAAATTTAATATCTATAGCGGCCTGCCACAAGGTAGCGTCCTCGCCCCCATTCTTTTTAATTTATTTGTTAATGATTTTCCAAATCACTCTAATGTTAACTTAGCAATCTTTGCGGACGACACAGCCGTTTATTCTTCTTGTAGAAATTTTAAATATGCGGTCAAAAACATTAATAAGTACATGACTGTCATCCAGCAGTGGCTCGACAAATGGAGAATCAAAATTAACAATGAAAAATGTATTGCAGTTATGTTCACGTCGAAGCGTAAAAAATCCTTCCTAAATCATCAAATTAAAATCGGAAACACAAATCTCCCCTGGTCTGAAACTGTAAAATATCTTGGCATTGTTCTCGATAAAAATATCACTTTTAAACATCACATCACACACGTTAGGAACAAGTTTCGAGCAGCTCGCAGACTAATATATCCCTTAATTGCTCGGAAGAGCAAATTAAGCATTCAAAATAAATTGCTCATGTATAAATCGTTTCTTCGTCCTATACTAACTTATGGTGGGCCAGCATGGTCATACTGTGCTGAAATGCATATTAAAAAACTAGCTTCTCAGCAGAGCAGCACGATCAGACAAATAATAAATGCCCCTTGGTACTTCCGTAATGTTGACATCTACAATGAAATCGGTCTCCCCACTCTTAAAAAACACCTTCAAAATCTAGCCATTAACTTTCACTGTAATATCGATAATGATTTACTTAAAGATTTAGCAAATTATGATCATGCTGACCCCTCTAACAGGAAACGGCCTAGAGCCATCCTGTCATTTTCTTAAATGTTTTGTCCTTCGTCCTTATTATAAAAAATAAAAAATTATACTTGGCTTGCCAAGGTAAAAAACAACAAAAAATTTTATAAAAACAAATAAAAATGTATTTCTATCCTTAAACTTTCTCTTTTAATTTTATTCATCTTTGCATTGTATGTAGACCCTCTTTTCTATTGCCCTGCAAGATGCTTACTCACTTTTTCTTATACTATGAACTCACGGATTAGCAGCTGCCCAATCATTTCACTCCTTTCCTTTACTCTGTTTCATTGGTTCCCCTCTGCTTATTACCTGAAAGTCTGCAATTGAGGGCGTGGCCCAGGAATTGCAGTTGCGACCCATTTCCTATGGTCCTATGGTCCATAGTTTTATTCAAACAAATCTGTCGGTATTGTGACTAGAGATGTCTCTGAGACGTAACCGAACAATTGTCGGACTTTGAGAGGGGGCGTATAGTAAGCCTCAGAGAAGCAGGTTGGTCGAAGAGGCGTATCGGCCGCCACCTCAGTCGGAGCGATATGGTAGTTGCTCGGTGTTGGCAACAATGGATCACGGAAGGGATAGTCTACCAGTCGCGGAGGGTCAGAGCGTCCCAGGAAAACAAAAGCGCGCGAGGATCGACAATCAAAAGAGCGGCCACGTCCGCACCAACAACGTCGCTAGAATCGGTTCGACGCCATTTACCACCTTTCAGACATCCGGTAGTATCAAGGGAAACCATTCGGAAATGACTGGCCGACGCAGGTATAAGGAGCCGACGTCCATTAAGACGCTTACCACTGACCCCACATCATAGGCAGTGTCGATTGGATTTTTGCCGACCTCGGGCAAGCTGGAGTGAGACCGATTGGAGGCGTATGATCTTCAGCGATGAATCCCGATTCAGTCTCAATGCTGATGAGCAGCGCATACGCGTGTGGAGGCGACCAGGCCACCGGTCCGATCCGGCATTTGTTGTCGAGAGGCATACGGCGATTACACAAGGTGTGAGAGTGTGGGGAGCGATTTGTTGGGACACACGATCACCTCTAGTCGTCTTTCGACGCACTTTGACCGCACGCAGTTACGTGGACGAGATTTTAAGGCCAGTTGTAATGCATATGCTATTAAGTCGCCCAGGTGCCATTTATCAGCAAGACAACGCTCGTCCTCCACATACTGCGCGACTCTCCCAACAATGTCTTCAAGGATATGACGTACTCGAATGGCCTTCCAGGTCACCAGACCTCTCGCTAATAGAGCACGTCTGGGACGTTCTTGGAAGGCAACTGCAGCCGTCCCGAAATACTGGTGAATTAACTGCCCAGTTGCAAAGGTTATGGCATGATTTTCCGCAGGAGGTCATAGGTGACCTCATTGATTCGATGCCACGTAGTGTTTCGGCTTGTATAGCTGCCAGAGGTGGATTTACTACTTACTGATTTGTAACCTTTTTCATGCCATATCTATTTAATAAAACGGTCTGTTCTTCTGAATTTGTAAACATTTGCTTATCTCCTCATACACTACATACATGTTTTAAGTTACCTGATAGTTGCTCGTTTCCTTCTGGGTGCATATATTTTTTTGTGGCAGAGTGTATATATATATATATATATATATATATATATATATATATGTGTGTGTGTGTGTATGTACACGCACAGACATAATGTACTAAACTAAATTAAAGTGGAATAATGCTTAAGATTGCTAAATATTTAACGTGATATTGATTTACATAGCTCTTATGTAGTATACTAAATACTCATAGATATCCTCCAAAATTTTTCATAAAAAAGAAATATTAGTTGGAAATTGTTCTCTTAAGATTCTGAGGGGGAAAAACGACAATTTCTGAGGTCGGCGTGATAGTTTTGGTTGGTAGGAGCCTTGTCGAAATCTAATTTATTCTTGATACGTTCTAATATATTCTTGATGTTCTAATAGGGCTACCCAGGCACACGAACGAATGGTAAATAGATCGACAGGAAAAATACATGTATGATGTAAACGATTTAGCATAATCGGAAAGATAATAAAAAAATAAGTAAATGAATAAAAACACCAGGCAAGCATCACGCGTCGTTTACTCATAATGAGAAAGGGAATATCTGATGGAAGTCAATGAAAATAAATTTTCCTCACATGGTGTCTGTCCTTCAGCTGATAGTATACTGGCCTCGATGCTTGGAGATCGGTATTTTAATCTTCGACAAACGGACGTTAAGAGATTATGAAAAATTGCGATAACTTTATAATAAAAAGAAACATTTGTCGAGATAACATCGTGCTTATAAATATTGAAATTCATTGATCACTTAAAGAAAGGAAACTCAAACGATGTAAATAATTCGACACAAAATAATATACACAAAATATCTTTCTCTGTTGAATTATTATTTACATTTTACTAGTTATAATTAGAGAAAGGAAAAACACACACTACAGGATGATGCAGTGGTGGATTATGCATTTGAGGGGCTCAAGGCGAAAATAAATTTTGAGGCCCCATCTGATGTTTTTAAATGTTAATTCACTTTGTTAAGTACAAAAATACACATTTGGATTTTTTTACAGTGGAGTCCCGATAATACGAAATGATTGGGACCAGACCCTTTTCGGATTAACGAATTTTTCGGATTAAGCGAAAACTGTTTTAAAAGGTAGTCTGTACCGTAAGAACAGTATCGTACAGAACAATAGATTGTAAGTTGTTCTAACAATATGACACAGTGTTCGATAGTTGGATTTTAGACAATCAGCAGATTGTTGAAATTGTTTTGAAGGAATTTGACAACGTCTCAGACGAGAGTGAAGGTGAAGCAGACGGTGGCAGAGAGTAGAGTGTATCCCACTCACACGCCACAATTGCATTTGATGTAGTGCTACTTTACATAGAGCAACACTCCGCCGCGACCCATACGGACAACATTTTTCTGGCGTAATTTGGCTTCAAGGGAGAGGTATTCTTCCCCTCGACAAAAAAATTTAATAGATTTTTTCAAACCAATAAAGTTCAGTAATAATTAGTTCAATACATTGTCTAACTTTGAATTTTCTTCTAATTTTCAGAAATATACTTTATATTAATTAGTATCACTGTGGTTTTATTGTAACCTTAGTTCTTTTTGGCCTTTCATTCCTTCAGTGGGTCGATAAAATGAGGACCAAGCATGCTTGGGAACTAAACTCTGGGGGTCCCACGTCAGGTTGACCACCTGACTGAGACATATGTTGTATGGCACCCCAAGCCCACGGTTACGAAACCGAAGATGGGTACCGCCGGCCCTGGTCCACATCGGACTGTTGCGCCGTGAGTTTAAGTTTAAGTTCTTTTTGACTTGTATTTCGGATTTAGTGGCCTTTCGGATTACCGAAGTTCAGATTATCGGGACTCCATTAGATAAACTTTTTATTTTTATAATCAGAACAATATAACAAAAAAAATATTATTCAAATTTAGTTGTTTAAGATGCAAGCGAGGTCACTTCCTTTAAGAGACCCTCGGAATTGTGCATTCACAGTTTTTTTTGCGTTATTAAAATATTATATAATATTGAACTATCATAAAGTAAATTTAATAAAAAATCAATAAAACACACAGCACTCCATAACGCACCCAAAAAGCAAATGACTTAAAATAGGTACTGACCATCGAGATAAGAATAATATAAGGACGGCAAGGACTCAGGGGTCAGGTTAAGGGTGTAGATGTCAGTCCAGGTAGTGTTATATCCTTATCTTTATATACCATTTCGGAGTTTTCAAACAACTGTTTAATCATTATGTAGGCTTTAGACCCCCATTCTACGAATATCCAAGGGGAACTGTATGATTTTGACTTCTCACTATATACATATAATAGTGACCACCTAAATAAAAATCTTTAATATATGCATAGCCAAAATTCTTTGCTAGATTTGGGGGCCCATGGAAATCCGGGGACTTTAAGATTGAGCCTCCACCGCCTGTGCGAAAATTCGCCACTGGGATAACGGAAATGTTTCTTATGTGAGAAATGTATCGCCGTGCAACTCGACATTTTGGAACGAACTGTTCGATTTAAAAAAAAAATTAAACCTGAGTTTGGACTGAGTTTTGAAATCGCTGTTTTAATGTAGGATTACGTTCCTCCATAACGGCCCTCCGGAAAGGAAAACTTACTAGGTAAGGACAGACGCTAAAACCGTCTGTTCTTACCTCGTGAGTTATAATTTCGGCAGCGAGCCAAATCCAGCTGTATCGCTTGGACAAGCAGTAAACAGTTAAACACAAAAGTACCAAAAGGCGTCAAAATTTTGGCATACATATATGTATATATATACTATATATATATATATATATATATATATATATATATATATATATATATATATATATATATATATATATATATATATATATACATATATATATGTATATATATGTATATATATTTATATATATATATATATATATATATATATATATATATATATATATATATATATATATATATATATATATATATATATATATACATTCTGTCACGAAAAAATATATGCACCCAGATGGAAATGAGCTACTATCACGAAACTTAACATGTATGTAGTGTATGAGGAGATAAGCAAATGATTACAAATTCAGAAGTAGAGACCGTTTTATTAAAAAGATATGGCATGAAAAAGGTTACAAATCAGTAAGTAGTAAATCCACCTCTGTCAGCTATACAAGCCGCACCACGGCGTGGCATCGAATCATTGAGGTCACCTATGACCTCCTGCGTATGATCATGCCATAATCTTTGCAACTGGGCAGTTAATTCACCAGTATTTCGGGACGGCTGCAGTTGCCTTCCAAGAACGTCCCAGACGTGCTCTATTGGCGAGAGGTCTGGTGACCTGGAAGGCCATGGAAGTACGTCATATCCTTGCAGACATTGTTGGGAGAGTCGCGCAGTATGTGGAGGACGAGCATTGTCTTGCTGATAAATGTCACCTGGGCGACTTAATACCATAGGCATTACAACTGGCGTTAAAATCTCGTCTACGTAACTGCGTGCCGTCAAAGTGCGTCGAAAGACGACTAGAGGTGATCGTGTGTCCCAACAAATCGCTCCCCACACTGTCAAACCTTGTGTAACCGCCACCAGTATTCCAGGACGGCTGCAGTTGCTTTCCAAGCACGTCCCAGACGAGCTCCATTGGCAAGAGGTCTGGTGAGCTGGCAGGCCATGGTAGTACGTCATATCCTTGAAAACACTGTTCGGAGAGATGCGCAGTATGTGAACGAGCGTTGTCTTGCTGATAAATGGCACCTGGGTGACTTCATAACATTGGCAGTACAACTGGAGTTAAAATCTCGTCCACGTAACTGCGTGTCGTCAAAGTGCGTTGAAGGACGACTAGAGGTGATCGTGTGTCCCAACAAATCGCTCCCCACACTGTCACACCTTGTGTAACCGCCGTATGCCTCTCGAAAACAAATGCCGGATCGGACCGGTGGCCTGGTCGCCTCCACAAGCGTATGCGCTGGTCATCAGCATTGAGACTGAATCGGGATTCATCGCTGATGATCAGATGTCTCCAGTCGGTCACACTCCAGCTTGCCCGAGGTCATCAAAAATCCAATCGACACTGCCTATGATGTGGGGTCAGTGGTAGGCGTCTTAATGGACGTCGGATCCTTATACCTGCGTTGGCCAGTTGTCTCCGAATGGTTTCCCTTGATATCACCGGATGTCTGGAAGGTGTTAAATGGCGTCGAACCGATTCTAGCGACGTTGTTGGTGCGGACGTGGCCGCTCTTATGATTGCTCGATTCTCGCGCGCATTTGTGTTCCTGTGGACGCACTGACCCACCGCGACGGTAGACTATCCTTCCGTGATCCATTGTTGCCAACACGGAGCAACTACCATATCGCTCCTACCGAGGTGGCGGCCGATACGCCTGTTCGACCAACCTGCTTCTCTGAGGCCTACTATACGCCCCGTCTCAAAGTCCGACCATTGTTCGTACTGTCACCGGTTACGTCTCAGAGGCATCTCTAGTCACAATATCGTCCATCCAAGTCGGCAGATTTGTTCGAATAACCCTAGCACGAGCAATCATGCCTTTAAACTCGGGAAAGCCCAGCTGCGCATAGCGCGCTTACCCTTGTCACATAGGCGCCGAAATTTTAATCACCTGCATTTCTCTTACCAGACTACATTCCTGCCAAGTTTCGTGATAGTAGCTCGATCTCTTCTGGATGCGTATGTTTTTTTGTGACAGAGTATATATATATATATATATATATATATATATATATATATACATACATATGTAAGTATGTACAAAAGAGATAAGTAACGATAAGTAATCCTACGTTAATAACCCGCGGTAGTTTCGTTAGAAAAGAATACTGAATTTTTTTTTCCTGTTCTATTGTTAAAGTCTTGAAAAACAAATATGCGATTGTTAAGAGACAGAGCCTTCATACATACATTGAAATATCACTTCTGATCGGGAACAAAATCTGCTGAATTAAAAAAAGAAAAATTAACTATAAAAGCGACTTATTAAAGTATTAAATCTAATGTTAGAGTTTTCATCTCAATAAAAGTAATAATAATTTCAAGTATTTATTATTTTTTTATTACAAATATAGTACATTACGAATTCCAACACTCTTTTTTTATCTTAGCATGGACAGTTAGTGTATTAAAAGCTTCGAATGTAGGATAAAACTGAAGACATGAGTCAGATTAAGCAATTTTTCTACACAGCATTGTAAAATAATCGGAAATATCTGCATATGGATGCTCTAACAATTAAGTTATCATGGTGATGAAGTAAGTCTTATCCGAAATGATTTCCCCTGTCGTATTCCTCTCTTTGTCGTACAAGATAGGAATTTGGTCGATTTCTTTTTTTGTTCACTTATTTTTTTAGATGATTATAGGTTTTTCATCACGAACTTATTATTTCATTGAACGATGTTCCACAATCGTTTTCTCCAATGGTTGGGCGCCACTATAACGTTTTTCTACCTCAAGAGGTACTCGAACTTCTAAACTTAGCAGATAAGTGCAGGATCAGCAGACAAGTGCATCATCCATTAAGCGAACTTGATGGCATATCTATAGTTTATTTTCGAATGACTTACCTCACAATAAATTTATTACTCACGGTATTTTGCATAAAATCATGAACATGTATGTATTATTCTCTTCTTTTGGGAATATATAAGAAGCCTATAGAGGATATAAGTCTTTTGGTGTACAAAACGTTGTCTTACATCAGAAGACAAATATATCTCACAATATTTCAAAATTCAATGAACTCCTATGCACTAAAAATAACAGATCATTTATATTTCAATGCGGTAAAACGAGTTTCAAAAAAATATAGAAATAAAATAAGTAGAAATTCTTGGATTAAGTTTCCACCAAGAATACAACGCCTATATCCTCTTTTCTTTTTTTTCTCTTTCTTTCTGTGACGTCGGAAAAGAAAGTCACATGCTATCTCCGTAGTCCGGTTTGAAGGTTAGTGTAAACAAGGCCGAAGTAGCACAGTTGAGTCGGCCGGCTGGCTGATAGTCGAAGTATGCATCTTTCGACGCACAAGCACGTTTCGGTCGGCCAGAGACTATATAAATCTTGCAGACAACTCACCTTTTTCTTTTCTGCCCGAAGTGTTGTAGCGGAAGAACAGAAGATAGATCAGTAATCATGCATTGCTTGCAAGGTAGTTAATAGCAATTCATGGAGTGACATTGGCTAGGTTATATAAGTTTTAAGTTATTTAACATAGTCTCTGTGATAGTTTGCAAAAAAAAAAAAAGAAAAAAAAAAGAACGTGCTGTCGTCCGTTTTAAGTCAAAGTGAAAAAGATCCGTAAGTGGTAACGATCCTGGAAATAATTGAGGATGTTGATGATCTACGTTTATGTAAATCAGCAGAAGAGAGATTAAATAGAAACTTATAATCTACCCTAGATACTGATTTAGAATTCCAGAGAAAGGTAACCTAAATGTGATCTCGTACACAAACCTCGTCTCTCTAAAGCTCCAAAATGTCTAGCGTAGATCTGTCAACAGCTATTTTATGGAAAACCCTCTCGAAAGACGTGTATAGAGAGGGCAGTAGAGGAGGTCCAACGAGTATCATTGAAGAGAGTGTAAATGAAGAATCTAATCCCTTAATTCAAGTGGTGGGAAGTGAGAAAAAGAAAGTGAAAGGTAAACAATTTCTTTTATTTATTAATCCTTTGCGTATTTATCCATATTTCTTGTTATAAATATACAACTGTACTGTACAACTTTAATTATGTTTCGTCGATTAAATTTAAAAATTCAATATTAGGTGGAACTTAATATTAAATTACGTCTCATAGGTGTCATAGAAATTTCATTGAAAGTCCTTAATTTTAAACATGAGGTGAAGATGTTTAAATTCTACTCTAATCGTATATTTTTAACTTTGTTCATTTAAGGAGGGCATATATAAATCCATAACGAAATGTGTAAACATCATCTTAGTAATTTTCATTTCGTTTCCATATCGTCGACTCAGATGACACCTAACTCTTCTCTTAGGTGTCATAGAAATTTCATCAAAGTCCTAAATTTTAAACCTGAGGTGAAGATGTTTAAATCCTACTCTAATCGCATATTTTTAACTTTGTTTATTTAAGGAGGGAATATATAAATGTGTTACGAAATGTGTAAACATCATATTAGTAATTTTCATTTCGTTTTCATATCGTCGACTCAGATGACACCTAACTCTTCTCTTAGGTGTCATAGAAATTTCATGAAAGTCCTTAATTTTAAGCATGAAGTGAAGATGTTTAAATCCTACTCTAATCGTATAATTTTAACTTTGTTTATTTTAAGGAGAGAATATATAAATCTGTTATGAAATGTGTTAGCATCCTCTTAGTAATTTTCATTTTGTTTTCATATGGTCGACTCAGATGAAACTCAGATGTTCAAGACTTTTAGTAAACTGAACAAAACTTTTTGAATGTTAATTCGCATGTAGACTGGTACCTGGTAAAAAAAAATTCTCCTCTTAAAAATTTTCATTTTGTTTTAATATGGTCGAATCAGATGAAACTCAGATGTTCAAGACTTTTAGTAAACTGAACAAAACTTTTTGAATGTTAATTCGCATGTAGACTGGTACCTGGTAAAAAACAGAAATTCACCTAAACCTTACGAAATTTATTTTTTGCGGGCAATACAAATTTGTCGGATACGCCGACTGTCATTGTCAAAATATTGTAAAGAAAAGACCTTGTTTATTGTCTGATGCATCTTTCACGAAAAATTTAAAATTTATAAACAAATTCTGCATAGTATCCAAAAATTTTGACAGTGAATCATTATTCTTTGCGAAAGTCTACAAACGTTTTTTCAGTAGCTTCTTTGAATATTTTAAATATGTTTAAATTTGAGCTCGGTAAAATTGAAAAATCATGATTCTATTTAATACTATTCATTCTTTATAACAAACTGAGTTCCAAAACGTAGTTTTAACTAGATATTTTTACCCCTTCAGAACTTGTGTTATGCATTTATCTATATTATAGACACTTCGAAACGTGGAGTAAATTTATATTTCTCATATAAGATTTCTCTATCAATCTAAAGTCCTAGAAAATAAAATGCAAAAAATTAAATAAGTATAATTTGCGCACTTTTTCTGTTTAGAATTTATTGCCTTAATCACAATGCTTCTTTCTTTGCTCTGAAAGGGCAATGTTTTTGCGTGCAAGTAATACTTATTTTAAAGAGCAAACGAAGAAAAAAAAATCCGTTCTCTGTTCCTTTTGAAAGAGATCGGATGTTCCATGGCAGGTCCCATTGGTGAAGCGGCTAGGCGACCGCCTCAGGTGTCGTACGGCAATAGGCGCCAAAATGAGACTTATGAAAGATGCGAAATTTATAACAAATAACGAAAAAATATATAATTATGATATATGGCGAAATTTGTAAAAGAGCACAAATACAAGGGGATATTTATTTAGAGTATTTTTTATAAACTGTTGAATTTGAGATTATGAGAAATAAATGTTATGTCCTTCTTCTGGTATTTGTCGATGACGCATGACGTTTCTTGTTATCTCCCGAGACATGCCTGTCTGCGCCTTTTGTTACTTATTTACTAACTATCGCTGAACGCTGAACTTTATTTTGACAACATACAAAATTAGACTCCACTTTATGCGATATGTTTCTGTGATATAGTTGATGTGTCGCTAGTCGCTAACAGGAAACTTCAATATTTCTTTTTGACATTTTTGTAGTGAAGACCAGTTTAATGGGTTTAAAAATGTTCTTTTAACACTTCTACTAACACTACCTGTAACTGTAGCAACAGCTGTTGTTAGCTGGTCTAATTTGAAACAGATCACACTGTGTTCCCTTTAGAAATAGACCACCTACCAGTTTAGGCAACGGTTGGTCCGATGCTTCGATACCTAAAATTTTCTCTAATTTTTTTAATGTTAAAAGGACAAACATAGCTTGTAAAGGTAATGGGAAATCTTTATAGATCAAATGAATACTTTTTTATACATACTTTTTGTTCCTTAAAAACTGATAACAGTTTTATGATTATCTCTAAGCATTATTAGCCGGACGATAGCCGAGTGGTTAGGGCACTGGCGTTCGGTACTAGAGTCTGTAGTTCGAGTCCCGTTCTTGGCATCCACGTTTGTAGCCATTCGGAATCAGCTTTAAGCAGTAAGTACGGGTATAATTAACCCTAGAGTAGCAAAAGTTGACCCCAGCGCTCCAAACCAAACCACACCTTAGCGTTATAGTAAAAGTAACGCACCTGTTTCATAGTGTATTTATTCTTTAAAATTATATTTATCGCCGTAGTCTGGTTAAAAGAAGATTTATGGCTGACTACACTTCAACCTTATTTAAAAAATCTACAATTACAATCGTAAAGTGTTTTTTTTTAAAAACTTTTTTGAGATTATGATAAAATGTAATTCTGAAGGTACTGAATTGTTTTGCATAATTGACACATATTCTAATTGGCTATATTGAGGTTAAAATAGTCTCTTTAATTTCGTTCTGTTGAGTTTATTTTCTTTTATCTAACAATGATGTATTTTCTTGGATTTCTCAGAATGAGCAGACTAAATGTTGTTTATAGTTTGAATTTGTGTGTATAAGCCGATACGAGAGATTGCGATAAAAGAGTTGGTGCGGGAAGCACTTTACTTCCCGTTGGAAAACAGGGGGCTGCTAAAGGCATGTATAATATTCCAGAATAGTAATTAAAAACCTTCGACATCTATTCATCTTGAACCTAGTAGGAGAGAAGGGGCTGTTTCTTAGAGATTGCTCCTGGATATGCGTTAACAAGCTACGTGGGAGAAAATGCCAGATTCATTATGGGATATCAGGCCATGATGCAACGTGTAGTGATTGATCTACATGCTAGAGGGAGTCTGGGTTCGGCACCCAAACGAGCCATTTAGTTTTAGAAGGTTTCCGCAGGGTGGGCCACGCCCCACGACGTTCCTTTGATTTGGGTTGCGGGTAACATGGCCTTGGATTAAGTCTGGTCCCTCTCAAAATAAATCAACTACTAGTTTAGGCCATGGTCGGTTCCAGTTATCAATGCCTCGATACCCAAAATTCTCTCATATTTTTATATCTTTTGCTCTCGGTTTCGCCTCGTCTCACCAACTTGACTAATTTTACCGCCGACTAGCGCCTGCTTTTGACACTTTCCCTCTCTGGAGCATAGTTGGCCCTCCGGCATCATCGCAGCCGTATTCCAACTATGTCCTTAATTATGTCATCCTAGGGCTTCTCTTCCGCGACGCGAGTGTCGTGCTGTCCCTCTTGTGGGCCTGAGGTACAGGCGCCGGTGCACTTGCTGGGATAGTGTGGGAGGGTCTACCCACACTATCCCAGCAAGTAATGTGGTAGGTAGCGTCTACCACAATTCGTGATAGATGATAGTTCTTTCCGTAGTGGGCTGGATGACCGCACTTTATCAGTCACCAGTAAAAATCTAGATAAATTCCACACTTGGAATTCTTTTCCCTCTAGAGCAGTGGTTCCCAACCTTGGGTACGCGTACCAGTACCGGTACGCGGACAAGCAGCTACCGGTACGCGAATGATTTTACAATTTAAAACAAAAATCTATTAAAAATCTGTATTACAAAAAAGAAAAGAAATGACTATAATAACTAATAATCCATACGTTTTAATATTTAAGTTTGGAATTTCTTATCCAGTGTTTGTGTTGTAATACTTTATTGGGATTTACCTAATCTCAAAAGATGCCGTCTACACCTGAATGTGTTATTTATGATCGTCCCATAAAATTTGGCACTCGCCTGCGAATTATAACTGTGTCTATAGCTGTGTTTGCGAATTATAACTGTGTCTGAGAAGTTTCTTGCCAAGCAGTAGAATTTTTAATGCCATTTGCGACCTCATATTTATGTGATTTTCTGCAATGACTGCGATAAAAACCAAATATAGAGCTTTGCTGGACATTGAATCAGATCTTCGCCTTAAACTGACAAACATTGAGCCCGATATTACTTCTTTGGTTAATAATAAATAGGCCCAACCTTCTCATTAATTATATATTTTTTAAAGTGATTATTATATTTTATGTATATGTTTAGCAATAAAAATATATCCCAAGTTACTTGTCTTTATTACAAATGCTCTCCATTGCATTTTATTCCCCATTTCAAAATTTTTGGTGTACTGGTACGTCATCAAATTGTTTACAACGTACAGGTACGGTACTATAAAAAGGTTGGGAAACCCTGCTCTAGAGCAATGATCCTCAACCTCTGGTCCGGCGGACCGGCACCGCTCCGCGAAAGATTTGACCGGTCCTCGGAAATTTTTACCTGTCTACGTTAAAAAAAATTCCTATTAAAAAATAATAATAAAATTTTGTACGATATTTTTTGCGTTAAGGCCATAATTTTAGGATCTAGAATTCATAATTTTGTCTTTGAAGGTTGGCAACGCTGGAGTGTGATCACATTTGCCACTTGTTACGTCTCGCATTTTTTAAAAAATTGTACGGAGTGCTCACAGCAGAGAAAGGGTTGCAATAATAATATGACGGTGATAAATAATAAATTTAGAAATCTACTTTCGGTTGTTTCACCGCTCTGACTTAGCTTGACTAATTTAGAACCCACAATTGAAAAGTCAATTAAAGAAGAGACGCATGAATCTTCTCATTTACATTATATGACAAATAAACAAAAAATATAGATATTTAATTTTGTAGTAATCAGAGGACTGATTTTTTAAAAATTTTGTTTCTATATGCAATGATTTTGTGATTGTTTTTTATAATTTTCTGTGATTTTTCTCAAAATTTTATTTAGTTATATATATTTACAATAATTACTTATCTTCACTTATGAATAGGCATTTTTTATTATCATTCACTTATGAATATGATTGGAAGTAAATGATAATAAAAATGTTACAATTAACTTATGTAGTAGTTCTTTAATGCCTAGTAAAGTTTTTTTTAAAAAAAACCCACCGGTCTTCGAAATTTTTTAGAAAATTTTACCGGTCCGAGGACCAAAAATGGTTGAGAAACAGTGTGCCGCGAGGTGATCTTGACTGAGCCGCGGTGATTTTATTGATTATGATAATAAGAAAATTAACCACCGCATTAAATAGAAATTTTTCTAAGTAAAATATTCCTCTAACTTTTTGTTAATATGTAATTTTTCTGGGTCGAAATTATACACAAAACAAAAACATGTTGTTAGCCATACATTGTATGTATGCTCGAGCGTCATATTTCTGGATGTCAGTTAAGAAAGAATATCCACAAATTTCTGACACGGCCATTGCAATTTTGTTCCCATTTTCGACGACATATTTATGCGAACAAAGTTTTTCGACACTGGTTCTAATTGAAAATGACAAACGATCATATTTAAAGGTCCTTGACCATGAACTGTAGCTCTTTCTATTATAGAGCCAAATATAAAACGTGCAAATATAAAACGCACATTTATCAAAACAATCTCAAATATCTTGTTGATAAATTAGTCATGTTTGAATTAACTTTGATTTATTAGGCTTAAGAAAAGACCAAAAAACAAATTTTAATATAAAAATTTAAAGAGAAAATTTTTTTACTCGTAAACTATAATTTAATATTTTTGTTCTTGTGTTGGTGTACAGTTCAAAATGATTTATATAAAACTTAAATGATTATAATTATCTTGATACATAGAGCTATTTTGTTGTGTTTATTTATCTAATAAAAACATATACGTATTTATTGTAATTTATATATTTGCAAACTTTTCTTGTGGTGTGCCGCGGAATTATCGAAAAAAAAACGTTGTTGTACCGTGGAAGATAAAAGGTTGCGGAGCTCTCGAGTACTTTTCGGTTATGCCTTGCTGAGAAGCCCATAAAAAGGATGAGACCAAGGTCCAAGGCTACCTGGTACGCAGATGCAGTGGCGCACCCAGGGGGTGGGCCAAAGGGCCCTGGCCCCCTCCAAAGAAATAGAAATTACATTATGAATATTGAATTTGTATTATAAATATTTTTATCCGTTCAACTCGGCCCCCTCCTAGATTAAATCGTGGGTGCGCTAGTGCGCAGATGTATTGTAACGTCAGAGATTCCTCCTTTCTCAGAAGCTGAGGACCACTCTGTAGATGGGGGGTGGAGCTTGTAACCCCCTTGGACATCTGCATCCTATCCCGTAGACCCCACGGGGAGTTCCAGTGTGGGGGGAGAGATAGGAAGCCAACTCTCAGCGAAAGAGGTTGGTACGAGCCCGACGCTGCTCTGGGTGTTCGGTTCTCGGTTTCGGAGGGCGACTCCGGTGTGAGGATGAACAAGCTGCTCTGGTGATAATTGGAGAATATCTAGAGCGTACTATCTCGATTTAAGACTCGAAAGTGGTCTTTTGAAAATATGAGTAGCATACGTGTAGAATTGTATGAATTGTATTATAACTATATGTAAAGTCTGTACATATTACATGTTTCTCGTGTGCTCATTTGACGAGAACGTTACATTATATTTTAAGTTC
Source organism: Dolomedes plantarius (assembly GCA_907164885.2). Classification (NCBI taxonomy): domain Eukaryota; kingdom Metazoa; phylum Arthropoda; class Arachnida; order Araneae; family Dolomedidae; genus Dolomedes; species Dolomedes plantarius. The sequence goes on from OU015491.1 coordinate 111,071,107, forward strand.
TATACGGTATCTTTATATTTTATTTACTTTTAAAGTTTTATATACAAAACTAGCTGAATACCCATGCTTCGCTACGGAGTATATTCAAATTAAATACAACGGTCAATGTATGCAATTAATGCCAAAATTTATATATATATTTATAAAAAAATTGTAATGGATATTTTTATAGACAAAATAATGTAGAAGAAAATATTCAAATTAAATCTAATAGAACTTACTAAAGAATATAGAACATACTAAAGAATATAGTTCAGTAGTACAGTTTTATGGAACATTTCTTTTACTGTATTTTAATATTTTTTGGATAATGTCCAATCGTCTACTGCATTAGAAAAAAAATATTTTTTTGTGAATTTATTTCATTGTTATGCCTGTGACGCAAAATTAATTTAAAGTATCACAAAAAGAAAAGAAACCCCGTGATCAGCATTTAATAAATTAAATTCTAAAATTTAATCTTTAAAAATTTACCAAAAATCAGAAAATGTAGGTAAAGATTCGAAAAAGATTTCATTTTAAAGGAATTTTCATGATCTTTCTCCTGATATAAATTTTATAACCGTCACATTATTATTTTAAATGCAAACTTTAAAGAATGTTACAAAAACAGATTAAAAATTTAATTTAAAAAAATCTAAGAAGAATTTTTCAAAAATCTTTCTTATTGCACCCCTACACTATAAGAAGAATCGCCATGCAAAATTTTAACCCTTTAGTTTCAGCGGTTTGGTCTGGGCGGTATCAGTCAGTTAGGAACTGTTTTATATATATATATATATATATATATATATATATATATATATATATATATATATATATATATATATATATATATATAAATATATATATATATATATATATTTATAATAAATACGACGATCAATATATACAATTGATGTAGAAAAAAAAATATATATTTATAAAAAAATCGTAAGGGATATTTTTATAGACAAAATAATGTCCAATCGTCTGCCGCATTAGCAAGAAAACAAAAATATTTTTTTGTCTATTTAGTTGTTATGCACGTGACGATAAATTTATTTAAAGTACCAGAAAAAGAAATCACGTGATCAGCATTTAATAAATTAAATTCTAAAAAATAATCTTTAAAAATTCACCAAAAATCAGAAAATAGAGGTAAAGATTCGAAAAAGATTTGATTTTAAAGGAATTTTTATGATCTTTCTCATAATATAAATTGTATAACCCTCAAATTATTATTTTAAATGCAAACTTAAAAAAAGTTACTAAAGCAGCTTAAAAATTTAATTTAAAAAAATCTAAGACGAATTTTTCAAAAATCTCTCTTAGTGCACCCCTACATTATAAGAAGAATCGCCATGCAAAATTTCAGCCCTTTAGGTCCAGCGGTTTGGTCTGTGCGTTGTATGTCAGTCAGTCAGTCAGTGAGTCAATTACGGAACTGTTTTATATATGTACTAGCTGAAAACCCGCACTTCGCTACGGAGTACATTCAAAGTAAAAACATCGGTGAATGTATGCAATTAATGCCAATATATATATAATAAATACGACGATCAATGTATATAATTGATGTAAAATATATATATATTTATAAAAAAATCGTAAGGGATATTTTTATAGACAAAATAATGTAGAAGAAGATATTCAAATTAAATCTAATATAAAGAATACTAAAGAATATAGTACAGTTAATATAGTACAGTTTCTAGAACATTTCTTTTACTGTATTTTAATATTTTTTTGGATAATGTCCAATCGTCTGCCGCATTAGCAAGAAAAAAAAATTATTTTTTGTCTATTTAGTTTTTATGCACGTGAAGATAAATTTATTTAAAGTACCAGAAAAAGAAGTCACGTGATCAGCATTTAATAAATTAAATTCTAAAAATTAATCTTTAAAAATTCACCAAAAATCAGGAAATGAAGGTAAAGATTCAAAAAAGATTTCATTTTAAAGGAATTTTTATGATCTTTCTCGTGATATAAATTTTATAACCCTCAAACTATTATTTTAAATGCAAACTTAAAAAAAGTAAAAAAAAACAGCTTAAAAATTTAATTTTAAAAAATCTAAGAAGAATTTTTCAAAAATCTCTCTTAGTGCACCCCTACACTATAAGAAGAATCGCCATGCAAAATTTCAGCCCTTTAGGTCCAGCGGTTTGGTCTGTGCGTTGTATGTCAGTCAGTCAGTGAATGAATGAATGAATGAATGAATGAGTCAGTTACGGAACTGTTTTATATATATAGACTAGCTGAAAACCCGCGCTTCGTTACGGAGTACATTCAAATTAAATACAACGGTCAACGTATGCAATTTATGCCAAAAAATAAATATATATATTTATAACAAATGCGATGATGAATGTATACAATTGATGTAAAATATCTATCTATCTCTATATATATATTTATAAAAAAATCGTAAGGGATATGCATTTTTTTTGGATAATATCCAATCGTCTGCTGCATTAGAAAGAGAAAAAATATTTTTTTTGTCTATTTAGTTGTTACGCACGTGACGATAAATTTATTGAAAGTACCAGGAAAAGAAATCACGTGATCAGCATTTAATAAATTAAATTCTAAAGATTAATCTTTAAAAATTCACCAAAAATCAGGAAATGGAGGTAAAAATTCGAAAAAAATTTCATTTTGAAGGAATTTTTATGATCTTTCTCGTGATATAAATTTTATAACCCTCAATGTATTATTTTGAATGCAAACGTAAAAAAAGTTTAAAAAACAGCTTTAAAATTTAATTTAAAAAAATCTAAGAATTTTTGAAAAATCTTTCTCAGTGCACCTCTACACTATTAGAAGAATCGCCATGCAAAATTTCAGCCCTTTAGGTCCAGCGGTTTGGTCTGTGCGTTGTATGTCAGTCAGTCAGTCAGTCAGTGAATGAATGAGTCAGTTACGGAACTGTTTTATATACATATAGATATAGATTATAACGTGAAATGATTTATTTTCGTTTCAGAATTTTTTTTGAAAAAAAATCATTGTGTTGCATGCCTTTATTTCGAGCAGTTTATATGCAATGTTGTAGTTTTGTTTTATACTCAGGCATTCGTGAGATGTAAGGGAAAACTGACGGTGACAGTTTTGTTACTTTAGTTCCTTCCTTTTTTTTTTACATTAAACTGGTAAGGATGATCAACGAACGCCATTAGTCGGTAGTCTGGTGGACATGAGATAACAAAAGATTGAGTTTTAATTCCTGTCTTCCGACGATAGCTCGTTTTTAATGAGAGAAAAATCACAGGATTGAGTTCGGTGAGAGAGGCAGGGTCATTATTTATCTCGTATTTAAAAATAGAAGTGAGTAGTTTCTTTAGTGACATCTTTTGTTTAACTGCGTATAAAAGGGAATGTTCAAATAACGGGCTCTTAAACAATGTACAAAAGCGTCATTGAATGTTCTCCCCAGAGAAAATGTTGAATAGGTTTTTTGTTCTCGTTCTTAACGTAGGATTACGTTCCTCCATAACGGTCCTCCGGAAAGGAAAATTTCAGACGCTAAAACCGTCCTCCGTAGCTCGCGAGTTATAATTTTGGCAGCGCACCAAACCCAGTCTGTATCGCTTGGACAAGCAGTAAACAGTTAAACAGAAAAGTACCAAGATGCGTCAAAATTTGACATACATATATATACGTACATACGTATATATATGTATGTACGTATGTATATATACATATATACATACGGTACGTACATATATATAGATACATGTATGCAAAACACATGCACACATATATATTTACAAAAGAGGTAAACAACGATAAGTAATCCTACGTTAATAACCGCGGTAGTTTCGTTAGAAGAGACTACCTGAAGTTTTTTTCTGTTGTTATAATGCTTGTTACGACTCTGAGCGGCCGAGAGGGGACGTGGTCACAATTTAGAGTAATCTTTATTTTTTTGCAGGGAACTGGCAACAGTAGTTTTGTTGAATTCTATAATTTCTGTTCTGTTTAATGTGTGTGTGTATTCGTTCGTGTAGACTTTGTAAGATAAATGTCTCGTGTGTGCCAGGATGCTCCTTTATTTGTTTAATATTATTAAAAGACGAAACCCGGCATTGTCGGATAATGTTTACAGCGATTAATCCATTGGGCGTCATTCAACGTTACAATGTACGTACCCTTTACGGAACTTTCTTTTATCGTATGTTGTAAGAATTCTATCATATTCATAAAAAGGTTATATATACAAGTTTTATATATATCACATTTGTAAAAAAAATAATGTGTCATGCGGTATAAATGTATTTGCGTAAATATTCTATTGCGTTAGATTGTTTTTAACTGGAACAAACGGAGGAAATTTATGTGGTTGGATTCTTAATTTTTTCTTAATACACCCATGAAAAAAAAATAAGAGATATACATATTTTCTACCGATGACAAAAACATTTTTTTTAAATTTCATCGAATAAAAAAAAATATTACGTCTATTTGTGCCGAGTTAAATTAGAAAATATAAACTAAGAAAGAATAAAAAATATATATATTTTTCTAAAACCGGACTTCATGTGTGAGAAAAGAAATTCCATTATTATGGGGCAATGATTATTAATTCCTATTGTTTTCCACCAATGCAAATTTCCTGAAACTTTTAAAGCTTCGCCGTATATTTAGTAATAAAATTGTCAAATTATGAATGACAACACAATACCAAAGTTGCACTAATAAATTTATTATCTTTAGAAATATATTAATACTTTTACAAAATCAATTACAGTGTTAAAAAGGTATTTTGCGACCGAACGGGGAATTTTTTTTTAACAAGCAATAAAAAAAAAGAGAATGAAAGTAATATTTTCCAGACGTTACTGAAAATAGAATGAAAAATTGTTGCCACCAAAATTAGTGGACCATGAACATATATTTTTTGATTGTAACTAGTCATTAATAACTAATCAAGTTTTCAAAATTTTTTTTAAAATTTCCTATCTAGTTTGTTTTCCCCTCTATTTATGGACGAAAGGCAAAGATAACGGTCGGCAAATGTGTTCAACGTTAAGCTGATTTTTATTTATTTCCTGTACCGGTTTCGTTTTTAAGCGACCTTTTGATCCCGCATGGAAACGGCGGGAGACAGCTAGTTCTATCCGGATCAATCTGATTTGAATGCTGCTCGTCTCTGACAGCGAATGTATGTGAACCCAACGTCCGCATTACGTGAATGAACCGTTCATTAAAAACTGGGTTATCACTTCTGAATTTCAGCGGCACATTTCGCTTTCTTTTCGAACGCCCGACAAATGGTTTTATTTACAAAACAAATACTTTGTATCAGACATGTGTTGTAAGGCTCGTGGAGGAAGATCCATGACACGGCTTGAAAGGTTAATGATCAGATAATTTGTGCTCATTGAGGTACGGATCAGCCTATTAAAAATTCTGTATTATTTCAGGCTGTTGTCTTAGAGGGAAATACAAAGCACGTGAGGATGTGCATCGTCGGTGTCGTCGTTATAGTGGAGACCTGTAAAAAGTTATGATATTTTAATCAAAGACCAGGGGCCGTCTGGTCTCTCTCACGCGGGGGGAGAAGTGGGGTCTTTAAAGATCATAAGATCATAGTTTAGGGTATTAATGGTGTGAATTGTAAAAATACACTCAAAAAACAAACAAACAAACAAACAGAAAAACAGAGAACGGGACTCGACCATAGCCTACTTGTTTGAAGAAGAAAGAAAAAGTGAGCAAGAATGTGTAGCAACATTTGCCCCACCGTAACAATTCTACTATTCTTTGGAGATTTTTCAAACTGTGGATAAAGGGGATTAAAATTTTATGATAGAGATATTCAGGAATTTTTATAAAGGACTGAAAAACTAAACTGTAAACAGGTTACATCTTTAATTATTGAATTAAGACTAGATATTTCTTCACGGGGTTATCCTAATATTTATGATGTCAGAAAAAAGTGGAAATTTTTCGAAAGTATCCGAGTATTTGTGATTTGATGTTTGGTATCCGAAAAATTAATGTTTTTGAAGAAAAATAAAATGTTAGTAAAAAAAATGGAACTTTTACGATATTGATAGCGTTCTTCTAAACAATCCTGTCTATTATGGTCAAGTGATTCTGAAAGTAGGATAAAAAACTTGAACCATGCTTTCTCGTAATTTTTAAATTTGTGCTGTGTCTATTAGTTTTCGAAAATGGAAAATAAATATGAAAATCAAATAATAATAATACCTATTCATGGCTTGCTATAATCATTAAAAATTTAAATATTAAAAATGTTGGTTCATATTTGTGTTTAAAGGAGTTAATTTGTGTTTAAATGAGTTAACCAGTCGCTGTTCATATTCTTTCTTAGTTCTCATTTTTGCGATGTTAAACCTAATGAGACTCTCTAATCAACAGCCAATCAGTCAACTTGTTCTTATTGAGCTGGTTCATTCACATTTTCCGATCGTTCAACAATAATAACATGTAAGTAATCTCCAAAATCTCGGTATTAGAGGGTTCAGCATTGGAAACAACACAATTCCCCCACAAGTATGGGATAGCTGTCCCTGAGCTTAGAGTATGTCTCGTACCCATAGGTGTAGCATCGGGGGGCACGGGGGGCACATCTCCCCCAACTTAACTTGAAATAAATTAAAAACGTTAATAGATGCACAGTTAAAATTGGAAAATTGTAGAAAACTTTTAAGAAAGTTGGGTTTTTTCCGCTTTTTCAAACTGTGGAACTGAAGATTCCGATTAAGTCTTAAGCCTTATCATAGTTTTTTTATAATGATATGATCCATAACAAAGATTCGATGCTATATTTTTTTTCATTTTATTTATGTTATATTTATTTTTCTCATTGTATAACTTTTGAATCCTACTCAAATATGAATTCTATTGTTATTCAATTAAAAAAAAAAACCCATAATACTTCATATTTTAAGGAGCGTCCGGCAGTCAATGCGCTGAGTAGGGCCCTAACTAAATTCAATTCGTGCCCCCTCCCCCCCCCCAAAAAAAAAAAAAAAATTAGAAGCACGCTACGCCTATGCTTGTACCGCCCCATGTCTCAGACCCGATCGGAGACCACGAGAAAGTGGCAACTTTTTGATGGTGGGCCCCACGAGAGATGGATAAAAAGAAACAAAATTTTTTACGACACCGCAGTGTACTAGCAGTGCCAGTGGATTTGGTTACATAGTTTAGAAAAATTATGAAATTCCTGGGAACAACATTAAGTAATTAATAATATATCGCTCACTCCTTTCAACAACGCCATATCTCAAAAATCGGCGATTTTTAGTTAAGCTTATTTTCAGAATGCCCTGAAAGAGTTGTATATCCCTGCAAGATCGTCCTGTCTCAACGCTGAATATTTAGCCTCTAGAGAGCAGAATTAAAATTTATTTTCAATGCATTTCAATGTACTTTTACACTTTCAAATCACTCTCCTGAAAAATCTTGTTTTTTTGAGATATGACGTTGTTGAACGGAGTAAGCGATTTGCGTCCTCCTATTACTGTGAAAAATAACATACCGAGAGTAATAGTATCAAAAGGCAATGCAGTATCTACAGCGAAAGTTTCTTTAAAGTTGCCGTGAATTAAGTAAGAAGTTTGCAGCCGGAAGGAATTTGATTTCTAGAGAGATTACACATTAGAATTCAGATCTCGTTTCCATTTATTAGTACATTAGAAGCTCAATAGCTTCGAGTCTCAATGGGTGGAAAAGATAAGGATCTAGATAGAACAGACGTTGCCATTCATAGTAAGTGGTTTTTTAAATGCCCATCAGACAAAAAGGCTTATTTTCATTGACATATTAAGGATAGGTGTCTCAGAGAAGCAAGGACTAATGCATATTTCCTGTCATGAAAAAAGTTTCCAATATATACTACTTTACATAATTACGTAAGCCAGCTATTACAATAATTAATTTTATTCCCCGATAACAAACTTTTAAAGCATGTTCACGTTTTAAAATTTAAAACAAAACCTTCAGCAGACACGAATAAAACATGTTTACGTCCAAAAGAGTGAAGATTTCTTGATGTTTTCGAAAGATATTTTGTATTTCAAAACCTGAACGTGACATAGAAACTGTCTGGTAGACGTCCGTTTGGGAAATTGACCAGACCATTTCTCAATTAAGATATTGCCAAATTTTTTGCCTGATGGAGTCGCAAATGCAGTCGACCTTCCACGTCCGTGGTATTCAGTGATAGGGTAAACATCAAATATTTATGGGAACACAAATCTCAATTCTTTATACTATTGGCCATATTTAATAAACAACAAAAAGTTCAAACAATATTACATTGTAAAGTAGTTACATTGTACCCGATCTTTTTGTCTTCAGTTCAGATGTGCTGACAATTACACCATAAGTTAGGTCACGATTTTTCATGAAATTCGAAGTATGCTTGAATGACTCACTTGATTCCATTCCATTACTTCCTTTACACGATGCGGCACGCGGGCCCCAGGGTGCGAAACTTCAAAAATTTAGGAAAGACATTTGAAGGTAAGCGTCTCAAAGTTGTTATAAGAAAGCCACAAAATAAAACATATTTTCTTTATTTTACTTTTAGTTTGTAGTCTATCTATATATATATAAAACAGTTCCGTAACTGACTGACTCACAGACTGACTGATTGACTGATTGACATACAACGCACAGACCAAACCGCTGGACCTAAAGGGCTGAAATTTTGCATGACGATTCTTCTTATAGTGTAGGGGTGCACTAAGAAAGATTTTTGAAAAATTCTTAGATTTTTTAAAGTTAGATTTTTAAGCTGTTTTTGTAACTTTTTTTTAAAGTTTGCATTTTAAATAATAATTTGAGGGTTATAAAATTTACATCACGAAAATTTCATAAAAATTCCTTTAAAATGAAATCTTTTTCGAATCTTTACCTCCATTTTCTGATATTTGGTAGATTTTTAAAGATTAATTTTTAGAACTTAATTTATTTAATGTTGATCATGTGACTTCCTTCAAAAAAAATCTTTTTCAAGATAATGCGGCAGGCGATGGTACATTATCCAAAAAAATATTAAAATACAGTAAAAGATATGTTCCTCAAATTGTACTATATTAACTGTACTATATTCTTTAGTATGTTCTATTTGATTCAATTTCAATATTTTCTTCTACATTATTTTGTCTATAAAAATATCCCTTGCGATTTTTTTATAAATATAAATTTTTGGTTTTTTTACATCAATTGCATACATTGATCGTTGTATTTATTATATATATATATATATATATATATATATATATATATATATATATATATATATATATATATATATATGTATATATATATATATATTTGCATTAATTGCACATACATTGACCGTTGCATTTTATTTGAATGTACTCCGTAGCGAAGTGCGGGTTTTCAGCTAGTATATACATAAATGTATGATATACATAACTGTATGATAGTATATATATAACTGCATTTAGATAACAATGAAATTACTAATGCTCGATATACATATATCTATACACTCTACAGTTCTTTTTTTTTTATAAAATTCAATAATTTCAGCTTTGCACTACGCTGCAAATCTTAAAAAATCCCATTTCATTGACGTTGAAACAATCTAATACGCGGACACTAAACTCACGAAATTTATGGTTTAATTATAAGTACAGTAAAGCGCCTTTTGGAGTAAGTTAGCTACTGTGAATTCACAGAACTTTCCTTCTGATTTACCGTAGCAACCTCACTTATTTTTTTTCTCTAATTAAATAAAACAACAAAACTAGGTGATTCGCGAATCAAACCCGATCTTTTTGTCTTCAGTTCAGATGTCCTGACAATTACACTGCAAGTTAGGTAATGTTTTCCATGAAACTCAAAGTATGCTGGAATGAGTCACTGGATTCCATTCCATTCCTTCCTTTACATAATGCGACAACCGGAACCCAGAGTACGAAACTTTAAAAATTTAGGAAGGACAGTTTAAGGTAAGCATCTAAAAGTCGTTAAAAAAATCCTCAAGATAAAGTATATTTTCTTTATTTTACTGTTAGTTTGTAGCATGCTGTTTGCTACCACCTAACAACACCGTGTAGAAAAAGGTGGTACGTGTGCATACGAAGACAACATATTTAATGGCGTTAGCTCCAACGTATTTTCAAGATTATTTACAATATTTACATTAAGACTGCTGTGTATTAACCATATTGGATTCGCTCACCTCAATGTTAACTTATGAAGAAAAATTTTCTACTATTTACAGCTACATAAATGCTGATAATCAAATAAAAATTGAATTTTCAGATAGCCTGAACTTTTCTGCACCTTGCAACAGGATTCATTTTATAAATTTCGTCCACCAAAGGAATTTAAGAGCGTTTAAAACACACTATACCAGATTTTTTCCCGAATAACTTAAATTTTTAAAATATTTGCATTTAAAAAAACGAAAAATGCCCTAAGGTGTAAAATTTCTTTCTCTATTACGGAGTACAATTTAAAAAAATCTTTAAATTCAAGTCGACAATCCTTGGACAAATTTTCTCCATAGTTAACATTTCGGTGAACGAATCCAATAGGGTTAGTACACAGCAGCCTTAAGTATTCAAGTTACCGAGGGAACCTTATATACGAGGTAGCCACGGCAGGGTTCGCCGACCCCCCATCCGAACGACAACGAGATCAACGAGAAAGTTGAGTCATCTGCATTCTGTAGGCTAAGCCCTGCAGCGCAGGTTTTGCATGAAACTGATGCTTTGGCGAATAGCCGAAGATGATTGGATACAAATGGAATAAGAGAAGTAAGCTACACGATCCGAGCGTTCGATAGTATTTCATAAAGTTTTTCCCCAAGCGGATAAATTTAGCGAAGTAGTAGTCCTTTGAAAAAGCTACATATCTGCTAGAGGTTAAGAAAATTAAAAGAGGAGATAATTCATATTTTTTTTTCTTTTAAGATTTTTATAATGCTTTTTTTACCTTGGAAAGGTAAAGAGTTATTTTTATATTTTATTTTTTTTATAACATAAAAAAGGACAACACAACATTAAACAGAGAGAACGGCTCTAAGTTCGCAGGATTGGCGGGGTCATATTTGACAAGATTTTTGAGAAGATCGTTTCCAAAAACATTAAAGAAATCATACGATATAATTTTGGAGGAAAATTGGAATATGAAGGAGTCCTAGATCCTTGTAAATGTCAACATTCCTGAAATACGAGAGTGAGTAAATTATTTGCCTTAGGCATCCTATCCTACAATCAACACATCTTTCCTTTCATGTACGTAACCTACATTTCAGGCACGTTAAAAGTTGTAAGTCATGAACAGGTAATTTTAAAAGCTGCAGCTGACATTAACTAAACACTTTTAAACTGGTTCTGTTCCCATTTCGAGCAGCTGACGCCAGTAACTAAACACTTTTCAAAACGTTTTTGTGCCCATTTCGAGCTTTATTTACTCATGGCTTTAAACAAAGAAAAGAAATGAGCATTAAAAGCAGTTATTTTACTGAAGTGCGTTAAATACATTTGGATTCAGGAGTGAAATCGAGAATCCCCGCGGGCAATGTGTTGCCACGTGAGAGACATTTGAGATCAGTAAAAGTCTGATTCGTTGAAATGTTTTGGAAGGTCTGGCTTTGTATTCCTTGCACTGAATTGTCGGTGGTAGGTGCAAGTTGTGTAACTTAAATGTTTTCTTTTGTTTCTGATGTCAAGAAAGTGTAAAAGGTTATCGCATTTACTATATCATTTGTTCGCTTCAAAATGAGTTATTTTTATATAATTCATTTTTAATATTTATATATATATTTAACTATATAAAGGTAGAAAATCTTCCTGAAGTTTCAATTTCGTATTCACCCCTAAGCGACCGAGTATCTTTGATCTTTATTTGATGTACCGTAAAATCTCGATTATAATGCAAATAGGCGTACCGTCGGGAGGGGGGGGGGACATTCTCCCCCCCCCAACTTAACTTTAAGTAAATTAAAACGTTAATAGAAGTTCAGTTAAAATCGGAAAATTGTAGAAAACTTTTATTAAATTGTTTTTTGTCCACCTTTTCAAACTGTGAAACTGAAGATTCCGATTATGTCTTTAGCCTTAACATAGTTTTTAACAATGATATGATCCATAACAAAAATTCAATGCTATATATTTTTTCTCATTTTCGTTATATTATATTTATTTTTCTCATTGTATAACTTTCGAATACTACTCAAACGTCAATTCTATTGTTATTCAATTAAAAAAATCACAATATTTCATATTTTTAAGGACCGTCCGGCTGTCAATGCGCTGAGGAGGGCTTAACTGAATTCAATTCATGCCCCTCCCCCCAAAAAAAAAGTTAGAGGCACGTTACGTCTATGATAATACGCACCCGAGTATAATACGCATGCTTGATTTTGCTCGAAATTTTCGGAAAAAATAAAATTCGACTATAATATACACCCATAACTTTTCAATATTTTATTTAAAAATTTCACAAATATTTATTAGCAGAAATAAAATTTGTAATAAAAAGAAACGAAAACATTAAATTCAGTTGAAAAAAAAAACTTAAATTTTTATTCAAAACAAACGATACTGGCAAATCATCAGTCTTAATCATTTTCACTAGAAAACAGCTCATCTATTGTTGTCGCGTCCATGTCATAAGTATTGGTACCGTCGTAATATATATCACCATCATCATCTTCATTTGATGACAACTGCCCATCCTCCCATAATATGTCGTTCTCACTGCCGTCTCACGTTTAACAATTGATAATTTTTCTGCTACCGTATAGGACCGTCTTGAAGAAAATTTGAGGGAAATAAGTAAAATAAAATAATAATTTTTTGCACTTGAAACAACCGGGAACTATCACTATTTCAAGGGACCTGTTATCAAATTAAAGCATGTGCAATACGGACTCTGAGTTCCGTTTATTTAAAAGGAATACCTGCTTAGTAAACGGGTGGATGAATCACGGAGTGCAGATGCGCAGGCACCCGTGTTGCGACAATGTCTTACAGCTGCTGTACGTTCGTTTATTCAATGTTTGAAACTACTTTTGTTTTGTACGCGAGTATAATACGCACCCTCATTTTTGCGGACTAAAATGTGAAAACAAAAGTGCGTATTATACTCGAGATTTTACGGTAATTCGTATCTCCTGAATTTTTTCATCGTAAGAGACAAATCATTTATTGTTTCAGAAAAAAAAAAAACTATTTTGTATCCTTGGTTTGACAAAATAGCTCGAAGTAAACTAATATTAAAACTTAATTGATACATACATTCATACATACATACATATATCACCATACGTACATATACACGTCAAATCACCTTTTTATGAGTAATGTAGAAGTTTGTATGACACATCAACATCTGATTTCCTTCTTTTGATGTGTAATCACACATAAAATGCTGTAGTTTGCAAAAGCACAGAATTTTAAACTTCAATATTTATAAATTTTGGGAATAAAATATGATATAAAACTTTGCAGGGAAATCCTTATAATTTGCACTTTCTCATACTGCCTGTAGAGTTCAGTGTGTAGAATTCAAGTTTTGAAGTATGGAGACTCGCACTCGAATCCGAGTATACGAGTTTACTTATGATTCGGGATACGTAATTTTCGTATTTACGAAATAGATGCGAATAAAAGCGAAATTTGCCGATATGAGCGAATGAATGCGACAATTTTCTTTTACTACTTTTCGGCGAAAACTCTGTGATAAACGGCTTTTTAAGTGAAATTAGGTAATAAGAGTAATAATCTATTAACATAATTGCTTATCTAAGACCATCCACGCTCTTTAACTGAGAAATCTCACTCTCGAAATTTGCTTATTACTTATTGCTAAAGACCTAAGGAAGAGAATGTGGAGACTACTACTATGTTAGCTTTTAACAAAGAATTTTGATACTTACCTAACCAACTAAGTAAAATTATGTTTTTTTTAATAAAGGCGAAATTTTTGAACGAACGAATAGACATACACACTCACACATATATATATACTATAGGTATATATATATATATATATATATATATATATATATATATATATATATATATATATATATATATGTGTGTGTGTGTGTGTGTGTGTGTGTGTGAATAATTAAGAAGAATAATTACTCAAAATTTAAAGGGGGCTTAGTAATTAATTTATTGTCAGGGCGTAATTCGCCACTATTCTCATATCTTATTTCGAAATGCATCGAGAGAAATCGGGGAAATTCCCTTTGGATTGATTGACATCCATGGTCACGCCCATGGTTCATCTCCGGTGCATGCGTCACAGAGCTCTTGTGGGCATGCGCCATGGCTTTAGATGGCAAAAAACAATAGCGTTTAATTAGACGGCAGGAAATTCTTAATTGAGACGGTCACGCGTCGCGCGGGGAGCTTGATGACTCTTGGATTTAATTTATCAGATTGAATCAGGTAGCTTAAGATTTTGGAAATAAACGATGTTAGATATATGAATTGTAGTTCTTTGCCACCGGCCTTTTAATTCATTGACTGCTATAACTTTAATAATTAGGTAAAGTTAGATCAAGAAGGAGTAAGTTTGGATTTAAGACGACGTAATGGGAAGGGCAAGTAGTGAACGTGTCAATTATATATATATATATATATATATATATATATAATATACATAAAAATATACATATATATATATATATATATATATACATATACATATATATATAATATACATATATATATACATATATATATATATACATATACATATACATACATATATATATATATATATACATATATATATATATATATACACATATACATACATACATACATACATATATATATATATACATACATACATACATATATATATATATATATATATATATATATATATACATACATATATATATATATATATATATATATATATATATATACATACATACATACATACATACATACATATATATATATATATATATATATATATATATATATATATATATATATATATATATATATATATATATATATATATATATATATATATATTTCTTTAGCGAATAAATGTGAAACTTTATAGATTGTAATTTTTTTTGCGAAATTTCGATATTTTTTATGCGAAATTTACGTACCCCTACTTATGATGCTCGACAGCGTAAAGAGTAATAATGGACTATTAGAAAGCATGTGACAAACATGCATCTTGGATAGAAAAAAAAAGTGATGCACCGTCAAATAACCAACTTAATTATGAAAAAAATACATTAAGAACAAAGTTTACCGTCGGACGCAGAAAAAAGATCGAAACGCAAGGAAATAGTTATTGAAATAAGAATTAAACTGACGAGTAACTTGAAATCTCAGTCCTTATTTTAATAAGTTTCCAGCATACATTTAGAAAGAAGAGAGGAATTAGAAGTAATTTTGTTCGACTGTACATTTTAGAATTATAACATTTCTGTACGAGGAGTCCTATACTACTAAATTATAATCTCTCCATAAGACAAAAAGAAATTCAATTTAAAAACTAATATTTTGAAATATTAAAAAGTATTAACACGGTACCCGACGCAGGAAATATATTTATTCCTCCACTTGACCGACTGATCCATGTCCGCGCTTTAATATCAAAATAACTGAGATAAAAATAAACTTTCGTTTCTCGGTAATGTAGCATTCTGTTATGTAACCTCTAAAGACGTCCGCACTGATAAAGGATAGAGGAAAGGAGAAATTTCTCAATGAATTTATTATTTAAAACATGATAAATACTTATGTAATATCCCCGCGATGCTAAGATGTTGGTATATTTTAAAATAAAAGTACGTGATCTTTCACAGTGAAATTTTAACCAGAATTTGATTCTAAGGATAATATTTATTGTTTGGTTTTGGTCGAATATTGTTGAACTTGAGGATTTACTCTCGTTAAACTTATTCGGGTAAACTTTACATAACATTTAGTTGAATTTGTTGATTTTCATTTGTTTTACAGAGCAAATTTTTTTACTTGTGTAGGCAATTCATACAACCAGTAAAACTCTATACAGTCGAATCCTGTTATAACGAACTTCAAGGGACCAAAGGTTTTGTTCGCTTTATCCGGTGGTTCGATATATCCGAACCGTTAAGAAAAATACTAGAGTTCACAAAATGTATAACTCATTAGTTGCAATGTATATTCAATAATGATGTATTAAAAATGTTAAAATCTATTAAAAATTATAATTAATGAATTAAATCGACTAAAATCGATTACATTAAACTGACACAATACTAATTAAATTACGTACAATTGGAAAACGAAGGGACCAAAATTTTCGTTCGTTATATCCATGAATTCGTCATGTACCATTTTCGCTATAATGGGGTTCAACTTCATTATCCTTATCGTTCACTTAAATTACTTTCTGTTGTTGTTACTTATGGTCCCTGGCTGGAAATTGTATTCTAGACCAGGTCCATAAAGTCTGAGGGGTGGTACTCCGGTTTAAAATGGCACCAAAAGAGTGGGAGTCCGATATAGCCAGGTGCCACCTCAATTTTGACCGAACACCCCCAGGGGTGACATCTGGAGAGATCGTACCTTCCACACCCACTGACTCAAAGAAGGACATTCCAGTCTGCGGATTTAACGTGTCCATATCCGGCCTAGACACGAATGTATTTAACGGCGCTTGTCGGGATTCGATCCAAGCACCTGC
Organism: Dolomedes plantarius; assembly: GCA_907164885.2. Classification (NCBI taxonomy): domain Eukaryota; kingdom Metazoa; phylum Arthropoda; class Arachnida; order Araneae; family Dolomedidae; genus Dolomedes; species Dolomedes plantarius. The sequence goes on from OU015491.1 coordinate 111,087,769, forward strand.
AAACTGACGCGCTACCGCTAGGCTACCACTCGCCCATAAAATACTTTCTTGTATACTTTGTTGCTAATGGATCATCTTCATCTTCAGTAGCCAAAAGGGTAAGCAATCATACAAGTATTTCACCATTTCAGAAAATATTTTATAATTTTAAAATCATATTACCCACAGGTTTCGTCATTTCAAAGTATAAACATATTTTATAATTATTTTTAAAAATAAATTTTCTTTTAAAATGGAAAATGACTCAAATCAAAGCTTCCATTTTTGTGATTTGAATGAAGAGCAGGAACCTTGATATGATTGCAATCATTTCTGGAAACGCAGCTTAATAATTTCGAAAGAAAAGTTGGTGTTATCTTCTGTTTATATATTGAAATCTGATTTGATCTAAATGTTACGTATTTTCTGGAACTCTAACCTGAAATTTATCCGAGATACAGTTATCGAACTTCCCCCAGTGCCTCTAGCTGTACTTTAACAATGTTTCTATATCCATTACTCATTTTATCGCTCATGGTTAACGCAATATCACAAATATATTTTTTCAACGTTAATGGATTAAAACTGTATATTTTGTTACTTATATTACTATAATGCTTTATGAAATTTCAAGTTAAAGACAATTTAATTTTGATAGTTGATTCTTTTTTTCGTCATTAGCTTTCATTTTAGTGTAAAATGATGAAGTTGGAGAAAATTCTTTGTTGATATTTTGATAATTAACATCTATGCATTTGACTTTTTTTTTATCTTTGTATATAACATGTTATAACATGTTATGTGTTTGAGAAGAGAATGATTTTCTAGAAATCAAAGGTTTATTTTTTAGATTTGTAAGATAATTAAGTAAATTTTGATTGATCTATTAGCAAAAATATGCAACTCGAATATGTATTCTTGAACACCGCCATCTTTTTTTTTTTTTTTTTTTTTTTTTTTTTTTTTTTTTAATACTAAATTTATCTGCGAGTCAAGTTGTAAGGCTATGGGTTGTCCGAAATCAAGTCTGCAGAGTATTTTAATTTAAGATAAAATCGACTCTTTAAAATATAATTATAATCTCGAGACTTATGATAAGTTATGAACTATACCATCATTTCTAGTAAATCATCTTTACTATATTACTATCATTTCTACTATATTTCCAGTAAAAAACAGAAATCTATTATGGGATTTTTCTGACCGACGATAATTGATCTTGGAAATATGTATTTGGGGTGGGAATATTAAAATCTGGTTACTCATCTGTTTGGAGCACTATTTAGGCTCCTCCTCTTTTAAATTTTTTTATAGGGCATCCAAACTGTTATCTTATTTACGTTGGGAAAAGTATTTTCCACGAAAAATAAATAAGAAAAATAGGTAGAATTACTTTAGAGATAAGAGTAGAATTACACGTAAACATAATCTGATATACATTGACAGTAATAACATCATTAATTCTACTTTTTACATTAGTGCCACTGCTAAGATAAGCGATATTAAATTAAATTAGTAATACAGCTTGAATCTCACTTGCATATTTAAGAAAAATAAGCTATTGTTCACGTTAATCTTAGGGACAATAAATAGTTATAATAAGCAGTAATCTTATAAATAGAAATGTAGACATACTTAAAATAATTTTGTAAAAAATATTTGGTTTTAAATTTTAAATTTTCACCCGGTTGAATTTGAATTGTTGAAAAAGGGGGCTTCATTTTCTGATGATTATATGATTTTTTTTTTTATTTATTTATTTTTTTTTCTTTTTGGCCTAAGAGGCGAAATGTATTCATGTAATGTTCCTCTTCAAAAGGGGATAGTGCCAGGGCTGCTTAACCTCGATCCGATATTCTGTTATAATAAAGGCGATGACAAGAAATCTTTATTAAATTCCATTTATCACAGCAAATCCATTCCTTTTGAAGTCAGCGTTGGTTTTATAGATAATTTTTTAACAATGCCGATTTTATTTTTAATCGATGTTTGTCACATGCTTCCTAAGAATCCGTTATCGTTGTCTTTAAAGGTCTCCGAGATCTCTAATACTGGGGATCGAACTTGGATCATCTAACCGAGGCCCACCCTGTGTTCTCTCTACTATTCATGCGACATGGCAAACTATTATATTTTTATTCCATTAATCAGATCCATTTAAATAAAAATAATCTATAACTACATATGATTAGCTCATACGACTCTCCGAGTGTGGTCTTAACTGATCACTAAGTCAATGCGTAAACAATAAATCTATAACAATAAGGGTCTGTGACGCCCGGTGACGCAGTGGTTAAAAGCTACAAGCTGCCACACCACAGGTCCAGGGTTCGATCCCGCAACTAGGCAAGGTCGACTCAGCTTTTCATCCCTTGAGTGGGTCGATAAAATGAGGACCAAGCATGATTGGGAACTAACTCTGGGGGTCCCGCGTCAGGTTGATCACCTGACCGAGATATATGCTGTATGAAACCCCAAGCCCACGGTCAAGAAAGCGGAGATGGGTACCACCAGTCTTGGTCCACACGGACTGGGTTTAGTAATAAGGGCAATGAGTTTAGTAATAAGGGCCAGTTCCCATACAATCCGTCAGCGTTACTCGTATTGACTTATTTTAGACCAATCACAGACCTTAATAGTTTCGTGGCTAATCGTTTGGAGGTTTGTAGCTAGTAAAATATATTTCAATTCGAGTAACGCTGACGCTGACGGATTCTATATGTGACAGGCCCTAAGTCTGTGTGAGCATTTTGAAAGATTTCAGCATCATCAGGGTTTCCTTTCTACTATGAAATCTCTCATAGTCTCTTTGGACGTTATGATGCTTAAAAGATGTCCTTTCCATCAGAAACTTCATCCTAATTTTTTTATATGGATTTTCTTGGTTTTCAGATTTTTGTGGATAAAATTAAGATAACGCTACTCCAACCGCTATCAAAAATGCTATAATTATATACGTACGATATTATTTTATAATCCTGACATTCCTCATCTTTAATCACATAGTTTTGATGTTTTCTCTTCTTTAGCGAAGGGTTGCGAATAAACCCGTATTTATTTACAGAGCGTGACCTGATTTGTTCAGCCCCGATAAGAAGATCTGGAACAAACTATGACTAGCGCATCTCGCGTTTCAACGCTCGAAAATTCGATAATTCTGGTGATGCGATAAAAAAATTGACCAACCGGTCCGTTTATTTATACTTTTGAAAATTCTTACTGTATTGCGGGCAGTTCAAGTTTGTGATTATTTTCTGGTGAAAAAAACAAATCACGCGCAAAATCGGTGACTCATCTTCAACTGTCAGTTAACCTTAATGTAAGTTTCTGTCGCGTGATGTTTTCATTCTTAGGAAGTAGATGAGTAATAAAATTGGGTTATGCACTTTTAAGAGAACAGAGGACGTTAAAATTTAATTTTTACTTTTTATCATAGAGATAGGAAATTTTGTACATATATACATTTCACCATAAGCATATAGTAGAATACCTTAAAAGAAATTTCCAATCTTATGATAATTTTAAGATTTAAAACAAAAATTAAAATTTATAAACAAAATTTTAAAACGCTCCTTGTGACTTAATTTTTGAAATCTGTCCTCGATTTTGCATTTTAATCACTTTAAATTGTATAGCAAACAAATCTGGGTATCAATTATTTAATCTCTTGAAGAGATTATTTTCTGAATTCCATCCCTATTTTCATCAAAATTTTGCCTTTTAATAAGTTATAAATCAAATTTAATTAACTTAATGAAGTCTAATTGTAAAATGCATGCCCAGTTACTTTGTAAACAGTATCAGGGTTCTTCCTTATCAGTTTCATGAATTTTGAACAAAAATTAAGTCGCATGGGGCATTTAAAAATTCTAAAAACCTTGAAAAATCTGTTTTGAGAGAAACATATTTAAAGTTTATTACTACACTTGCTTTGATTACTTACTTCGTAGAAGCTTCATAAATGATTTTTTACTTGAAAAAGCTATTTTGGTACTATGATTCTATGGAAATAAAATTTTTTTACAACAACAAAATCAACATTACAATAAAAAAAATTTGCTCAAATAAAGGTGCATAGTTCCCTTAATATACACTAGAAGACACGCAATTCAACATTGTTTTACAATAAGATAAAAGAGGTGGCTCTCACTTAATGAATTCTAAAATCAACACACTTAAATTCACTAAAATTCTTTGATAAACTTAAATTCTTTTCTATGCAACATCATTGATAAGTTCATTAAAAACTGAATCAATTAGAAAAAATAAAATCATTTATTTAACTTCATATGTTTGAAATCCTATAAAGGTTTTATGGCTTTAGAAATTTTATTATTGTTTGAGAATTTGCTTGTTTACATAATTTGATTTTCAAGGGATTGAAAAAAAATCAATAATGGAATTGAAACTTCTTATCCTGCCTAGAAAAAAAAATGAATGAGCTTTCACTAGATAAAGACTAGAATTAAGTTTATAACGAACAACTTGATTCTTTTTCTGTCTAAAATATATTCATTAACAGATTCAAAACTAAACAAAATGGAAAAAAAATCCTCCACTAATTAAATTATATATTTTGGTAACCTGTAAATAGCTGTTGAAATTTAATTCTTATTTGAGAGTTTGCGTGTTTATAAACTTTGATTTTCATAGGATTAAAAAAAGCAAAATAATCCAGAGCCGTTTAATTGTTAAGCCAGCAAAAAGCCTTTGGTTCTTTCTAGTTAAAATCAAAGAAAATTAAATATCAGTTCTTAACAAATATAAAGCCAAATATAAGTAACGAAAACCTGTAAAAAACTAGAAAATTCTGCACAACTGAATATTTGATTGTTTAATTTTTGCTTAACTTGTTGAATTCAGTGATATCAGCTTTACTTTACTATCCTATGAAATCGTAATAGTGTACTATTTTGAAATATCTTATGTTCACAGATATTTACATGTATAACACGTATACACACACACACGCATATTTACTACCAAATCATAGTAAGTACTCATTCACATATGTTTCATAATATTATTCCCTTTTAAGACTTTAAACGATTGAAAATTTTACATGGCACTAAATTTTACAATGCGGTGAAATTTTTCATATGTTGGAGAAACTCGCGGTGCGTCTCTCCTCATATCAAGTACTTAAGATGTTTTACGTTTTGTTTAGTCTTTTTATTACCAAGTATTATTAGTATTGGCTTGAGAAATAAGTCAATCTAATTTCGGTGACTTTAGAAACCCTACAGTGTCTACTGATAGTGTAAAATAATGATTTTTGACACACACAATCACTCACACCCCCAAAAAGAAAAGTCAGTTGCCGTGGAAATTAAAAAAAATGATTTAATTATGGAACAATTAAGTTTTTGATGATTAATATTTCTCAAATTTTTTACTTAATTGGTCAGTTACGTATTAGTATATCCAGTTAAATTATTCTTCTCTTATGAGATGTCTATTTCTCAATTATTGACTAAGTACAAGTGCTAAGTCATAATTAGTAATCAATTCTGTTACCAATGTTTGTTTATTGTTTCTGAAATAAATATAATTTTTGGTTTTATAATAAAAACTCAGGAACATGCTTTAAATATGGTTGATGTTACGCAATATCGAATCTTAAGTATTGATCAGTTATTAATGAAATCAAGGAATTTAAAACTCGAATATGCTATGTAATATATATATATATGGAATGTATATGGATTTTAAAGATGAAACGTACCTTTATCGATGTCAGCTGTATCCTAGTGAGCTGATGTGAAAAGAAAACTATCTTGCTTGCATTAATGATACCAAAAATATTTTAGCTGTTTGAATTTAATCGTTATTATCTATTTCAATTGTTTAATCCATTGATAAACTGCATCTATACCGTGAAATTTCGAAGTTGATAACAAATCAAGTCAGTTTTTGATATAAAACTTTGATAAATTAGAAAAAGCTTAAATCTTTCAAAGTTATATTTTTCTTGCAATTATTTAACGGCACAGAATTACAATTACTTTTCTTACAACATTTAAAAAAATAACCCTACCAGGGTTGTGTTAAAGGCGAACTCAACAGAAGTTCATCACGAACTAAAACTATTGATCTAAACTAAGCTTTGTATTATTATTTTGATGTAATGCATTGAATACTTTTAAAATAATCATACAGTGTGCACAGAAATGGGGTTTTTCCTATTGATACTTTCCATCTAAGAGATTAAACGGGGATTTTCTGTTTTTAATCCAAATATTCATCCAGGTATTTATACAAAGGACATTCGCCCATATACAGACGTATAATCTTTTATGGGTGCACCTAATAGCGCCCTTTACGCGTACGTCCTTTCGCGAGTGCTTGGAACGTACGGGATTGCGCGCACGCTCCAAGCACTCGCAAAAGAGCGTAAGTGTAAAGGGCGCTAACAGCACCCTTTACACGTACGCTCTTGGAGTGCTTGGGGCGTACGGGATTGCGCTCGGGAAAACTTGCAGTACGCTCCAAAGCAGCTTTCCCTTCCTCTCCGACACTTTCACATGTGCACTCAATCGCGCGAGATCGTGGTTTCATGCGGGAAAGAACGTATGTGTAAAGGGCGCTATTATCTGTATTTTGACCCACGAAGTGGAAACTCTAGACCAGGGGTTTCCAACTTACAAGTGCCCAAGGGCCGCAATCGAAAACACCTGTCTAGTGGCGGGCCGCAATTTAATCATGACCATACCCAGGACTTTTTTTCTTGAGGGAGGGGGATTTGTAGGATTTGTGTATAGTATATACTATGAAATTTTTAAAAATTCGAGGATGAACCTCCAACAACGACCTTGATTATGACTGGCCAACTTTCGTTAAATTACACAGACACACACAAAAAAAATCAAATAATAAATGGGTATTTAAATAAGAAGTGGGTCAAATGAGAAGTGAGGGGTGGGGGTGGGGGGGGGCGGGCGGTATGAAATAGAACATGAGTGGACACCCTACTTTTCATGGAATTCGAGGAAAATCAATCTTTTTTATAAATGAACAGCATTTGAAAACAATAAAGATTTTTACAAAACCATTTTTCGTTAACTAAGAATATCTAAATTGATGCTGCAAATTAATTTCCTAGAAGTCTTCGCGGGCCGCAAAAAAGGCACCGCGGGCCGCCAGTTGGAAACCCCTGCTCTAGACACTAACCACCATGTGATGCGGGTCTCAAAACGAAAATATTTCTTCAATAAACAAGAACCTAAACTGCAACTTTAACATAAAGATAACATTCTTGTTTCTATCAGCTTTTTCGAACAGCTTATTATTTTGCATTGATAATTGTACCTCAGTCAAAAATACTTTTCATTCTTACATTAGATGTTACTTATCTGTTGTTTAAAGATTATATATATATGTTTACAGAGAAAAATCACAGAACCATTTATAAAATTTAGAAAAGACACTAAAAATACTAATTTTCTTTAAAAAAATTTCTATATTGTTATAATATATTTTTAAAGAATTCTTAATTATATAAGACAACACTTGAGTAGACTTCGGATTACTAATTGTAATATTTTATCTTAATATATTTTCCACAGTTCATGTAAGTATTAGTCGAATTCTCACTGTCAACATTTTTTAGAAAAATGTCCATTGAAAATTGTTTTGTCTTGTTAGAATATGTTTATTTACTAAAGCCTTTCGAAACTACATATAACTCTCTGTACCTGGAACATGAAAAAACTTAAAACGTCAAAAACGTTAAATATACTGAAATGTTGGTGGACAGCAAACTGAGCATACGAAGTGATACAGATAGGAATTGCTCGTCCTGATAGTTACATTTTCCACGGTTGAATGGTTCCACTGTAAAGAGTTATTCAGTAATATATCCATTTTTTAGATAAATATACTCTTAAATGTAAGCTAGTTTAAACTGAATAGGGTTCTTCGGTCAACTGAATTACTGGGATTCCACAGCTACATATCAACGGAATTTAGGAATGAACATGAATAATGAATTATCTAATTTGTATTCTGCTTTACTAATGGTTTAAGTAAATGCAATGATGACTTCTTGAAATCTTTTCTGTTGAGAAATGAAGAGGAAACCGTATTTGATAAATGATTAGAGAGGGTTGTTAAATGCAGGTTTTTTTTTTTTATTACACACACATAAACAGGGTGATCCAATAGTCACAGAAAAAGTAAAAATTCAATAATTCGAAAAGTATAGACAGTAACATGATGCGGTATCCCCAAAAATGCACAGTTAGATACGGGATTTTTTTAAAAATAACGATGAATTTTATTGCTAGAAAAGTTACATTTGTCACCTATAGATGGAGCTTCAGTAGTGTGATTAGTTTGTAAAGTGGTAAAGCACAGTTCGCAACGTAGCTAGGAATACAAATGCTCAATGTGACTGCCGTCATTCATGAGAATAGCTGTCAGATATAGCACGACACTCTGCACAGCATCCACGAGGGTTTCAGCTTCAATTCCTGTCACATGATGGCGGATAGCTTCTTTCAACGTGGCCAATAACATCAACCGACCTCTGTGCACCTGTGACTTCAGGTAGGACCATAACTAAAAGTCCCAAAGTATAAGGTCTGGAGACTTTGGTGGCCATTCGTGCTGGAAAGAGTGATTGAGGACACGGTCATTGTCAAATGCCGATTGCAACAGGGCCTGGATAGGATATGTGATGTGCAGTGGCGCTAAATCCTGCATGAATAATACACTATGGAGCGCTTGCCTTTCTTGCAAGGAGGGAATCGTGCAGTCTTTTAAAAGCGTAGCATAACGCTCGTCTGTGACAGAAAAATTCTGTCCGGGACCCCTACAGCGCCACTTGTTGTTGACAAGTGTAATTATTCTGGCAATAAAATCTTCTGCCATTAAAAAAAAGCGCCCCATGTCTTTTTGCGCATTTTTGGGAAAGTCGCATCGTGCTACTGTCTATACTTTTCACATTATCGAATTTTATTTTCTGCGACTTTTGGATCACCCTATACATACATGCATACATACATACATATGTGTGTATGTGTGTGTGTGTGTGTGTGTGTGTTGGTGTTAGTTAGCTAGTTAGTTAGTCGCATAGTGTTATAATCATAGTTTATCCCTTTCTCACCTAAAGATTTTCTTAAGTACACTCTCAAAGTTCTTTGCAAAGGAAAATTCATTCAAAGAATAGATCGAAGCATTTAGAATAAAGCTATTTTGATATGTAAAAATAAAATTCAAATATTTAGATTTTAGTCCCATTAATTTTTAATTATATTTCATCTACGTTCAAAAGCATTTCAGAAATTTGTTTAAATTCTGAATGAAGTATTGACACATGAATATCAAAGCATGCTTTTCTTTCTTTCAATTTAATTGTAAATTTGCACCCGTCATGAATTTACTAGTATTCCGCTCTGTCTATACAAGCAATTTTCAATAGCATTATTGTACAAGAGCAGCTGTCATTCTTTTTACTGCTCTAAACTCTTTAATTACCCATACCTCCAAAAATTTCCTTGCCTCGTGATAAGAGAAACACACGAAATATTTCTATTGTATGTTTAAAAACATGCTTTTAACTGGGATTGATATCCGATTATACTATTCCTTTAATTACTTTCGTGGAAGTAAATATTCAAAGGAACATTTTTAATCTTAATCATGACCCCTTTTGATAGCCGATTTACTCGAGAAAAGGAAGACTTCAATGCTAGTTTAGTAAACATTATGTGGGCGATTTAGAGGCTTGGGGTTGAACGGATCATGCGAGATTTTGCCACGTGATCTTGAATTACTTTCTCCATCTTAGAATAAACAGTGAAAAAATCTTGAGTATCTAAATTTCAAGATACGATGACTAACCCATGCACGAGGTGTTCCAATTAATGCCTCCCATTTTAAATATGACCGGACACGATCTGGTTCGAATCAGAAAAATGATAATGGTTATTAATATTCATGATGAAAGATGTTGATATCAGATGTCTCGTCACTGAGAATTTTTTTTTATTTTCGTCAATGGTATTGACATAATTTTGGAAGGATTACTCTCCGTGTTCGAGTAAAAACATAATATTCATCTTAATTAATGTTATCTTTTTTCTTTTTAATCACAGGTAATTTTTTATTTTTCCACATTTATTATAGAACATTAGACGTTATAAATATAATCCATTTTTTAAAACTGTTGAATGATGTTTTAAAAATATTTTTTTTCAGGCTGCCGTGTACTAAACCTGTTGGAATCGTTCGCCTCAATGTTAACTTATGCAGAAAATTTTTCTACTATTTTCAGCAATGTAAGTGCTGATAATCAAATAAAAATGGTATTTTCAGATAGCCTGAACTTGTAACAGGATTAATTTTATAAATTGCATCAACCAGAGCAATTTATGAGCGTTTAAAACACTCTATACCAGATTTTTCCCCTGAATAATTTAAACTTTTAAAATATTATTTGCAGTTTAAAAAAAAGAAAATGCCCTAAGGTATAAAACTTCTTTCTCTAATACGGAGTACAATTTTGAAAAAATCTTTAAATCCAAGTCGGCAATCCTTGGACAAATTTTCTCCATAGAGCACTATTGAGGCGAGCGAATCCAATAGGGTTAGTACACAGCAGTCTTAATTCTCAGCCTAATTAATATTTTTTATCAGATATTATTTATAACAAGGGTGGCAATAGATTTTTGATACATTTTCCTTTTCATGAGGTACAGTAACCACCGCTTATAGTGATCACTGGTTATAAGAATCAACCGTTTATAAGAATCAATATGGCAAAAACAAAAACAAATGTATTATTTCCATGTTAAAATTTCCGCTTTAAAGAATCAATCCACCGGTTATAAGAATCAGTTTGCAATCTTTGCCTTCCTTTCATTTTTCCAAACAATGCCACTTGAACTCTCAAAAGGTACGAAATTCTTTCTTAAGTTTTTGAAAAGAAAGATTGATAAAACTTTGGGGTGGAAAACAGTCGTAAAATACATTCCTTTAGGCATAACATAAGAGTTTCTCCTTATACGTTTTTGCTAAACACTGTCTTATTAGCTTTACCCAGGAGCGTCTAACCCACCCGGGTCCGATTTCGCTTTTCTCCAGACAGGCACTCCTTTTTTCCCACCACTTACTTCCTGGTTGCGGATTTCTGGACCCTGAAACTCATAAATCTTCCGCGAAGTGTCCACCATCACTTACGCAAACGGGACAGTGGATTCAGCACTTCAAACCGTGAAATGTAAACGGATCCATTTTGCTGAATCAGATGAACCAGATGCTGAATCAAACGTTTCACGGTTTGATTCAGAATCAAACCGTGAAACGTAAGCTATAAAGTGAATCTTCGTCCGAGACTGTAATAAGCATACGTCGCTAGTATTCACTTTAGTTTTCTAACAAAATTGCCATTTAGTGTTAGAACTTTTTGATAGTTGAATTCAAATATGATAAAAACAAGGAAAACTCTTAGTTTTTCTGAAAAACAGAACTTGTTAATTAGATATGATGCTCTTCCAAAGTGTAGTCAAAGAGAAGCTGCCTCTTGTTGATTTTATAATCATGTGTTGTTACTTATAGGTCTAGAAATTGAGTTATAGTATTTGTTTAGAAATTGAGTATTTTTAAAATTATAAAAAATAATTTTAATAAATGATAAATAACTTAAATTAAAGAGTATTTAATGGTTAATTATGTATATATGTGCCTGTGTGTTTATATATATGTACAAGTATATATTTGTGTATGTGTGCCTGTCCAAAGGGATGTTTCGGTTATAAGAATCAACCGCTTATAAGAATCAAAAACAGTAATAACAAACGTGATTCTTATAAGCGGAAATCACTGTACTTTTGAACGTTTGCGTTACTTCTAGAATAAAAATGGAAATAGACGACAGTATTAATAATTTGTATAATAATTGCATTTTAGAGGTAAAACTAAATAATATTCAGACTCCGCAAGATTTTATGCTATCTAGCAAGCGCAGTTGCTCATTTACATATATTTTAAATATAGCAGTGGCAGCTGTAACGTTTTTACAGTGTTTACATTATTTATAACTCGTCAATGATTTATCCTTGAACACAGTCTAAAGATGTACTTGTTCTACCACTTTTAATTTCCATCAAAGGCGAAGTAATGCTACTTAACATCGTCCGTGATGTTTAATTTTGGCATCACAGTTTTTTGTTCTCACAACGCTTGAAAGAAAATTGGCTGCTGTAGAAAGCAGAATTTATCTTCTCTGACAAAGCAAAATAGTTGTGACCGGGTAATTGTTGTTTTTTGATTTCTTGGCAATAATATGCCTACCACTGAAATTCTTGCATCTAGTAAAATTTAGGTTTTCTAGTAGTTTAAGTTAGGGCAAATGTAGCAGAAATAAATTATTTTAAAGATAATTATAGAATTATTTACTACTATCAGAACGAACGAGGGTCAGTATATGTTGGGCAGACTGAAGTTATAAGACCATATATGTCATAAAGTTCAGATACAAACAATCTATTGTATCAGAACAGAAGATGAGGTGAGATTTATTAATTCGATCCCTAAGGGATATTAGAAACTAAAAATAGACTAAAGATAAACTAAAAATCAACATTATTGTTATGAAAGACTAACATACTGTTTATTGTTTCAGTTTTTTTCTGTGAGAAATAAGATTTAAAGTATTCAGCCAATTACTCACGGAAATTATATGGCTGCTAAGAGAGGTTGTATGCCAAAATATGCATTTCATTAGTCTCTCCTTTCCTGAACAGCATGTGATTGAAAGCGAGACGTTTAACTTCTTGAATAATTCGACTATTTTACTAGGATGCAATGCTTATGATCTATATCTTAAACACTCCATACATTTCCTCATTATAATAAAAACATCTTAGGATAGGCAAACCATTTATTCATTAGATAGGGATTCATGCTGCTTTTTGCACTGATGGTTGGTTCGACAGTGAATTACTTTTCTTGATAAGTTATCTCTGATAAGTTAAAGCAATTAAATACATTCCTGGGTTAGTTCTAAATGGTGTTCAGGTAAAGGTTTTTGTTATCTCCGTCAAGTTGTTTGCTATCTAGTGTTTGTAGTCGATTGTTTACTAAATTTTTTAGCGCAAGTAGAGCAAGAGGCAGTTGTAACGCTTAATAATCGTTATCTTATCAAATGATTAATTTTGCTAAAAGTTGTTGCCAAAGGTTCAACTACTGTTGTTAAATGACAAAGCTTCATAAAACGTCTGAAAACCAAAACACTTCTGATGATGCAAAGCTATAGGCCTAAATCCTTGGTAAAATAATTCGAAAGATCAAGAGAGCTAATTTACGAAGAATCAAGTTTTTGAAAATCAAGTCAAGAACTTGAATCTGCACCGCATTTAGATCCTTATCTTAGAAAAATGTAACCGATGTTTAGAATTCCAGGAATAGTAGACTATCGAAGATTTCGAAATTTTTTGTTTTGAAACGTAATTTACACACTCTATGAACTTGAGTTTGTTTAATTTGGCTACTAAAGCCAAGGGTCTCTGAAGGATCTTATATCACTTGACGATGTTCCGATGTTTATTTATTTATTTTCTAAATGCGATAGGCCGTTTGGATGTCTTGAATTCATACAGAGTTTTATTTTATTACTCAGCGAATTAAAGTGACAGGTAAGCAAAAACTGGTTGGCAAAGTAAGTTCCCGCAGAGTTGTTTCCATCGATGTTCGCTGAACCAGTAAAGTCTCCACTGATGCACAGACACAAATCGATATCATATACTTGTCTTTTTCTTGATGAATCGCCATTCATGCATCATCACATTTTAGTTTTTAGCTTATCCTTTTTTTTGTTTTACAAACTTATCTCAAATGACGAAAAATTAGAATATATTCTCGCATCATTGATTTAAAAAAAATAAGTAATTTTCGAAATGAAATATCCACGGTGGTATCGAAATAACTTAAGATCTACAATTTCAAAACATTTTGTTTTATGTTTTGGAAGCAGCAACCAAACGCGTATTAGCGTTAACAGCATATCGCAATTAAACAAAAAAAAATTCAGATAGTCTCTTCTAACGAAACTACCGCGAGTTATTAACGTAGAATTACTTATCGTTGCTTACCTCATATATATATATGTGCTTTGTATATATATCTATATATGTATGTATGTATATCTATACATATATGTATGTCAAACTTTTGACGCATTTTGGTACTTTGCTGTTTAACTGTTTACTGCTTGTCCAAGCGATACAGACTGGGTTTGGCGTGCTGCCAAAATTATAGCTCATGAGGTACGGATGGACGGTTTTAACATCTGAAATTTTTCTTTCTGGGGGACCGTTATGGAGGAACGTAATCCTACCTTAAAAATTTTGTGTTTTTGTATTAAGGGACAGTTGTTTTCATATTAAAAAATATATACATTTAGAATAACAGCAAGATAAAATAGACTACGGGGGTGATCTTTCTTAATACATTTGTAAATTTCGATGGCTGCGAACCATTTTAGGGTCGAAAATTCTTCTCATTGTCTCTTAATTTGTAACTTGGAAATTCAATTCAACTTACTCATGACGAAATAACTAGCTTGTCAAAGAGCTGAAACTAGCATTACTATCGAAAGTTAGTGTTTATTAGTTTTCATTCTCATTACTTGCAATGGGTGTCTTACGGTATAACACACGACAAAAAAGGAGTCAATCAATCGCCGCTTGTTGAACTGAACAATTTTCTCTGGTCAGTTAGAGACTTTCTTCTGATCAATGTCTAGTACAACCATTTTGAAAAGTTTTGGAAATTTCATTGAAGGTTTTAAGGCTTGGTTGAATATTGTAAGCTTTAAGACCTACAGGTGAATTTTAGGATTAGAATAAATTTGGAGAGTTTAAATATAACTTTAGACGCAGCAAAGTTGAAATTTAGGATGAAGAATTGGAAAAAAATTAGTTGATGGAAATCCATACTGTTAAGGAGTACTAATTAAGTAAAGGAGCAAAAACTTTGAGTTTGAGGTCCTCAGATTAGGCTAATAGTAAGCAAATGGTATTTGAGTTAATTTTATAGAGATAGATTTTTCGAATTAGATCTTGAAATGAACACGTCTTTTCATATTTTAGTCTTACACAATTGTATTTTTCGTGGTGGTTTAAAAGATCTAAAATATGTTTTTTTTACGAGTATTGAGCGCACCGACTTTTCCTATAATATTTCACATCTTTGTTGTTTGTAAATATTTGGATTACAGAGAGCGTTTTAAGTGTTGTTTTTGCATTAACACAAGTTATGACATCGTATGTAATGTTTTCTAAAGTTGTAAAGAAGTTTTATTGCGAACTTGGAGTATTGCCATTTCTGTCCTATTACACCAGCTGAGCCAGACAACCTTGCCTGGGACTAATTTTATATTTCTTTATTTTCAGGTGCAGGATGGCTAATGACGTCTTTCTTGATTGTAAACACAGCTTTGGGCATTGGAATACTAAATTTTCCTGCTGCATTCAATCAAGCTGGAGGCATTTATTTTGCAACTGGCATTCAGATCGTAAGTTGGAAAATATCTGTAACATTTCCAGTGGGAGCCTAATGATTATTTTAAACTTTTGCTCTGTTAACTACAATTTATACTGTAATAGTTTCGGGATTAGCTAAGTTATCAACAAATGATATAGTTTGTTAATTGCGTCAATTTATTAATACCCAGTGACATCAATATACTGAAAGGCATGTTTCTGAATTGTCTGATTGGTCGAGAGTGCTATGGTCAATTTTTGCTACACAAGGGCTAATTAGACCGGGACCTACAATTTAAAGCCGATTCCGAACCGCTGCAAATACCCATGCCAACAGTGAGTGAGACTCGAATCCACATACTCTGAGATCGAATGCCAGCACCCATTTAAGCCATTTAGATATTGACTGGCCTTGAATAGTTTGGTCTTAAATATAACCAGATCATATTGTTATATAGTCCTAAGAAGCAATAAAATATCATATCGTTAATTATCGATAAGATGCAAATTACTTACAGAAAAATAACTTTTTTTTTTCATAATAATGTAGGTATACGCAACCTAAGATTGTAAGATTCATGAGAGCCTTGAGATATACCCGTCTTTGTGCGTACGTGTTACTGTAATGTACAATACAATTCTGTGTGATAGAGAAATTTAAAAAATTACTAAATGCTACTGTTGAAAGATTATCATCAACTACTGGATTAATATTCTAATATACTATGAACTACTGGATTAATATTATTAATTGCTACATTTAGATCTTAATTGTTGATAGTATAAATATTTGCGATTTTTAGAATGTTTATTTTGAATAACATTCAAAATAAACATTCTAAAGATAAGTTGTACTAATGTTTCTGAGTTATTAGAAACATAATCGAGGAAAAAAATTACCATAACACTCTCAACTAACTTTCCAACAAATTATATTATCGTACAGGTCGAGGTTTGCCTATACACAGCATATTACATTGCCACATTTTGAATAAATACAAATAATTTTTTATTCCAGGGAACAAAGAATAGAACTTGTTTGTACGCGAAAAAGACCCGTTTAACTAAAGCAGATGAATCCAGACAGAAATCACACTTTTGGTTTCAAACCATAATTTGTATGTAAGCATTGCCTCCTTAATTTACATTCATATGCCCTAATTTGACACACTTAGCGCAGGTGATAACCGTAAACGCAGATGGACAATAAATGACAGCTTTTATAAACGGGTTTTCATTTCGGAAGCTTTAAATAAAATTTAGAATTTCAAGATTGAGACGTTAAGGCTGCTGTGTGCTAACCCTATTGAATTTGCTCACCTCAATGTTAACCTTCGGAGAAAATTTGTCTACTATTGACAGCTACGTAAATGCTGATAATCCAATAAAAATGGTATTTTCAGAAGGCCTGAACATTGCTGCATCTTGAAACAGGATTCCTTTTATAGATTTCGTCCATCAAAAGAATTTATGAGTGTTAAAACACACTACACCAGATTTCCCCCTCCCGAATAATTTAGATTTTAAAATACTATTTGCATTTTTTTTTTAAATCGAAAAATGCCCCAATGTGTAAAATTTCTATCTCTATTATGGAGTACAATTAAAAAAATCTTTATATCAAAGTCAGCAATACTTAGACAAATTTTCTCCATAGGTAAACATCCAGGTGAGTGAATCCAATAGGGTTCTGAATTTTGTAACTAGATATAAGAGATGAGAAAAAGGATTCAATTTAAATGACTAAAAAATTGAGATTTATTGACTAGGCGCAATGACCACAAAGGAACTTAACCAAAGATGAGTCATTTTTAGTGACCTCATAAAGCTATGTATATCGGGACCTACAGTGTTTTGTCTAGGCAAAAAAAGATAAATTATTTAAAAATCTTTATAAACACACTTGACAAAAATCGAAGATAAAAGTAATCTAATTTTTAGACTAGAAAGTGGGAGGAATTAATTTTGTGAAATCCAATTTAAAGAGGAAATTTCTGCACAAGTAAAACACAATATGTACCGTTTTAAGCATTCAAATTGTTATAATTTTGAAAGAATCGAAATTCAACAGGCACTGAAGCAATTTAAATAATTATTTAAAAACATTTTTAATTTTAATTCCATTCTGTGGTTTTACATAGGTGATGGTTTTTTTAATGATGAGCACGATGTTTATCCTTGCCTATTGCTCAGATGTTAACGGAGACAAAACATATCATGATGTTCTGCTATCGATGTGTGGCGGAAAGATGCAACAGCTGGCAGCAGTGTCTATCGCTCTGACTTTGTATTGTGTGTGCGTTGCTACTCTTATAATTATAGGAGATCAGATGGACAGTCGTAAGTAACGAAACAAATTTACTTGTTAAAAATTTTTTATAACTAATACGTTTTAATAAATGTTCCCACGTATCAGTAGTTTCAGGATTTATATAAGGATCTAATTCATAAAAAAATAAATAAATAAATATAAATACTTACATACTAATATACACTTACACTAAACGGCAAAGTGTATACTAACATACACTTTGCCGGCGATGAGCCGGCGCTGGTGTTTCTTGCCATTGTATAGAACTTTAGTCAAGTTAGGTGAGATTGTTTTCGTTGACATTACTTTTTGCCGTAAGTGGTAAACTTTTTTCTGCGTTCTTGTAAAGTATTTTTGGAAATACTTTCCATTTCCCGTGCAGCAAGGGAAACAAAGGGATAGCAATTATTGGTCGTGAAGGTCTGGCACATAATTATCTCATCCTCTTATATGAATGCTTTTCAGTTAAGTTAAGGTCGGAGGTTTGGGACCTCAAGTTAAATTCTCCATCCAAGGACTGGATGAAACCACAGACAATGGTACCTCGATATGTGAACATTGTGTGATACCTTGTTATTGTCCTGACGCAGGGAAGGACTTATTTCATACCATCGTCAAAAGTAAGGAAATAAAGGGATTGGCTAAAGCGTCTTACTGTGCATCAGCGTTTAAAGATATCAGATTTAACCCGAGTGTACTCCAGCGAAGAGAAACAATACTATACCAATACTCTGCCCCTAAATTCCCCATTCCAGCAAGGCACTCATCTTACTATTCATCTTATTCATCTGGATCCATCTACTATCCATCTACGTTCACAGTTATCTAGCACTATCTTATTATTTAATTTTTTGCAATATTTCTACTTTGATTTTTTTCTTCATGTTTTCTTATATGATCTTGTAAACGCCTGTCCTGCCGTCAAAGTTATAAATTCAGGAGCTTTCTTTCACATGTATATGTATCTAAGGAAATAAAACATTGAATTAATGTTGCGGTTTAACCTCTATTTATGACTCATTTTGTGAACTACAATTTAGTATTAACCGCTTTTCGGAAAAGCAGGTGTTCTTTAAATGGGATTTTTCTAAAAAATTTTTCGGCTTGTTGTGCGTTAATGATTTCGATTGAAGTTTCCTATGAACTCTCAAAATTACTGTGTTTGGGGAAAAATACATATCACAATAGGCTGATCTCCGACACGGCAGGAATATTTTGTGGAGAACATAAAGAGAAGGTGTCCTATACGCGTTAGATGTCATGAAAATGACCAAAACATATCTTGGCAGTCACAGCTTTTACTGTCAGTGTCATGAACCTCAAGAAAAACGTCAGCTTCATCAAACTGGGATAAAATATAATTGATATTTATTTGATTTTAAACTTAATGACTTTCTTTACAGATATTTAATTATTGGTATATCTGTGGTATTTTTTTACTAAATATGAGACACAATTATACTTAAGTTAAAGGATTTATGGGGGCTTGAGGTAGCCTTGTGGTAGCGTGCTGGCTTTCAGTGCTGCAGGTGCTCGGATCGAATTTTGACAAGCTTCATTAAATACCTTCTTATCTAGGCTGGATATGGGCACGTTAAATCCATAGACCAGAAAGTCCCTCTATGAGGTCAGAGAGGGGGGAGAGGGTACGATCCCCCCAGATGTAGCCCCTGAGGGTGCTTGGTCAAAATTGAGGTGGCCACTAGCTAAGACGGACTCCGACCCTCGTGATGCTATACGAACCGGAGCCGCACACTTCAGTCGGAAGCGTATATGGACCTGGTCTGGAACTGCCTGCCAGGGCCATTAGGAACAACAACAACAACAACAAAGAATTTATGTCCTTATGGCACAAAAATGTCTCGAAGTGGCTGATTTAAAAATATTTTGTATAAACCAAAACTCTCTATTTTATATTTCAACATTTTTTTTTCTATTTTTTCAGTCTTTGCCACGCTGTTCGGGCCGCGCTTTTGTGATCGATGGTACTTGGATCGCTGCTTTACGATTCCAGCTACAGCCATCTGTTTAATTTTACCAACTTGCTTCTGTAAGAGGGTGGATTTCTTGGGAGGCATAGGGTAAGTATAATGACTTTAACTATTTTTTGTATCAAGAATCATTGCGAAGAAAAAAAAATGTTTCTTTATATTAGATGTAATGAAATTATGTTACGATCAATTTATACTTTAAGTTCACCATAATATACAATCTGTATATACACACAGTATCTACGAATATTTGGACACCTGTGATAGGAAAGAAAAAACAAAATTAACTCAGATTCAATAGTTGGTAGATTCAATAGTTGGAGGCAATAACAGCCTCAACCCTCCGGGGCATGCTTTCCACAAGTCCTTGTATGACGGCTAGTGGTATTTTCTTCCACTCGACTTGGAGAAGACATGCAAGTTCCTTCCCCCAGTTTGGACGGTTGTTGCACCCCTTAATTCGGTGATCCAACTCGTCCCAGAGGTTCTCGATAGGGTTCAGGTCTGGGCAGGCCAGTTCACTTGGTTAACCCCATTGTCACCATAACAGTCCATGGTGGACCTCGCAACATGACAGCTAGCGTTGTCGACCTGGAAGTAATATGGGTCCAACCCGTAATACTGCCACAATGTAGGAAGCACACTGTCATCTAAAATAGTGCAGTAAGCGTCGGCGTTGGGCATATCCTGAATTGGGACCAAGGGTCCAGTCCATACCAGGAGAAACACCCCCAGACCATAATTTCACCTCCTCCGAACTTTACTGTGGGCACAATGCATTCTGGCAGGAGGCGTTCTCCAGGCAGACCCCAGACCCAGACCCTGCCATCCGAACGGTAGAGGGTGAACCTTGATTCATCGCTCCAGAGAACCTGTTTCCAATGATCTACGGTACACTTTCGACGTGCTTTGTACCATATTAACCGAGCAGCGCGGTTGGACTTAATTATCAAAGGCTTATGAGCGGCAGCACGACCATAAAAACCAAGCAGGTGTGCTTAATTACGGATGGTATTCATAGAAACAACACTCCTGGATGACTGTTGAAACTCCTGGAGTAGGCCGTCGGTTGGGTGCGGTTCTTCTGAATTTCTCTGGACAGAACCCGTCGGTCTCTATCTCCCATTTTCGTGGGTCTGCCGACTAGGGGCACATTCCGACAATTGTCGTTCACCTTCCACTTTTGAATCACATAGGCCACTGTCGATTTTGGGCAATTCAGCTCGCTAGATATGTCCCTTAAGGTTCGGTCATTTCTGTGATACCCGACGATTACACTTTTCTCGAAATCAGATAACTCCGCACTTCGTGGCGTCTTGCATGAGACGCCAATGTTGTTTCCTTCATGATATTTAACGAGGAAAGGCGTGACGTATATCATAACCGCATTATAGTCATTTGCATGGGTGTCCAAATACTTATTGGTTGATAGTGTATATATTTGTTATGGCAAATTACCGAACTAAAAATATCAGATGGAGATACTTATAATGCTTTAATTATTATAACTTCCTTCAAAATTAAATTATTTTATTCCGAGAAAGGAGTTTTTTGAGTTCTAGGGTCTTGTATCCCAGTGACTTCACACTCAGTGTGGAATTTGTAGTTTCGCAGATAACAGGTTCTGTTGGCTTCAAAAATTTAATTTTATGTAATTTTAGTGCAAAATTGTGTAGATACGTTCAAAATACCCTTAAAAATGTTCTCCATTTGGAAAATATTCCTTCTGTTGATAAATATGTCAAAGAGGATTTCAGAACCAAAAACTATAAATATGCAACAAAAGAAGAAAGAAAACTCAAATAATGAAACCAAACATTTAAAAAATTTCTTAGAGACAAAGTAAATTTAAATAGTAAACAAGTATTGAATATGGAGAATTGTAATTTTCATAAATGCAAATCCAATGTAAGAACTGAAGATATTCAAAGGAAAATTATTTATTGATAAATATTTGTCCTTATAGCAAAATTAATTAGTTTGCAAACTGTACTGCCATAGTTTATAGAGGAAATAAATACTTTGTTAGCTTCCACCGATATAATGTAAAAATTTCTCCGAAGAGAAATTTAATAAAGACATTAATTTGAGAATAAATAAGGTAAATTGATAAATGTTATTTACCGAAGCGTAAAAGATTAAGTTTAAATAAACTTTTGTAAGTCCTGAAGAATAGAATAAAAAATGTTACATTAAAATTTTTCTTTCAGTTGTGAAAAAAATAAATTTACTGGGAGAAAACTCGTATGTCTACGCCTTTAAATCACAACTTCAAAACTGGCGGTAATTATCCATGTGAATATCATTTTGACGTCAAAAAATATTGTAAATACGCAGAAATCTGTAAAGGATGACGATCATCGTCCTTTAAAGATTATATGCATCAAAGGAAAGCTTTATGGATCTTTACGTCTAATGAAAATAATTCATGTACTTAAACTAGATTAATCCATTTATTTATTTAATATTTTTTTCGTAGAATGTTGCTCAGCCTCCTAAATGTAATGCAGTGTATTCGAATAGATTGTTTTATTTCACCACGTGTATTAAAATGAAACAATTTAAGCATGAAGAAATATAGTTTTGTTAAATAATTTACAAACAAGAAATTTTTTAATATTTATTTGGATAATTCTATCTGTTCTTGATATTTCTCGTCCGTTAACATTGAGGTAATTCTTAATTTAGAGTTTGATACAACCACAAGATTTGATCTCTGGTAATTTCAGGTGACATTCATTAAAAATTATTTCATTTTGATTTTTAGGTCTTTGGGTATTTTTGCCATGCTGTATCCTGTATTCCTAACCGTGTACGGTTATTTCCGACTTGAAGTAAAGCCGACCACCATCAAAATAGAGTAACTATTTTTTTTTTATAAATATAGTTGCCATTTTTCTTCATTTAAAATGAAGATAAAATATCTAGATTGCTAAGCTGAACAAAACTGTTATTAGCTTCTAAATATGAAAATTTAATTTCAGTGTGTGGGACACGAGCTAGCTTAATGGTAGCACGGTGGGCAAGGGGTGGCTCCAGTCCAGTTTTTTTTTGGGGGGGGGGGAGTGCAACGTCGGCTCTTAGGGTTATATATATATATATAAACATCGTTTCATTTTAAATTTAAACTCATTTAGTATTAGGTCTACGATTATATAATTTTAGGCTACGAAAAAAAAAAATACGCTGGGCTTTTTTTTTTTTTGGGGGGGGGCAATTGCCCGTACTGTGCCAGCAATTCTAAGATTCAAGATGTCATGAAAACTCAGCAATTTGTTTTACATGAGCAATCGGGGTACCAATGTTTCAGAAAAATAGTTGGCTATTACTTAAAGTAGTTTCAGTAAATAGAAAAATATCGGCGAACGAGAATCCGGATTGTGAAAAACTCAATTTTTTTTAAGAAAAGTTTCTCATAACATTTTGCCATCTGAGCACACATATAATCAGCAAAAACTTATATATTTTTATCAGCACAATCTTCCAAGCGAATATACATGCTATTTTAAAATCAGTTGATTGGTTTTTAAATGGAAATCATGATTCAGAAGTCATTTATGCGTACTGTCCGTCTTTTTCTGTGGAGTTTTACCGTTTTACTAGAAAGGCATTTGTTATGAAGTTAAAAAATGAAATTTATTTCAATTTAAGACTAATCATGTTTAACTCTGTAGGGTTTTGAACTCTGCTGGTGTTTTGGGGAATGAGTCTAGCTAATCTAAACCGTTAGGAAATTTAGGCACTAATGACTACTAACTCATATCAAAACCTTATGATAAACACGAAATCAGGTTATAATGGAATCATAATAATGGAATACAACATGGAAAATTGCAATTATAGTAACTAATATTCTAATTGCTAGCAGATTTAATTCAGGTACATGCCAAGATTGAGAGCTGGACGTTTGTAGCCGTTCGGAATCGGCTTTAAGCAGTAGGTACCTGTCTAATTAGCCCCCCATGTAGTGAAAAGTGACCTTAGCTCTCCAAACAAAACCAAAGAAATTTTGAGAGGAAGGAACTCAAAAACTTTATTTTTTTAAACTGAGGAGTCGCTCCATTCCCTAAACTGATTCGCCCATCCGATATCAACAGTAGCAGCGTGGGTTAGAAAACTTAAAACGTACTCATAAAATGTTGCCGCCTCTAAGTGCTAACATTTGACACTTTCATGACGGAATCGTGACAAAAGTCAAAGATTATTTTATTACTATATTTCTTTATTTGTCTAATTTTTGTTTTTAATCGCTAATACCAAAGTTAAAATGTAGGTATTTACATATGTAAATGTTTATTAGTATTACTGGGGATATATATCTATATATATATGTGTATATATATATATATATATATATATATATATATATATGTGTGTGTGTGTGTGTGTGTGTGTGTGTAAGTAAGTAGAAGTAATAATAAAGCCCCACAAATGTTAATTATCCTATAATAATAATAATGCCACGCCAGTTTTAATTCTATTCCGGTGATGCTCTACGTTTAATATTGTCTTTCCTGTTATATAACTACTCCCGCGTTTTTCTGTGTGGCTCCCGGCTGTCGTGGGCATATACTGCACAACAGTCACGAGGGCAAACGAAAGAAATTTTTCCTATGTGTGCTGGTGCGAGTCTCGAAACTGCGCACTTCGAGATTGGATATGCATTGAGCTAGTCGCTATCTGTTCTCTCTGTAAATGTGTAAATAGTTTCAGGTCTTTTATATTTGTTATAATATTAAATGTTTTATATGTGTTTGAATATTAAATGGCCATAATGTGAATAAATGAATAAACGTATCATTACCACCAAATGGATTATTTGGTTTGAATTTGATGTTACTCATGCCTGACTACAAAAGTTAACCAAAGTGCCACCGGAAGCCGAATTCGCCGGCAACTGCTCCAAATATCGTCGAAGGTGTTGACCAGTACATTCATTATATATATATATATATATATATATATATATATATATATATATATATATATATATATATATATATATATATATATATATATATATATATATATATATATATATACAGGGTGTCCATAATTAAAGTCCCACTTTCAAAAGGCTGCAAATAAAAGAACCACTGGTCAGAATGACTTCAAATTTGAACTGAATATACTGGAAGAAGGGGGAAACGATTTGGCATAATAAAAAAAGTTCCAAAATGTATCAGTTTGTAAAATTTTGGATCTCTTTTTTTAATTATGCCAAATCGTTTCCCCTTTCTTCCAGTATATTCAGTTCAAATTTGAAGTCATTCTGACCAGTGGTTCTTTTTTTTGCAGCCTTTTGAAAGTGGGACTTTAATTATGGACACCCTGTATATATATTACGGCCAAAGTCATAGTTCTTCGCAAGCTGAGCATTGATTGTCAGGTGCATCACGAATTAACCGATCACAGCCTGAAGGAGTCGTCAATTCTCGATTATTTCGGGCTTTGGCCAAGTCACTTGGCCAGTCCTAGAAGTGGTCAGTAGCCATTATCGCGAATTTGCCAGACTTTGATCTTTGGCCCTAACATGTATAAATATATCGTTATCTATTTATTTATGCCAATTATATGTTTTTATAAGAATATTTAAATTGGAATTAATGATTCGTTATGGCATTTTTGCGATAGCAATTTCAGCTCTAAGTACGACTTCAAGTGGCAAGTGGAACCGTTTCTTATTGCAGGAAAGCAATATTTCAGTTATCTCGGCCAACCTTTCCAATACAGTAGGTCGAAGAAATTCTCCATTTTAGAAAATTTTCGGACTTCAATTTTTGAAATTTTTTGTAAAATCATCCTTCGTATGAATAATAGTTCTCACGAAAATGATTCGAAGTTATGTGAACTTTTTGGTCATGTACTTGGATGTTCGACAACGTGGTCGAACATCTATGAGCATAAATTCTTAGATGTAGTATAATTCTGTATCATATTTCTGTAAAATTACTAGAATTATGATGTATAATTATACGTTTGAATACATTCCTTGATATTCTTTCCTTACATTCTGGGAAATCTTAACTTCATTCGACCAATAGTGAAGAATATAATTGAAAAGTATATGTGCTAGTATTAATGGACTCATCGTGTTTGTGCATTATTCAGACGTTGATGTCACATATCGCATAGCAGTCCCAAGTTGTTCAGTTTACGTAACATGTTGCTCACGTCTCTTACATCCACCAAACTCCAAAAAACACTCTTAACGCCTCCTGTTCAATGGGTTCACTGGATATATGGAAATGGTGCTTGTGAATGTATAAATACATAGTAATTTTCTCTTTATTTTTAGGCCAGATAGCTATGTAGCTATGATTGCTACACTGCCTATCCTGGGTCTTGGTTACCAGGTGAGTCTGCTGCCCTCAATTAATATATTTTAACAGTTCAGTCTTCGGTTGGATATGATATTTGATTTAAGAAAAAATGTACATAGAATGATTTATTGGTTGATAGATTTAATTCGGTAAAATATCTTATAAGTTTAACGCTTTTTTGTTACCATTTACCGAATTTAATTCGTGTTTATAGAAAAAACCCGCTAAGAAGTGGTAACGAAAAACCTCAAAGAAGATGTAGCAGTTTTTATGTCTTATACCAGAAATAATTAAAATACAAGTTCCTTGTTACCGCGTCGGTTTTCGGTGCTGAGGGTGCTCGGATCGAATCCAGACAAGTGCCATTAAATACCTCCGTGTCCAGGCTGGATATAGACACGTTAAATCCTTAGACTGGAAAGTCCCTCTTCAATGTCAGAAGGTACGATCCCCACAGATGTCGCCCTTGGGGATGCTCGGTCAATATTGAGGTGGCACCTGGCTAAATGGGACTCCGACCTTTGTGGTGCCATTATAAACCGGAGCCGCACCTGTCAGCCCGCTAGCCTGTGTGGTCCTGGTCTGGAATAAAAATTCCGGCCAGGGGGCTTTAGGAACAACTCACAACAAGTTCATTGCTGTCCGAATAAATGATTTGCCGAAATGGAAGTTTTCTGCCTGTCGTGGAGAGGAGAACTTAAGGGAAAAAACGGTGAATAGACATTTTAATGCATAATTTTCCTGAGTTTAATAGCTTTATGTTGAATCAGATTATCTTTCGTTGAATTGCTTGTTCTTCGAGTCCCCTACGCAAGAGATGAACCATCGAAAAGCAGAGAGAAAAGCTAAAATAATTTATCTGGAATTACCATATAAGTTTTTTTTTTACTGTTGAATGATGATAAGGGGGAATTCAAAATTCTGTCAGTCCAAATGATTCATATTTCCCCACATTTTCATAAATTTTAATCTATAGCCATTCCCTTCGCTGCATAGAAGTCGGAGACATATGTCACTTATGAATGTATAGCCGAATTTGCAAAGGAAATTTGCATTGTGTCATATTTAAACATGCAAAACATGTTTCTATGTTTTCTCAAGAGGACTGGTTTGAATAATAAATATTTTTTTCTAAATGGCAATATTTAGTAGATCTAAAAATAAATAAAGACTTCATGCTCCACAATTGTTGTAGATAATGACGTGTAGAGCTGCGCGGGCATTCAGCGAAGGCCTACATTTTTCACTTAAATTTCTTTCCTTTAACAAGAGACGTTAAATAGTTTGAATTTTCATAATAGCCAAGATGTGTTTTATGCATGAAATCTAATATACTATATATATATATATATATATATATATATATATATATATATATATATATATATATATATATATATATATATATATATATATATATATATATATATATAAACCATTATTTTCAGTGTCAAGAGGTTGTTGTACCAGTCTACTCTTGCATGCGTGAACGCAATCTGTGCAATTTTATTCGTTCCAGTGTGCTAGCAATGGCTTTCTTGTTTGTGATATATTCTGTGATCGGATGTTTTGGTTACCTTACGTTTGGATCTGCAGTTGCACATAACGTCATGAAAATGTACGATGCTAGCGACCCATTCGTGATGGTTGGTGTCGGAGCTCTAGTTTTAAAGATGATTGTTACATATCCCATTCTGGCTCTATGCGGAAGGCAAGTATACGTTTCTAGTATCAGTGAAAAATTACAGTTTTACCAGCTCATCAGATACTTCTGTATATATATATATATATATATATATATATATATATATATGCACATGTATACTTGTATATTATACTAGAGAGGTCCGTCCCGTGCGGCCTTCGGCCGCGTAACCACAAAGAACGAGAAAAATTTTTTTTTTATAAACAAACCTTATTTGTATTTAGTAAACAGAGAGGGCACTACTGCGTGAAATACCCCAAAAGTTGCAGATTTTAACTTATCTTTGTGTTTATATATATATATATATATATATATATATATCACGACTTTAATATATTTTAATTGCGATCAAATAATTTACAAAAAAATAAATAGATGGCAGCATATATGAAGTCACTGAATTGGCTATATAATGTTTGTGCACGACCCCCCCCCCCCTCCCCCGCCTCCAGCGTTGCACGCTGCGGGGATTGAAAAATTAGTCTGGGTTAATGCATCGCCAAAAAGACGTACGTTGCGGGGTGAGAAGTTGAGAAATGGCGAAAGAGCTGTTGTTTGGGCTAAGGATTTCTCTAGAGCTAGAAGAGAAATAAATCTAAGTGATTATGAATTGAAGTGTCATTCCTCCCAGCTTCCAGCCACGACTGCCTGCCAAAAGATGGCCAAATGAAGGACGTGTCATATATATATATATATATATATATATATATATATATATATAGCTGTTATTATTACCAATACTAGTAGCAGTATTTATCGATACATAGTAATTGAACTGAGTAATGTTGTTAGAAACTGTAAGCTGTTAAAGTCTATTATTCTGAATTATGAATGGTTTTAACCGTTGTGAGGTACGAGTACTAGAATTTGAGTTTTACGACATAGAATCTAACTCCTTTGTAAGGTCTCTTGTGGAAGGCATTCCAGTTTTACTTTATGGTTTCCGAATTATGAGATGGATATTCGAAAGAGTTATGTTCTCAAAATATAAATCAAGTTAAAATTTTCAAAGCCATGAAATTCTACATTTAAGATCAAATTCGCTTTCATTAAGAAAAGAAAAGTGACACGTGTATGAGAAAAAAGTCACGGTGGCTTTCAAATGCTTCTCATAAAAATATTGTTTGACATAGAAAGGCCTATACTAATTGCTTTATTTTAAATTACTTTTTTATAAGCAATTGGAAATCGTTTGTGTAATCACAATCGATGACGTAGCGTAGCCCTTTCTGTAAAATTTCCTTTGGATGAGCCGGCTTTAACGAAAATAATGTTTAGATTTTAAGCAGATACCGCTTTTTAAAAAAGAGTTAGATAATTTAATTTTATGTATTAGAATTTAAAATTTCGCAGAAAATTTTTATAGATTTTGGTGCTGTACCAAGGAATTTATTTAATTCATATACTCTGTCGTTATAAATAATTTATGTGTAATCCCTGATAAGAAAATATACTCTGTTAAGCATTAATTTTTCAGATTAATTTATATATTACGCTACCTCTTATTTTTCAGCTAGTTCTAGTATGTTACAACTAGTTACTTATGCTAGATATTTCTTATTTTATTAGAGATGCAATTGGTGGTATATATGCGGAACTTCGCGGACTGAAGCCAGCTGAATTTATAGCCACTGAGCGCACGCGTCGCTACATCTGTGCAGCCATTTGGTTCGGAACGTCTTTGTTACTAGCAGTACTTACTAGCGGCATAGGTATTGTTATCAAGTACCTCGGATCTGTTGCCTCTGTAAATATATTTATATATCCAGGTAAGTTAAGACTTTCACATAAGATTTAGTAATTTTAGAGTTTTAAGTGATTTAGATCTTTTTTCTAATTCAATCCTATTAGAAAAAAAGTTAATTCCTATTCCTCCAGTCAATAATTCCGGATGCAATAACTAAAATATTATTAAATTAATGCTAGTATAAAAATTATGTAGCTTCTTATCATTGATGGGGCAGTTGCACGCAGCATGTCACATCTCGGGCAAAAACGATGGGCAAAACATTTATCGTTGGACACACGTATTTCTTAAACTTGTATAGAACCAGTGCATGCCATAACTCCAGGTGTAAGTGGGAGGTATACTTTTTTTTTGGCGGTTCGATTTTCATGTGCAATGTTTAATAAGAAAATTATCACAGTAAATGGCTTATTATGCCCAACTGAGATAGTTTTGGCGGTATAAAAGAATCCCGGTTGTCCCACATTTAAATTTTTATTGATTTTTATCTACGTTTGGTAATAAAATTGACATAAAATTTGCGGACTTCATAGGTAAAATAAGTGAAATATAAACAATAGAAATAAACAAAAATTAATATTCAAGCATAGACTGCTAAGTCACTTTAACATAAAACATATCCTGCGAAGTCATGTGACTCAGTGGACTCAGTGAGAGTCACCAGACTCAGTGATGTCGCGTAGTGTCGCACTAATGTAATCATCTTTTTCTATTTGTTTAAGGTTTAGGAAGCTTTGGTTTTTAAAAAAATTAAATTGATTCAATTGTACTAAATTTTAAATATTCTGTAGTAGTGTAATAAATATAAAATAATATTACAGTTATAATTTTTAAGGAATGTATCTCATTATTCATAGAACCTCTTAACTCGACGTCAAATTCTGTTCCGAATACCTGTTCCGAGACGTAACTAAAAGTTCAGCTTCAAATAATGCCCTTATAAAACTATGAGCCAAAAAATTCATACTCAGTTTATGCGTTGGAAAAGAAAATGCTGAATGATATAAACAAAACACCGTGGCTTCCGAAAACTGAGGGAGAAAAAAGGTTGATCTATTTTAATTGGTATTTTTTTCAATTCTTAGAAAGACTACAGAGACAGTTGAAAAGCCCGAAATGAGCACTTCGAATATGAGTGCAGGATTTTTATAAATAAGTTGTAGAAAGTTTTGCTCGCTAAACGGAGATCACAGTTTTAGCATAAATGAAGTCATGACATGTTTCTATTTCAATTTCCTTGGGTATTTTAAAAATATTCTAAGAGAGAGGACGTACTCTGTATCCAAGAAAGCGCATCAAACAGAATGAAAAATAATTTGATATCCCTTTCATTCTAGCTTTCTAGTCAGCGAAAAATGTATTTTCGCTGCAATTCAAGAGTAAAAATACATATTTCGCTGACTAAACAGGTGTCTACTTACCATTTAAAGTAGAACTATAATTATCTATTTCAGACCTCTATTGCAGAAAAACCCTGAACATTTATTTAATGTGTTCTTTAGATAATGTACCCATGTTTCTGTGAGCTAGGAGCTCTATTGTCTATTCCCTCGTTATGACAACTGCTTCTTTCTTGATCGCCTCTTAAAGACACGCTTTCTTTCCTTTCTTCTTTTCAGCGTGCGTACGTCTTTTTATTTAATAAAAATAAATAAAACATAAAATAAAATATTAAAAATAAATAAATAAATAAAAATCAAGATAAAAACTGTAAATAATATAAATAATAAAGAATTGAAAAAAAACAATCAAAATTAAATTAAAATATTATCTATGTGTTTTCAAACTTTTTATGTTTCTCTAAACTTTTAATTATTTACTCCTAGTTAATAGTTCATTTCAACTTAACTTCTCTAAACTCAGCACAATAATTTATTGTAAAGTAATTTTATCTTAAAATCACTACTAAATAATTTCACGAACACCTTTATTCAAATTATTAATAGTCATCACCGTTTTGCGGTGGAGTTAAGCTGGCGTGCCTGCTGTTCAACATGGAAAGCAAAGAGCCCAATAGCAGAAGCATTCTTCGATGATAACATCTTATGCTGCAGTTACATACATCTAGAATCTAGACAATTCTGCAGTACGCAGCCCCCCGACACCTGTTGACACATTTGGGGGTCGATTAGTCACGGTCCTCCCCCCAAGGTCCCTCGAATCTCTTTGATGATCTGTGAAAAACCGACTGAGGGGAGGATCGCTGCAGAACGGCTCTGCAGAGCGCACCCCATAAATCACTCGTTTTCCCCTGAATACTGTGCAGTGCAGATGTGTGTGGCCGCCTTATTAGGGTTGGAGGTAAAGCGGGGGTCTTCGATCCCCTGCTAGGTACTCTGTCAACAATATGACTTTGACTTTGACATAGTCATCACTGGAGTTAAAGCCTTTGACCCGAGTACTCCGAAAAGAGGCATAACGGCGGTTTCTCTCTCTGTTGTCTATTTTTGGATCTCATTACTAAAAAAAAAGTCACAAGCCGCCGCTGTATAAAGAGCAATATTTCTCTTATTGCATAATTTCATCCAGAACCCCCATGATAATTGGCTCCTATTACTTGCTCGAGGAGAAAGAGTAATTAAAAGAAGAAAGCTTCTTAAATCCATGGTTTTTTTTCTCCAGTGCGACAAACGGTATTCTTGGACATTATCTTTACCGTCATATGACACCGCGGTTTTGCTGGCCACTTTCCTGGGAGCACCGTATAGGTGGACCTGCATTACCCCCTATCTTAAATCCATGGTAATTATTAAGATGAGGTCTAGCATCTGGACAGGCATTACCCTTCGTCAAGCGTTTAGAGCGTTAAATGCGATTTGTCCGTAATGCCATCGGAGATTTGTTGTTACAATTCTGTCGGAGATTTGTCGTTATCAGAGATTTTGCGATACAAATCACAAATTGCATACAGCTAATATGACTCTCTATACCAATTTTGATGATTTTCGCATTTGTTGTTTGCCTTTCGAGATAATGGCATCTAGTATTCAGAATATCTGACGAAAAGGTAACGCTACGTGACCGACACTAGTCACAAGCACTAAAATCATCGTGGATTTGAGAAGCATTTATCTTTATCTCACTCACGATGTTAAAAACACTGACATATTCACTTACTGGAATACTTTTTAAACATTAGAAATAAAAATTTAAACTCTTATTTTTTTATATTTCAGGTATATGCCTCATTAAAGTTGCGATGAAAGAGGATCCAGAGTTTAGAAAAACCAAAACTTGTTATCTAGTCTGTTATGGAATCTTCCTTGCGGGGATGGGAGCATTTTGCTTTGGTGTTGTTTTGTTTCAAGCCATCCTTAGTAAGAGTTCAGAATCACAAGATGCTGTGTGCGTGCCAGCAAAAGTTTGAACAGATACTACGAAGATCGTGTGATTAAAATCTCACGGAATAACAATGAGAGACTTACGGAGTTTCTGGAAAATATGTGATTTTTTTTTTATCGGGACTGTTACGATAAAAATGTGGTAGGTTACATGTTAGCTAAAAAGAAATCGACTGTAGATAAAGTTATAAGTTATTGCCAAGTATACAGATATTGTACTTAAGTACGGACGGATTTTAGAATTATAGAGTGCTTGTAAATTTTTAATAAGTTGTCATAAACATGTGTATCCAAAAAAATGAAACTCATTAACACATTTTCTACTTTTCTCTCTTTGAAAATATCTGTACAGAAGAGATTGACCTGTATTATAAAAGAATACTGTGAGTTTGATTGCAGTGAGGAAGAATTTTCTTATAAATAAAAAATAATTCCTGCTGATATTTATACAATTATATTTATAACAATTTATAAGTTACGATTGATTTGCAAATATTTAGGTATAAATCAATGCAGAACGATTCTGTTACGCATAAACATGCATAACAGAATACTTTTAAATAAAACTTTTGCTTTGTTATGTAAAAGGTTTTGATTTTATATGTTTAGAATATTAAATAGTATTTTAAAAATGTGTGATCACTTTCTTTAAAGAAATTTTTCTTCAAATTGATTTTAAACAAAAAGATATATAAATTTTTTTTTATAACACATTACAATGAAGATGACTGTGTCGCATATTCCTTCTCATATTTTCTCTTTTCTTTAATACAATAAGACTAATCTAGAATCGAGGCTGGATCACTTGCTCCCAAAACAGGTGCCCATGCACCAAACCACTGATTCTCAACCTTTTTATATCTACACCCCCCCTCTCCCACTAAGCCTGAAACATAGCTGCATAAATTTTGAAAGATCGAAATATGACTTTAGAACGGCCAAGGCGCTTGCTCTAACTGTGTAAGTTTATGATCATGCAGCAGTAGTGGTCCAGGCAGCTAAACAAAGGACCGGATTCTAGTAGCGGCGACCATGAAAGAAACCTACGTTAGCAGTAAAGAACACAACTGCTCTATGCTGTTTGTATCATTATCTAATTGCAATTATAAAATAATAAATCAAAAAGTATCAAAAATATGATAACTTTCACATATCTGAGCACTGAATTTAAATTTCCTTTTCACAAGCCTTGTTAAAATATATTCTGAAAATATTTTGTTGTTGCTAATAATCCGCGCATTTTGACATTTGCACTGACAAAAACTAGGATACAAAATTGGGAAAATAAAAAAAAATGTTAATAAGTTTGTGAAATAACTTACTTCAATATAGTTTTTCATTACCAAAAGTTTGTGTAAATTCCGCCACAGTACGTCTCTTTCGTTAATAATGGATGCATTCTTTAATGCACTATATCAATCTTTCCTTAACTGTTTTGATCGCGGAACACTCTACATTTTTTTAATAATAAACCCCTTTCCTCCCGTAAATTTAATGTGATATTGAATAAAACAATTATTGTTTTAATACTTATATTCTATTGAATTAAACAAAAAAATCATTAAAAAATTCTTCATAAAAACAAATATCTGTGATTATAAAAATAAAAATATGAGGTTAAAATACACTGTCAGACTGACTGACGAAACCCCCAATTTTTTTTTGCGGAAAAACAGGGTTCCACGGAACACACTTCTGTAAACTACACTATATGATCAATAGTTTTTGGATACCCACGCAATTAAGCGATTCAGTTTAAGTTGTATTATTTTGGACAGGAAACGTGTAAACGTTACAGCTATACAATCGCGATCTAGAGGAATACATCTATTGAAAGATGCATTCCTCTAGATCGCGTAAAACTGAATACATCCTTCTATGATCTTTATGAAAGTTTTTCGTTTTTATCTTCAGTACTGTAACGACTCCCGTACAATAGGGAATATTTTGTGCGTGGAAATTCCGGGAAGACCAACCAACGCGCGGTTTGTGCACATAATTGATTTAGACGGATGGATAGAGACAGTCCTGGCGACATAAAGACCGGAAATGCTACCGACAGCTCGCGGAACAGTTGGTCAGCTACAAAAGGGAAATTGCCGACCGGAGGCGCCTAGTCGTCTGGGAACAATAACTAAATAAAGAAAGGCGTCGTTTTCCAGACCTTTCGAGAACGCTCGGCGGAGGTATATAAAGTCGCCGGACGCGAGTTAAAAAAAGTCAGTGATTCAGAGAATAAGTTATTCAGAGTGACGCTGGAGCCGGAGACAAGGATATACTGTCGGGCCTAGATAGACTTGAATGAGCGCAGCGACAACTCAAATCTGACCTTCCTCGTCGATGATGTGAAACCACGAATTTAATTTTTTTATATATATTGTAAATAGCCTGCATTTAGTCGAGGAATGCAATTAAAGCATTAAATACAAAAAGGCTGGCAGTCTTGTATTTAAGGCAAAGTCCTGACAGTACTTATGTACTCAACTTGCCAATTGAAAACCAGCTTACAGACAGCCATTGACTCCACCCCCATCAGCGAATCAACATGTGGATACTGGAGGCATCCAATGAGAACTCTTCTTTTCACCCTCTATAGTTCTGACCAAATGACTCTCTGCTTTACTTTTGTGTTGCATTTTTCAGAACAGAAGATGTTAATTTCGAACATTCACTTCTCATTTCTGAGATACTTCCGCTCTCCGCTGACATTCTCCAGAAATATCTGTGTTAGAAGGCGTTGGCCTAGGTAACGCAGTTAGTTACTCGTTCCTATGGTGCTATGGTACTTATGTTTTCTAAACCAAAAATTTTAAAATCGTGTTTCAAGTGCCATCAGAAGCCCCAATATCTATAATGTAAGATTTTATGTTCAAGGTATGAAACGTTGGATAGACAAAAGAAATTATCAATAATGATGGAATACATTTTTTAATGCATTTTATATCACCAATGCGAAGTCTGTCTATTAAAATATTTCTTCTTCGAGTATTTTTTGTAAGCATTCTTCACTATGTTCGTCGTATACTCACAGCTTAAGAATAACAATCCAAAAATCAATCCAATTGCAAGGAGATAGAAAGGTCCTTGTAAATCTTCTAGGGTTATTTCACTCTGCCCATGAACATTGCTAATGAAATCAAAGCATTCATCTCGCTGTGGGCTGATACTTGATTTCCAGTGTCCAAGCACACCACTTTCCAGCATTTGTTGTATTCTAAATAAGAAATGAATGGTGAAAAAATAAATAACATTCTTAAAATTTTAATAAATATTAAAAAGTGTAAGTTTAATGAGAAAAAAAGGCTATGTTAGACATTTCATACTATCTATATATATAAAATAGTTCCGTAACTGACTCACTGACTCACTGACATATAACGCACAGACCAAACCACTGGACCTAAAGGGCTGAAATTTTGAATGGCGATTCTTCTTATGGTGTAGGGGTGCACTAAGAAAGATTTTTGAAAAATTCTTCTTAGATTTTTTTAAATTAAATTTTTAAGCTGTTTTTGTAACTTTTTTTAAGTTTGCATTTAAAATAATAATTTGAGGGTTATAAAATTTATATCACGAGAAAGATCCTAAAATTTCCTTTAAAATGAAATCTTTTTCGAATCTTTACCTCGATTTTCTGAGTTTTGGTGAATTTATAAAGATTAATTTTTAGAATTTAATTTATTAAATGCTGATCACATGATTTCTTTTTCTGGTACTTTAAATCAATTTATCGTCACGTGCATAACAACTAAATAGAAAAAAATATTTTTTTTCTTTCTAATGCAGCAGACGATTGGATATTATAAAAAAATATCCCTTACGATTTTTTTTATAAATATATATATATATATATATATATATATATATATATATATATATATATATATATATATATATATATGTATATATATATATATATATATATTGCATCAATTGTATACATTGATCGTCGTATTTATTATACATATATATATTTATTTTTTTGGCATTAATTGCATACATTGACCGTTGTATTTAATTTCAATGTAGTCCGTAGCGAAGTGCGGGTTTTCAGCTAGTAAATAATATATGGAGGGAATAAAACTTTTTTTAGAGGATATAGATCCCAAAGAGAGAAGCAGTGCTGCTATCAGTATCCAAAAGGGAACTATTATTATGCTGCTACACTTGTATTGCAACACCTAATCATAAATCATATATCAAATCAGATCACGATGCAGAACGGTATGAGACCTTGTATTTATTCACACTTGCATCTTAAAACTGTCATGCACCATATCAATGATGCGATCTGTGAAAACGATGATGCGGGGCTTTCAAAACTATCGTATCCGTATTTCCCTCCCCCCCCCCCTCCATCCGATAGTTTTAGTTTTCATCATAGAATCTGTATCATAAGCTCCATGATGGGAATGAGCCATGTTACGGAAATCGCCCATACTGGTGCATCTGTATGGATGTTTGATTTCTGCGACATTGTGAAATAGTTGTTGCAGGTGGAACCTGATACTGTCTTATTAGCGTACCATATTTTTTGATACGCTCTGATTCAAGACCGACGTCCACTCTTGCCAGATTGTTGGGCTAATCTTGATACTTATACGGCTAAATAATAAAAGTATGGACAAAAGATTTAAGTACCCGTCAGCACTCTTTGTAATCAGTTTCAGATGTAACTAAAATCCTTAGAATAGAGACAGAAAACTCTTTCAGTAACCCATGAAAAAAAAGTTTCTTCATATATGGAAAAAACTTATTCTCCTCTTTTCATTCTGAATTTTAAAAAAATGAATGTTTTGAAATAATTTGAATTATTGCCCTAAACTCTGTCAGTTCTGCCCTATACATTATGAACTGAGAATTATCGGATTTTAAGTGTGTTGAAATTTTGACTCGTCACTGGATATTAAAGGTTATTTAAAAGGGTTAACGCTAATAACTCTATTGGAGTAACGCTAGGCCAGTGGTCGGCAAACTCATTAGTCAACAGAGCCAAATATCAACAGTACAACGATTAAATTATCTTTTTAGAGCCACATTTTTAAAACTTAAACTATATAGGTAGGTACATTGTTATTAACTTAATTAGGATTCTCCAAAGCTGGCTTTTGCTAAAAACATCCCCAATCTGATTGAGGTACGTTCGCTGAGGTCGACCCCTTCCAACTCGCCCACACATACTCGTCTTGTATACTTATTTCGTCTATCTCCTTTCGTTCATCCTCTCTATATGCTCATATCCTCTGAACATACCTTTCTCAATCCTCGACACTAGATCTTCTTTCACTCCATAACGCTCCCTAAATTAACTTCATAAACTTTACTTAAAGTTTTAAGCCATAGTAAAACTATAGGTGCGTTGAATAAAACTTGATATCATACTTAATAACGATATTATTAATTGATAAAATTAAATTGTAAGGTATCCATAAAATTAAATCATGACAATGACAGACAAACACTAATGGGAACAATGGCCTTGCATCTCCTTGGAAAGTTTGGGCAAGTCGAGTTTGTATATTGTTGATTTTAATTTTAGGCACAATTCCAGGTTCTCATCAATAAGACATCTGAATTTACTCTTGATGAGGTTCATGCTAGAAAATGATTGTTCGTATGAATTTATCGAACCAAATAAGAAAATAACAGCAAACGCTATTTTTTTCATCTGATTATATGTATGAGTCAGGAATACTATTTCAGGTGTTAAAAATCAACATCTTCCTTCTCCAGGTCTTTCAAAGCAGACCACTTGTGCTTTGAACTAAGTTCACATTTGTTTTTCTTCAATACTAGGTGGCCCGTGAGACCCTTTCGCATGCGATTAAATTACGATAAATTTTATAGCGGGGTTGGTGGTTTGTAGTAGGATGAAAGAAAAGCCGGTTCATTTGTAGCAATTGTTTATTTGTCAAATAACAGTGGTGTGTAAGGATAATACAAAACCAATTACAAAATGCCTTTGGCCACAATATTGGAGGTGAAGCATGAGACAAAACAGGGGAATATGAGATATGTATACGTCAAAACACCTTTGTAGACAATATTAAAAGTCAATTACGACAAAAACTCGTGGAAAATGTGAGATTTACATTACAAAACCTCTTTGTGCACACTATTTGACCGTGCCGTTTCGACGCATCCAGGGAAAGAACTTTAGGGCCAAAAGTCAATTTTTCGCTTCTAGTTTTTAACAAACAATACAATGTGTCATTCTGAATTAACAATTCGTCAGAGGAGGAGAACTTAATCTTTAAAATGGTACCTCATTTATCGATTTTGGTTCAGTATGAAGGGAGTAAAAGGGATAAAACAAAAAAACACCTTTTAGAAATAATATATAGATAGATATATTTCTATATCAGCACAAAGACGTTCAAATTTCGAGCTCCACAATTCTTTGTTTTTCAAATCAATTGCATTTCAAAGTTGCCAGTGTCAATATTAAAGGGAGAAAAATTTAATTCTGTTACAGTAGCATTAAGAGGTTTTTTAGAAATGCTAACGTCGCTTTGCTGTTTTTGACTTCCTGAAACCTGTTGAAAAAAAGCTTCCCTCATATTTAAAAGCGTTGTTTTCAAATAGCAAATATCAATATCAGAATTATTTTCTTGGCAATGTTTCAATTGGCTTGGAAAGTGAATCAAAGTCGATTTATCAAAATCTTGAGTAAAAAGAGATAATTTGTTTTCGAATGAAATAACTTCTTCTAACATAAAAAAAGTGTGTTTCCTTTCCCCTGTAGTTTACGATTAAGCTGATATACGGACTCGTAGATGAGACGTAACGTCTACCATGAAATTAATTTTTTGGATCCACTGATCGTTCGTTAGTTCTGGATAGTGAAATACTCTTCTCGAGGAGAAATGCTTTAATTTCTGTTTTTAAGGAAGCGAAACGTTTCAAAAAGTTTCCTCCTGATTACCAACGTACCTTGTTATGCAGCAGAAGATCTGCGTACTCACTCTCCATTTCACCCAAAAATTATTTTAATTGTCGGTGATTAAGAGCTTTAGTTATAACGGAGTTGATAATTTTAATCAACAATTCCATAACTTTGCAAATTTCTTCTGGAAATGTCTGCGCACAAAGCACTTATTGAGGAATGATGCAATGGTAAGTAAGTATCTCGTGATTAATTTTTCTCTTAAAAATAGCAACAAACCCGTTTCTTACGCATGTCATACTTTTCGCCCCGTCTGTTGAAATTGAGATAATTTTACAGAGTTGAATATGATGTTTTTCAATGCACTGAATTACAGCATTTTCTATATCCTCTCCACGTGTTTGACCTTTGAGTGGCAATAATCCTAAATGTTCTTCTTTAGGATCTGTAGATGAACTAAATCGTACAAAAAGTGAAACTTGCGCTGTATCATTTATGTCACAAGACTCGTCAACTGCTATTGATAAAGATGAAACCAACTTAAGATCTTCGATTTGCTGGTTGGTTATATTCGAAGACATTTTGACTAGACTAGACTTTCCTGTGGGAACACGCGCTCGGAAGTAATACATCGTAGAACACGATGCAAAGATACGACTTGACGATAAGCGTTGACATTTAATCTTTCTTGAAATGTTTTCTCATTAAGTCGCTTCAGAGCACTCGCATAAAGATAAAGATACATAAACACCAACACAGTATTTAAAAATAGAAATAAGAACACCAGTTTCAAGCGCACTGTACGTGGTATTTTGTGGAAGAGCCACACTCAATGGGCCAAAGAGCCACATGTGGCTCGCGAGCCACGGTTTGCCGACCACTGCGCTAGGCTAACTCTATTGGTATGAGAGAGTCGTTGAATATTGCGATCACTTAATGTTTATATTCTTGGTGATCAAGAACCATAAGGGCCTGTTCAAATAGGAGTCCGGTAGCAGAAGCGTTAAAGTATTGAAATATATTTAACCAATGATAAACCTTCAAACGATTAGCAACGAAATTTTTAACGCCTATGATTGGTTTATTTCCGTCTCAGAGCCATCTTTCCTTTTACGCTTCCGCTACCGGACTCCTATATGAATAAGCCCCTTGAAGGGTTAGATTCTAATATGCTTAAAAGTCTGATTTTCTTAAATTTGCGCAGATTGATTTTACCAAGTCATAGCATCTAAAACTTTGCTTCTTAGCATTTATAGGTTAAAAAAGTTTCAGCTCAGCTTCAGTAGAGTAAAGCGTTCACTTACTCTAAATTAACGAAAGGTAAGAGCGAAGATCCTCTCCTAAATCCTAAAGCAAGATCCATCTTTGAGAACGTGTGAGGGCTAATTGTCAATCTGCAGCGGCCAGCTTCCTTATAATCTTTCCCAACCATCCGATTCAAGAAATTTAGATCGTCAACAAAGACACTTTTACCGTCCACCACCTCTTGTAGCACCGTTTCACGTCTCGCTTTAATCACTTTACTTCGTTTATCATTTCTCAAGAGCACTTTGCGAACTTTCTTGTAAATTTCTATGTTAGATTCCTAACAGGAAAAAACAAACATAAGCAGTATAAAAATGCATCTAAATCAAGATTAACCTACAGTTTGTAATTAAATAATATTCAGAGTCAGAAATCGTGTATTAGTAGATTAAATTTTTTAACGTTGATACTTTTTAGATATCACAATTAGGTTGTAACCTCCAACAAGCATTTCGGATAGAATTGTACACCATAAACGTAGCACAATTGTAATGTTATCTATTTGATGTGAAATTATCATTCTGGTAAAGAAAGTTTTATTTTGAGAAAAAAATGTTCCATGCACCTTTATGAAGGCTAACTATTATTCTTCCAAGAGGGGGAAAATTCTAGAAAGCGGAATTTTCTAACCAATAAACTACTGTGATGGTATGTCAAACGAAATTCGTCTTATTCTCTTGAGTATAAGTAAAAAGCTGCTTAAAAGATATAACAAATAAAATAATTAATATTTCAGTTTGAGCTGTTACATAAACTTTTCAACAAAAGATGTTTCTTAAATTTCTATGATTCTCAGAAATATTTAATGTCAGTTATTGAATATTCGAGTTCAAGTATCAATATTCACGATTCAAGAGCTCCAAAAATCTCCTACTAGCGTGATTGATAAGAAGTTCTACAAACATGAGAGAATAAATAGTTTAATTATAAATCTACATTTTTTACAACCAGTAAAAGGAAAATAAATCATTGTGGCTAAAACTGTTTTCAACGCAAGCATTCTAAGACAAAGCGACGAAGTTTGTCATGCCAACAAGCCTCGAGATGTCCTAGCATAAAATATTCAGCGTGCATCATAATCTATATATATAAAACAGTTCCATAACTGACTGACTGACTGACTGACAGATAACGCACAGACCAAACCGCTGGACCTAAAGGTCTGAAATTTTGCATGGCGATTCTTCTTATAGTGTAGGGGTGCACTAAGAAAGATTTTTGAAAAATTCTTCTTAGATTTTTTAAAGTAAATTTTTAAGCTGTTTTTGTAATATTCTTTAAAGTTTGCATTTCAAATAATATTCTGAGGGTTATAAAATTTATATCGCGTGAAAGATCATAAAAATTCCTTTAAAGAGAAATCTTTTTCGAATCTTTACCTCCATTTCATGATTTTTTGGGAATTTTTAAAGATTAATTTTTAGAATTTAATTTATTAAATGCTGGTCACGTGGTTTCTTTTCTTTTTGTGATACTTTAAGTTTGCGTCACGTGCATAACAACGAAATAAATTAACAAAAGAAATAATTAAAATACGGTAAAAGATAAAATGTAACCACTAGACTAATTGAGATGGAAGTTTTTTAAGAATTTAAATCAAATTAGTATGTTTTATGGATATTAAACATGCAAATTAATTGCATGCATTGACCGTTGTATTTAATTTGAATATTTTCATCAAGATTATTATGTCTATAAAAATATCTGTTATGATTTTTTTTATAAAGATTTTTTTTTTTTTTTGGGGGGGGGGGGGCATGCATTGACCGTTGTATTTAATTTGAATGTACTCCGTAGCAAAGAACGGGTATTCAGCTAGTTTGTTCATAATTTATTATTTATTGTAATATTAAAATAGGAGTTGTGTTACCTCTGCATTATGAGCTAGTATGCAAAATGGGAGTTTAGATAGATAAGATATACAAAATTATTGTATCTAAGTTTGAAAAGTTAAAAAATAAATTAGCTTAAAAACTATAAAAAAAAAAATCAAGCAATTCGTAACAGACTTTAAGAAAATAGATAGGGGTAAAATTACCAAATTTCTTTTACCATTGCGAAGATGTTGTTTAATAACGCGGGCGCAATTACACAATTCCTAGTCTGATTTCGTTTGTGTAACACTTGGCCAACTCACTATCAGATCTTTACATCTTATACCTAGAGTTTGCAATACATGCATGTGCATGTGAATGAATGTGTCATCGCTAAATTCCTCCATAAATGGTTTCACCATCGGAACGGTAATCTGTAGCTACTTCATTAGAACTTTTACCTCATTTTGTGTCATTAATGTACATGAGGAGGATCATCATTAGGGATACGTAAATTTCGCAGCAACAATAAATACAATACATAAAATTTCGCATTTATTCGCAAATATATATATATATATATACACTGCTGGCCACCCAAATTGCAACACCAAGAAAGATAAGAGATATCACAACAAAATTTATTTTGTAGATAACATGTTGACCAAGTATCAAATGATTAAATTTATAGACTTCTGTGAAGTGTGGTTCCTGCCAAAATCAGTAGCCAGAGTAGCCGCCATTGTTGGAGATTACCGCTGCCACACGCCTCGGCACTGATTAAAAGAGACTTTGGATGAGTTCTTGGGGTACAGCAGACCAAGCAGCTTCCACACGTTGCCAAAATTGATCTGCTGTGGCAGCTGGGGATGGAATCTGGGTCAATCGTAGAGCAACCATGGACTACATGTTTTCTATCGGCGAAAGATCCGGAGAGCGAGGCGGCCAGGGAAGCAATTCAATCTGGTGATTGACGAAGAACCGTTGGACAATGCGGGCCACGTGTGGTCGCGCATTATCATTTTGAAATATGGCTGTGGGCAAGCCCTGAAGGTAAGAAAGGACAACTGGCTCCAACACCTCGGAGATGTAGAGCTGGCTGTTTAAAGTACCGGAAATGCGTACTAGAGTTGTGCGAGAGTGATATCCAATACCGCCCTATACCATAATACCCGGTGCAGGACCAGTGTGGCGGTGCATAACGCAGCTGTTCAGCATCCTCTCTTCACGGTGTCTCCAGACACGAATGCGACCATCGTGGTGTTGCAGACAGAAGCGTGACTCGTCAGTTAAAGACAATTTCATTCCATTCTGCCGTCCACATCCTTCTGTCATCGCACCATTGGCGGCGGAGACGTCTGTGGTTCTGCGTCAAAGGTAGACAAAGCAATGGACGTCTTGCGGACAGACCACTCTGCTCTAAACGGCGTCGAATGGTACGCGCAGACACTGGATGATGCGTTACAGACTGCATGTGCTGTGCTATGGTTCGTGATGTGACTGAGCGATCCGTCACTGCCATGCGCCCAATTTGCCTGTCATCACGTGAAGTGGTGCACTGAGGTGGATGCGATCGAACACGCCGGTCCGTCGTACCCTCCTGCATCCAACGATCACATATCCGCATTACAGTTGTTTGGTTTCGTCAAACACGACTACCGATTTCCCTGAAAGATAATCTACATCTCGGTAGGCCACTATCCTTCCTCTGTCGAACTCGGATACTTGATCAAAAGATGATCGCTGTTTTCGACGAGGCATAATTGATCGTTT
Organism: Dolomedes plantarius; assembly: GCA_907164885.2. Classification (NCBI taxonomy): domain Eukaryota; kingdom Metazoa; phylum Arthropoda; class Arachnida; order Araneae; family Dolomedidae; genus Dolomedes; species Dolomedes plantarius. Next base: position 111,132,429 of record OU015491.1, read on the forward strand.
TTTTGAAAAAACCACAAGAAAAACTCAATTGCCGAACTTGAAATCGTCGAAATCTCCAAGCCTTAAATAGCGCTTTGAAGTGGCGCCACAGGCGCGCGTGTGCGTCTGCGCTGAAATTCTAATCATTTGCATATCTCACCTCCGCTAATGCATGTTGTAAATTTCATGTTATTTGCATGTTTCCTTCAGGGTGTTGCATTTACAGTGGCCAGCAGTGTATATATATATATATATATATATATATATATATATATATATATATATATATACAGAATAAAAACATTTGTAATCACGCTGACGATTTTTTGGAGGCATGTGACATTTTTGAGGAAAACCTACGTAAGAACAATTTCCCTAATAATTTCGGCAATTTAAAAGTTTTAAAAAAGTGGAATTTAGTCTCGGGTATATTTTAAGGACTTCTAAGATAGGGTTTTCTGATTTTATACTTTCTTTAAACTTTTGAGAGTTAAGTGGCTTCAGTGGGGGGTGGCGCTGTGGTTTTGCTACAGTGACGTAACTCCTAGGGTATAAATTGGTCGCTGTTTTGACTATAACCGTTACTCACTGAATTAGGGTAAGTGCGCATTTTTGCATTTATGTCTTTCTGTATTTCTGTCTTTTCATTTGTGTTCTTTAGGAATGTATGTGTACTTGCTTTTATGGTGCGTTGAGTCCTAAGTGCAAGTTGTCCGTGTTTTTTCGTGTGATTTGACTATCTGTTTCAATGGGGATCTCGGGGCTTTGGGATGTCTTTTGGTTAGATCTGCATCCTATTCAGAAATTTCCCCCTTTGAGGTAACTTATTTTGTTAAGCCTCTTGATGGCGAGACCAGTACCTCGATATTTGGTTTAGTTCCGTTACTACTACAGAATCTTGCCTTATGATGCGTAGAGCCCTAAGTGCGTGATTTCTGTTTATTTTTTTGTCTACATTCTTCCTATAATTTTCTAGCTCTGTTGAATTATTTAATTTTAGTTATATATATATATATAAATATATATATATAAAATATATATATATATATATATATATATATATATATATATATATATATATATATATATATATATATATATATATATATATATATATATATATATATACGAAGGTCGTTTAATCTAGCATGGCTGTTTTTATGCAAATAACAAAATTTTGCCGGTAACAGATGTTTCCAAATTCAGCCAACAGAGGACATCAGTGAAATTTCCCATTTACCATATTGTTTTTCTAAATTTAATGAATGGTGAATGATGAAATGTAATTAAAAATATCTATAACTCGATTATTCCTTACTGGGTTTTAATTAAGTCTCTTTTCACTCATTTTATGTGTTCGGTATTATTACAGATATGTCGCTATTACACAGCGATTTTACTCTGTTAAATTGCTTATAAAATTTTAGTGTTATATAGATAATTCAAATTATGCGTCATTAGTACAATCACTGCTCAGTAATATATTCTATGCCATTTCATAACCTGATCAAATGGCATTAAAGTCAAATCAGCTGTTATTGCAGTTTTAAAATGACGAGCTACCTATTTTTGCTTGATTGAAAACACTAATACTCTAGTGCTAAATATAATCACTTGACAACATGCGAATTATAAAGTATAACATTTGTAAAGCCGAATTTTCGCATCTATTTTTCCCAAGTAGATACTAATGACACAAATTTAAAACAAATGACTAATCACTTACTCGGAAATCCTCAAGCACTGGACAGTCTTCTTTGATGATAAGTTGTATGGTATTATGTTGAACCACATCTGCTAGAGTCTTCACAATCCACCTTGCTTCAGGGAAGGCCAGGTAGGCGATCAAATTGGCACTAAATGTTGCCATTATCACAAGTACCGCCAACCACCACGATGCCATAACTAAACGAGCTGAGTTAGTCACGGGTAAATGTACTCCACCTGCAAATAGCGCACTGAACGTGAAAAATTATCATGAAGGTAAAATCAGTCAACATTTACCTCATTATTGCTTCGCTAATTTTTCCCTTTTTACGATTTTTAATAATACTTTAACTTTTTTTTATTTTTTAAGTGCAACTTCTTTATACGTCGTTGCGTAAGTTTGCTCGGGCGGTTGGAAAAGTGAAACGTTTCCCCAAGCATGAAGTCGAGAGTAGAGGGGAAGTTAAATCGTCATGGCTCTCTCTATTGTTGTTTTGCTATCCCTAAACAGTAATCAACAAAATCCATGGTTATCTCACGTTCTCGTGTCTCTATAAAATGTATTTTATTCTCAAATTGAGGGTATTAATTAGTTCCAGATCTTATATACGACGTTATCGGGGTAATTTGTATAATATTTTTGTCTAGAATATTATAAACAAAGTCGAGGTGAACCTGTTGACATGGCTACAGTTCGACAGAAACACCACCGCATTCTCCGCACCAGGAGAAATGAAGAATCTTACCATGTTGAATAATAAGGAATGTGGAATCTGGCCACATTGAATTATACTTAACCTGGCCCCTGAATTATATTTCCGCCCCTCTTGAAAACTATGTTTCCAATCTAAATATTTCTGTAAAAGCATTTTAAAAAAATGCTGCTGTCTGACAAAAAAGAGACACTTGCGACTACCTAAAAAATATTTCTTCATTCTAATCACATGTTCAAGACATGATATATTGCCTCTATGAATCGAAAGTTAATTTTGTTGATTTAGGACCGCAAATGAAGCCAATAGTCTGTTCCAAAGAGAAGAAAAGAGAGTCTGTTAACAATTTCGCTTGCAAAGGTCATCATAAAACTAACAGAGTTTATTTCTCGCAGAAAGAGAATTGAAGAATTGCACATATGATTACTGATCCAGCGTTTAAATTGATGTCCAAATTTAATTTTTGAAATTGCCTCATCTATATCATCTATATCTAAAGTTACAGTACCAATCATATGTAGGACATCTACCAATCCTTTCTTTAAATAAACCGAGGAACAACAGTCAAACTTATAGACTAAACTTATGCTGAAGGTGTGACACAATAGTTTCCTGACGTATAGTTCAAGGTTTAAAATTTCAACTCTGAGAATAACCCTTTCTACTCTTCCTTTCTTTTTCATTTGTATCTATACCCAGTTTTAGAAAACGAAACAATTGTTGCCACTAGCGATTTCTGTGTGAGAACAGATTTAAGATTTATGAAAGGATAATTAAGCAGTCTTATCCTGTTTTTTTAAAGAAATTGAGAAACAGCAAAATTAGTCTTGGAAAAATCCTATTTTGCCCCTCTTTTCCTTAAATATGAGGCAAAGACGTTTGTGTATGTCATATTCATAAACGAGTAAAATAGGTTCTGCTGAAGTCTATATAAATTAAGCAACATTGTTATAAGCTGAATTCTTTAAATCACAGGGATCTGTTTAACAAAAACTGAGAACAATGCTCTAAAAACCAACCAACATCGGCTTATCATTTTGATAAAAAAAGGCGGGTATCAAACAAAATTCTCTCTACGATATATTATAATATAAAAGATATCGTGAAAGAGCTATCTTATTTGAAGGAAATGCCTAAGCCTTGAAAAAATATGGTCATAAAAATGATTTGCTAATTTATAGAATTTGCCTGCTGAGTACCCTTATAAGTGACGTTTCAGGAAGAATAAATTTTAGATTTTTACTTTCTTGAAACTGAAATGCTCAACTTATATACTAACCTTGATTTAGCATAGCTCCAAATATCAACCATAAACATTGAAAGAAAGTTGACAGACCCCTCGTAGACTTTTTGTCGGCTTCGCAGAATTTGCAGCTCCATCTGTGTATTTTGTGCAGAACGATACTTATTATAAATGCAGTTATGACGAAAAGAAGCCAAACCTATAAAGGAAATTAATACATTTCCTATCATACAATGAATATACTTTTAAAATACAAGTTAATTCTTTTTAATACAAGATATCATTAAAACTGAATAAATGCATAAAAGCTTGAAAAATTATGCTAATTAAGAATGATTTGCTAATAAATGCATAAATGAAATGCTAAATAAATCAATTTTGTAAGTCTTATCCCAAAACTTTTTAAAAGATAACTGAAACCTCTTTTTTTATTCACTATTTTGACCAATCTTTTGTCTCATTTAAATCTGATACCTTTCATGCCTTTCAATCAGTATATTTTTAAGAGTTGTCAAGTTGCTGTGGAAAATATAATTTTCGTCCCCGCTTAGTCGAAAACCCTAACCTTTTTTGTCCTGAGTACGTATAGTAGACTTATTGCTACGTGGGAAGAAAAGACAGTCCCTACCTAGAAAGAAAAGGAGGTGGACAGGTCAGATGGTGTATGTGTAATAGTGTAGGTGTCGAAGAAATTTGCGTTAACAGTGTAATCGAGTGGGTGCTGCTGTACATATGTGATAATTATATGTGTTCTTAAAGTATTGTCCGTTGTATATGTGTTATATATGCGTTTTTGGGCCAAGATGTTCTGTGTAATAGCGTCCACCTAGCCGGCTGCCGTTATTTACTACGATTAGGACATTTGCCTCAGTTGGGTTTAAATAATATATATTCCTCGATTCTGTAGTTTTTAATCGTTATTTTATTCGTTCTGTCTGTTTCTCTTCCGCAATAACATCACATACAATGCGCCGAGGTTGTTAAACATAAAAATATCCGGAACTGACTTAACGTAGCATAATACAATGCTGAAAATTGCTAAGTTCTTTCTCACTCTTCATCTTAATTTTAAATGAAAGTTTGTCGAGTGGTTTGAGCCATGTTTCTGGCTGCCAAGTATAGTTCTGTGACAGATTGTCCCGATACTTTTGGCCAAGCAGCGTAAACCCCAAAATAAAAATCAGGAGATAAGTTTGGTGGGATACATTCAGAGAAGGTAACAGTGAAATGCCATAAAATGTCTTTTCGTTAAGACCTGCTGGGTGTAAACTTAGAATACGGACAAGAAAAAGATGACTTTACGATGTAGTGGATGGGTCTAGGAAAAATAAAATGAAGAACTTGAAGAATGGAGGTTAGAGCATTTAGGGTTGTAGGCGCATCATGAGGCGGATTCTTGTACTAAAAGAACTGTAAAGCCAAGAAGTTAGTAGTTGTTGTGTAAAATCCAAACCACATCATGTTCAGTTTATCATGTTACAGATAAAATAATATTCATTTTATAAAAACTCATAAAATTTCTCATATAATGCAATTTTCTGAAACGTCACTGATGCAACTACGTGGGAAACGAAAGACAGAAAATAGTTTTCCTTTGATTTAGGCGTAGAGCTCTGTTGTTTTCATTATATAACATTTCCACATGAATTTTTGAAATCTATGCTTTTTACAACGAATGCTTTGCCTTTCGTTTTTGAAAGAGTTTATACGTCATGTCTCAAGTAAACAAGTTTTTGCAAGATTTGAGACGTCTTGTTTGCATCATGTCTTATGCTGTATGCAACTGACTTATTGCATAAATCTAAAGAGAATCTTTTATTAACTTCCATGTGGACAAGGTTTTTTTTCACAAACGCTTACATACTGTAATATGTTGGACTCAGGGTATCGAAATATAGAAGATATACAGAGTCCAGTCTACTGAAATAATAACACGTCTATTAGAATCTTGATTAGATGATTTTTACACTATGTACAAAAGTCGTCAAACAGCCTCTGGACATAGAGGGAACTGGCCCTTACAGTAGCCCGTAATTTCTAACAAGAAGTCAGCAACGAAACACAGTTCATCAGAATGATCCAATATTGGAATAACGCTTTCGCGGGATGCGAATATAATAGACAGTGCTCGTCGCAAAAGATGCAAGGTGATCTCTTAACGACCGCAACTCTCCTAGTTCCTATAAATTATCAGTTCGAGGACTTAGAAGGGTCGGCACGAAGCCTCTAGAGCGTTCTGCTCTGAAGATAAAATACCCCCGGGATGGAGTGTAGTGATCAGTCGGGTTAAGACCTCTGAGAAATGGTCTTCTCTAGATGAGATTTGATCCAAGTCTGAATCCTGATTTTTTTTTCTCTCCGCTTCTCTCGAAATTTTCGCTCCCAGCCTCGTGGTGGGACTGAGCCTTCGATTGGTCGGACGACTGCTGTGACGTCAGGGTTCTCTCCCTTGATTGGTTTCGTCAATGGAGACACGATGGCGGCTTCTCGAACAGCTGACTGGGACAACCATTAGTTAACATTCGCCACGACCATTGCCTGGACGAGACTCCTTTCTTTTTTAACGTCATGTCGTAGACTATATGGCGTCGAGTCATAGAAATTGCCTGGTTCACCTGCGAGGGGTGTTTTTCCTCTGTCTGGGGAGACGATTTATTGAGAGGTCCTTAATGGATCATCACAATACGTATATCAATAACCGTATATTTGTATATTTCTTTATATCAGTGGCTTATAAAATAGGATTGTTATAGGGAAAAATTACCTCTCTTCTGTAAGGCCTGAGAAATATAAATGCCCTGGGTGGCTCGCTTGGAAAAGCAACCAGAATGCCGTATTTTACATAGGCTATTGGTTTACTGAAGTCCACGGCTTCCCTTCTGGATTTGGTAGAAGTTAAAAAAGGAATAATGTCTGCTTCCTTAAAAGAGAAAAAAAATGAGTAAAATTAAGAAAATCAAGAGGTGGAAACACATGAGTTCCATTATATAATAATACTGAAATAGTATGTTGGGTGATTTGTATGCATGAAAGCCCCTAAAAGTTATTACACTCACGATGTTTAAAAAGTTTTACAAAAGAAAAATAGTTTATTCTTAAATTTGATATCAAATATTTATCGTAACAGTATAGCAAAACCTGAACATAAGTATTTTATGAAGTGAATAAACCATTAATGAGGCATTGCATACGAATAAATCAATTCCTAAGTAAACACAAGTGATTCACGAATTAAGTATGATCCTGGCTGGTTATTAATTTTTTTACTAAGAAGACGCGAAAACTAATTCAATTATTTCAGGAAAGCTCACTGATTTTTAAAAATTAATTATATTTATCTACAACCAGGGGCGGCCCCAGTCCAGAGTTGTTTTTTTGAGGGAGGGGGGGCGCAACGTCAGATCTTAGGGTTATATATATATATATATAAGAAATTAACATTGTCTCATTTTAAATTTAAACTCATTTAGTATTAGGTCTACCATTATAAAATTTTAGGCTATGAAAAAAAATTACTCCGGGCTTTCTTTTGGGGGGCCCCTATTGCCCCCCCCCCCCCTGGAGCCACCAATGTCTACAGCAGTGGTTCCTAACAAGTGATCCGTGAGGTCAAGCGTGATTAAAAAAAAAAGAAAATTGGTTTCATCATTTCAAAACGGCCGAGAATTTTAACAATTTGTTATAACTGGGTGAAAAAAATTTCTTAGTGCCCAGTTTTTTGTTCAAATTCTAGAAATTCCGCTTTTTGACGTTTTTGTTCTGCTTAGAATTTTCTAATACATTTTCTGTGGCGCGGACTCGCAGCGTCACAGCCATTTTGCAGTAAGTTTTGTAGTACCACAGCAATTTTACAGCTAGTAAAGCCAATGCAAGCTGAAAAATCACGGTAATTTTTTTAAGTTTTCATAGGATTTTATGTTAAGTTTTCTTTTATGTTAAATTTGTTATTGTCATCAAGTTTATTCGTAACTTTCTTATTAAAGTTGTTTATTACGAATAGTCTGTTTATTCAAAAAATAAAATCCATTTTTGCCTCTAAAAGGATTGATTGGGAGATTGTTCCCGGCCTGATTTTATTTATTTACTGACAAGTGGTCCCCGATTAGCAAAAGGTTAGGAACCACTGATCTATAGCATTAATCCTCAAACGGTACAGTGGTTTGAGACGAAATAGATGTTACGGTCTGGTAAGATCCGACCCGATCTCTTTTTTGATGAGGTTTTTGGTAGAATTAAGCACACAGTAAGCATTTTTGTTGTATAATAACATTTATTGATAATATTTTACATGAAATATAAACCCTTTTTGTAGCAAAAATGACCAACGAATTCTAATTTTGCTGAACAAAGAAAATCTCTTTGGCATTTACATAGAATCTTGTATATATTAGATCTAATATGTAAGTATAATAATGTAAACAATACAACACAAACAAAAAAATTTTATAAAGCGGGCATAGACTGCCGAACAAATTAACTAAAAACCTACCCTAGCGTTGAAAACTTTTTTAACTTTTCAATAAAAGATTGCGCAGTTGCAGCAAATCCTCATATTGAAAACGGACAAATATAACTAAAATTAAATATTCCAACAGAGCTAGATAATTATAGGAAGAATGCAGACAGAAAATAAACAGAAATCAAGCACTCAGGGCTCTACGCACCATAAGGCAAGATTCTGTAGTAGTGCCGGAACTAAACCAGAAATCGAGGTAACCGACTGGTCTCGTCATCAGGGAGCCTAACCAAATCAGTTAATCAATTTCTGAATAGGATGCAGGTCTAACCAAACTACATCCCAAGGCTCTGAGATCATATATGGTGCGTTGAGCCCTAAGTGCAAGTTGTCCGTGTTTTTTAATTTATTTTGACTATCCGTTTCAATGGGGATCTCGGGGCCTTAGGATGTCTTTTGATTAGACCTGCATCCTAATCAGAAAGTTCCCCTTGAGGTAACTGATTTGGTTAGGCTCCCTGATGACGAGACCAGTCGGTTATCTCAATTTCTGGTTTAGTTCCGGCACTACTACAGAATCTTGCCTTATGATGCGTAGAGCCCTGAGTGCTTGATTTCTGTTTATTTTTTGTCTACATTCTTCCTATAATTATCTATCTCTGTTGGAATATTTAATTTTAGTTATATTTGTCTAATATGTAATTTAGTCTACCTAATTTTAGAAGTTAGTGAAACCAACTTTCCAAGCACAAAAATGTAAAAAATAATATGCACTGACATCTTTGGCCTTCAAATCGAAATAAAAAAATTTAAAAATCTAAGAAAAAAAAAAAGACCAGTGATCATGAATAATGTTTTTCAAGAAAGACACTCGTATTTACTTATTCCTATATCTAATAGGGTGGTCTAATAGGTCTATCTGGTAGGGTTCCTTGTCAACTCGATCTCTTGCGATGAGAGGGGAGAGTACGGGAGGGGGAAGACACACCCTTGGGCAGGATCCGACCCCCAACTCTACTGGTTGAGGGTTAATATATGCAATAAAAAATTTATCGAAAATATTTCTTTCGATTTTGCATTTTAAGAGGGCACATCAGTTAACCTCATAAATTTTCAATATCCATGTTAAGTTACGAGAAATTTTCCATTTGGGACTTTTCCAGTTACTCACTAGCAAATGCATATTTTTTAATTAAGATTTTTTTTAAATCTTGAAGTAGTTAATCAAATTCAAAGCGCATGCTTTTCATAATTTTTTCATAAAATAGCCGCTGCTTGACAAGCATGGTCGCTTTTAGTTTTCCATTTTCTTTTGAAAAACAACTCAACTGAAAGTAACCTATGTAAGGAATGTTATAATTACCTGTCTTCATAAATATACGTTGTTTAGGGGTAGTGGGAGCTCAGCCAAAAAAAAATTATAATAATTGCTAAATTCGCTATAACGCTGATTCTAAAACATCGTAATTAAAAAATGTGAATTCTCATTACTTCAGAACTGATATAAAGATAAGACACCAATGATTTTAAAAATGACATCCCTCTCTGTATGTACAGTTTTCAAAATTAAGATATATACACATTATCATTACATCAAATAAGAAATTGTTGGGGAAAAATTTTTTCACTTAAAAAATGGAGTAAAAATTTAGCAAGCTCTAAAACATAGCGTGGATTACATTACTCTCTGTATGTACTATTTTCCACAATTCAGGTATCTCCACTTAACCATATCAAATAAATAATTGTTGGGAAAATTTCTTCACTTATAAAATGGGGTAAAAATTCAGCAAGCACTAAAATATAGTGTGGATTACAACTATGATATTCATAAAGCTTCTTGATATACACAGTTGAGTATTTCAAAATTAGGAGGTACTACAGTGACAGAATCAAAAGAACGGACTCTAGATAAACCTACATACAACTGTCCATGACTAAACACTGGATTTGATAGGTCTAAACATATTTTGTCAAAAGATCAGCGGTTGTAACATATGCCCACACACGCGGTTTTAAATTGCGGACGGCCGCTAATGTTTACATAAGGTAGTTGCAGCCATTGCCATTCGGAGTGTAGAAATATCGTCGATTTTTGTGCCGCATACCTACGCGTTTTATATATCATAAATTATCTTTTGCAAAATACAGTTTTGATTTTTTTAAACGAGAAATAACAATAGTTTATTTTGAAGTTTGCCGCATAAAGTTTTAAATATTGAAAATCTTTGCTTTTTTATTTAAACCTATTTTTATATCCAAAAAACAGAATTAAAAATAATTCGTGTACTTATGTGGCAATAAAAAATTCTAAGAGAAAAATTTCTCATAGTTTATTATGGTGATTAACGATCTGTGAAGTCAATTGAATCAACTTTAAGGGAAAACCTTGTCTGTAAAAATATCGTATGATGTGAAATAGGTATGGAGCAATTTAATCTGAAAGCATAATAAATTTTTATTACCCCTCGAGTAACCATTCCGATGGAACCATCCCACTTTCCTGGCTCTACTTTGGAACCCCACTGGCCATCGGATGGACTTACCAGCTTATATCTAAAATTGAAAATATACAGATATATATGCTTAGATTGATGTATTAATAGTAAATAACAGCAAGTCATCTCAATGCAAGGCAGGTGTGTCTAATCTGAAACATTATAGCCTTAGAGCAATACGAAAATTAATCATTACCATCATTTAAAGATAATAACCACACAAAATATGGTACGATTTTGATTTTATGTTGTTGATAATTTACAAAGTTTACTTTCAATAATAATTTTTTATAGGCTTCCAGTATATATATTGAATTTTATTGCTCAGTACTTTAGTACCCCCTTCATGATAATACCAGAGGAAAACAAGAAATAAAAAATGTTCCCTGCGTAAATGTTGGTATGATTCGAGTATTAGTGGTGCAATTAAGTTTTGTCCTCATTATGCGCTCCTTAAGGCTGCTGTGTACTAACCCTATTGGATTCGCTCACCTCAATGTTAATCTATGGAGAAATTTCATCCACGGATTGTCGACTTGGATTTAAAGATTTTTTTAAATTGTTCTCCGTAATAGAGAAAGCAATTTTACACTTTGGGGCATTTTTCTTTTTTTTTAATGCAAATAATGTTTTTAAATTTATATTATTCTGGGGAAAACCTGGTTTAGTGTGTTTTAAACTCTCATAAATTCCTTTGATGATTTAAATTTATTAAATGAGCCCTGTTCAAGGGGCAGAACAGTTCAGGCTATATGAAAATAAAATTCTTACTTGATTAATTATCACCCTTTATGTAGCTGTAAATAGTAGACAAATTTTCTCCATAGGTTAACATTCAGGTGAGCGAATCCAATAGGGTTAGTACACAGCAGCCTTAACTTTAAAGTCCATAATAAGAGCGTAACATGTTCCTTAGATGCTGGATACGCTCTGGTAATGTCTATCTTTGCATAAGTAATCCCTCTTACTAGGTAGGGTACGATCCATAAAGTTTAATCATCTTCGAGCTATCAAAATTTTGCATCAAAAAACTCGGAAGACATTTGTTCTTTCCAATGTTAGCTAGATTGACTTCCCTTTTTCAGTCATAAGTAAAACTTTTTCACCTCTAGAGCGTACTTTACGGCTAAGCCCTGCCGAAGAAGTGGACATTTCAGCATTTTCAAGAGAGCTTTTAGGTGGCAGACTCAAATTAACCTAACTGGGTTTTAATTGGGACTCGCAAAATAATCAATTTGGAATTCCGTTTAAGTAATTTTTCTGTTAGAAACGTAATACAGGAGAGTTAAAAAGATGTCACGTTTTCCTATTATTTTTTCTCTATTAATTTCCTGAGAGAAAAAATTCTGCCTATCTTTTAATACAATAACTCTAAAGGGAAGACGTATACAATTCATGAAAATTATATAAATATATTTTTTAAGGGGACAAGGGACCATAAACCTCGAAATTCTTAATTTTCCCTTTTTAACTCTTTATACAAATGAGAATAATTTGTATTCTTTTTTGTTACACTAAAGATCCTTAGAATTCAAAATAAGGATTTTTAAGCAGAATAAGGCCTGTTTTTAATTTAAAAAAAAATGCTATTTCAAAAATGACATTTTTCAAAATGCTCCATGGGCAATCCAAATCATTTAAAAACCTTAATTTTTTTAAGAAAAGTTTACCGTATGCATAGAACCGTATGTGCAATGATTTTATTTTGTATGAATCTAACGTCATAAATAATAACTTTTTTTAACTGCCTGTTATTTTTTTTACGTTTTTGCTTTATTTCATGATTAACAAATATCAAAAATATGCGTGGTTCCAAAAAATGATGCATAGTTTTGTGGCAAACACTTCATTAAGCAATACTGAGAAATTTAGAAGAAATCAGAAGAAAATGAATACGCATGGGGGATTTTGGAAAATTCTAGAATTTTTGAAGAATTTTTTGAAAAAAGGGTCTTATTCTTCCCCAAAATACCCAATCGTGAATATTAAGTGTGTTAAATGAAGTTATAAAGAGTATTAATTATTATCTTTTTGTATATAGAGTAAATTATAGAAAGTTTTGAAGAACAAGATTGAAGGCCCTTGTCCCCTTAAACTCAGACGTATATTGTCATATCCAGCCATTTTGTCATGTCAAGTATTAAAAAATGTGCTAATTTACTATCTGTGCATGTCCTTTAAAAGGAAGTAGTACATTCATTTAACGCCAAGAAAGGAATTTTTCAATTTCATTTAAAGTAATATTTACTACATTTTATTTTTGTCAGATTGTAAGATAAATGTAATTTAAACTGAAGCAGTTACTTACTTGAAATTGAGTCTTTTGCTGAGAAATTTGAGCATCCGTTCTAAAACACAGTCTTGAAGGGTAGGTTCGTCTCCAGTTTTATTGAGAATGATATACGGGTGATACTATAAAAGAATTATCATTAATTTCCGATTCTAGAGAAAAAGGTCTACCTGCTGATCCATAAATGCAAGCCTGCATTATTGATTTTGAAATATTGTAAATTATATTAGGTATAAGTGATAAGAATATAATTTGGTGAAAAAATTCCTAGTGAATCGAATACCATTCTAATGGATCTAAGTACTAACTTACTGGTGACTTAAAAATAAGAACTGTCCTATGCTTCCATGATATGCGCAAAAATGTACAACAATAATCATGGTGTGCATTGACAAACGTCCCCAGGAAGATTTTTTTAAAACGTTACAGAAAAAAATATAAAAATATTGTTCAAAATTAAAACATGAAAAGCAAAAGGATCTCTTTTAATTTTCAAGGTTATTTCGAAATCAAAATGTTCAAAGTAACAGCATCGATTTCCAGTAGAAATACGCATACTACTTTTAAAGTGTCTTTTTTCCCCTTGTAGTGATTTAGGATCCATTTCCATATATACTGCCCCAAATATTTCGAAAACGTAATGTAATCCATAAAGCTTTTGATAAAATCAAACATTGTCAAGTAACGAAGCAAGTCATGCTAGTATCTGAATCAATAACATTCATGACATTAGTAGCCAGCAGGAAACTTTGACAGTTATAAAGCACAATCATACTTAGGTTGGTAAAATGCTAGCAACCTGTTGGTATAATTTTAAATAGCTAAAATATAGTTTTAAGAAAAACTTAATGATCATGTATGATAATTTGAAATGCTATAAATATAATATGAAATAAATGATCATGAATGGTATATTTTTTGGCAACGCATAATAAATGCTACGAATCCTACTGAAAAAAAAAAAAAAAAAAAAAACTGAAAATTTCAGTTCTTAAAGTTCATAGACACCGTTCCTCTAAATGTTCTCATTAAAAATTTGTGTAAGCTCTTAAGATGCTAAGACATTTGAATTCTGACTTTTAAAAACTTTAAATATTTTTTACTGAAACCATACCCAAATAAATTTAAATTTATTTCTTAAATTTATTTTTATACACTCACTGCATCAGAAATATTTATTAAAGCTGAAATACATTTTTTCAAAAGCAGTAAAAGTGACCTGAGTTTAAAAAAAAAAAAAAAAAAAAACACCACCAGAGTGGATTAATGTATATTTGTGTTAGGGAACGTACTCGCATATTTTCAATTTGGAGATATCCCCATTTTGGGATCTTCAACAGGATGTGAAGATCATTAGCGATCTTCTTATTAGCGTGGGAGCTCGGGCGTGGGGTTGCTTTTGAAACGGAGAAATGTAAATGAAACAGAACGGCGATTAAACGCCGCAAGCTGTGGCCATGCGCTGATTTTGCGACGGGAGACAGCGCCAACCGGTTTCAGACCGACCCCACTGGCGAGCCAGAAAATTCATATAAATCAGTAGACATGAGATGGTCACCCGGTGTGAATACGATTTTCCCTCCTCTCTCTCCATCATTGTAAATAGGTTTAAGGAGATATGGCTCTATAACATTTCTAATCAATATATGTTATAATTAATATCTTTTAATTGTTTATTAATCATTTAACCAAGACCTATTCATTTTAATAAATTTTTGCATTTAATTTTACCTGATGCTTCGCCTACATTATTTAGCAAGTGGCGCGGATCCAAACCAGGGTTAACATCCTCTACACCAGTGGTCCCCAACCCCCGGACCACGGACCGGTACCGGTCCGTGGATCAAATGGTACCGGGCCGCCAAGGAACATTAAATTATTTCCAATTTATTTACTGTGGTGTTTTTCTCTCGGGTTAGTACGACTTGTCGGGTTTGTGCTAATTTATACCTTTGAAACAGAAGAAATCTTGTAACTATTTTAAATTAGTTTATTGTTTATTGAACATTTCAAAATTATGAATTAAAATTGCAGTCATCGCCCCCCTCAGAGGGCCGCGGTAAAATTATCAAACGTTGACCGGTCCGCGGCGATTAAAAGGTTGGGGAGCACTGTTCTACACGATCTTCTAAGTCTGTTAATTACGATAATCTATATACAGTGGCTCCCAAAAGTGTTCGTACACTTACAATTTTCAATGAAATAGGGGTCTATCCATTGATTTAAATGAATATTTCAGAATGGGTATTTAATAATAAGATCTATAATCTATTCTTAACAAAACTACATGAAATATTTTGAAAACATAGTAAAACTTTATTTTTAAGAAACCAATAATCCAAAAGTAACAAAATCCTTATCTCACAAAAGTCATCGTACACTTGTAAAAAATCTCTACATATTAGTAAATATTCTAATTTTTCGTTAAATTAATATTTAGTAGGATATCCTTTAGCATCCACAACAGCTTTTAAACGTCTGGGAATAGATTGCTTTAGTTCTTTTGCAATTTTTGCATCAATGTTCATCCATTCTTCCATCATAATTGTTTTTAGTTCGTTTTTCGTGTGAATGTCGTGTTTTCGTACTCGAACCTCCAGTTCTCTCAAAATATGGTTTAAAACTGGCGATTAAGGTGGTGTTTTCAAAAATTGTGGACAATTATAGAGACAGCAGATACGAACATTGAGAGCCGTGTGCTTAGGATCGTTATCTTGATAAAAAACAAAGTTGTTTCCAATACCCAAATTTTGAGCTGATAATTTTAAATTGTCTCTTAAAATATTTATAACAGCATGATTCATTATGCCATCAATAAATACCAAATTTCCAAGTCCTGATGCTCACATGCACCCCCACACAAGGATACCTCCACCAGCATGCTTAACTGTTCCTACTAAGTTCTTGGGATTAAGTTCCTCATTTTTTTCTTATCCATACAATTATACGCCCATCAGCACCAAAAATGTTCATCGGCAAATAAGATATTATTCCAATAGGTTTGGGGCTTATTTATCATTGATAGTGCGAAGGGAAGCCTGAACTTTCTGTTTTTCTCACTCACAAAAAATTTTCTATGGGCAAAACAACGCCCATGTAATCCAGCTGTTCTGAGAACTCGTCAAAAAATTTGGTGTCCACCCCGTTTCGCCGACTCGAAATTTCCTTCCCCCCTTTTTTCCCGTTCAAGCTTCCCTTTTGAGATATTTAGGGATTTCAAGTCGAAGAGGGTTGGTGTTGGTTGGGTTCGACATTGCAGGAAATAGTTCTGGGAACTAGATTTGCAGGCACAAGTGCACAAACACATGGTGAATTGGAATTTTTTGATTTTCCGTCGAACTTCATTGATTTTGAGATAAAATGAGCGACATTTCTTTAATTAAATCAAAACGTGGCGGAAATTAGAAAGAGAAAATTTGAGCTACTGGAAGTGCTCCCCGGATTCAAAATGTAAAGCTCGTATAATTTTACAGAAAGATATTTTTAAGAGTTCCTCCGGAGTTCATACACACGAAACGGCTATTAAAGAAATCCAACAAAAATTTTTCTCTTCAAAACTGAAAGAAAGAGCCGTCACAGAAATGACAGTTCCAGTTGCAAGAATATATAAGTAACTATATATTTATACGTAAGCCAAAGCATATTTAGTCTAAATTACGAACAAAGGAATATTCGATTTCGTCAAAAATTGTGACGCAAGGAGCATTTCAAAGACTTGCAAATCTGGAAATGACTCATTTTGATAAAAAGTCTTTTAAAAGATTTTTTTTTTTTACCTACCTTTAATATTTACTTTTCTAAAACCACCAAGTTTTCATTTTACTTTTCATTGTGTATTTTAAATGCATTTTATTCCAATATTTACATATTTTAAAAATATTAATACTCCCAAAAAAATTCCAATTTTTGTTCGATTTTTGGTAATTTGAAAGTCTACCATCCCCTTAAGACATCTAGATTTCTTCTTTATGAGTATGTATGGCAGTGGTGTAGCTACATATTCAGCGCCCTGGAGCAAGTACAATCACTGCACCCCCTTGTTTCTCGGAAGAGTTCTGGCGAAATTTGTTTCCTATCTGATCCTCTTATTTCGATTTAAAATCTTACTTAATAACACTTAAATTGAAATGAAAGACATTTCAACAATAAGATATTCAATTTAATAAATATTACTATAATAATAAAACAAATTATTATTCTTTAAGTATGGAGTACCTACTAATATTTACTACATATTTTATAAACTGTATTGTCAAAATGCACTTATACATGTTTAGTTTCCACATTAAAAAAAAAAAAAATGTCGTTTTCTCACTTTTTCGTTTGCAAATCGATCAATCAATTTCTCCAGATCAAGTTGAAAAATTATTGTTTTTCAATTTATATAGTGGTCAAAGAGTTAAGACGGTGTTGTGACATGATGCTTCTAAAATGTTTTGATTAATTTTAGCTTTGAAATATTCTTTCTGCTGTCGTCGTCGTCACCGGTAAAGTGAAAATATCAGGCAAGCTGTAATTATGTCAAAGAAGCTACTTGAGTCTGCGGTGTGAGTTAAAAGTAGTTCAGCAATTTCGCCATTTCGCGTATTAAAGTAATTTGTTGTAATTGAATATTAAACACATTTTTTTTTTCACATTTTAAATCGAAGCAATTGAGGTCCAAAATTAGGTGAAATATTGGAAAGATATGCCGATTGTAACAATTCTGATCCTTCCAGAATACTTTTATCAAGTGACGCGGCGAGATATGCAAGTGATAAACATTTAAAAAGTGTACATAACTGTCGAACGGATTCAAATCTAATAGTAAATTGATAAATTATTAAATCCATTACTTTATAAAACACCTCTACTTTGAAACATCGTTCACTGTTTTCAATGAGTTCATCTACTTGTAATTCAGCAAAGAATTTTTTCACAAGACGCATTTTTTTGGGGGGAAAACAAGGTTTAATAATCCATACAGCTGATAACTCAAGGGTATCGTTTTTTAACAAACTCCCAATTATTCCCTAAGTTCTGGAATTGGGTTAGGAGTGATGAAAGCATCTCAGCGGATTTCTCTATATCTTCATGAGTACCTTGCAGCATTTTCGAGGCTGTATTAATAGGTTCCAGTATTTTACTTTGCACAATTATCAAAATAATTGTTCCGAAAATTTTTCTTTGTCAGACGAGTCTATTTCTATATCAATGTGTTGTGGAAGAATTTCACTTTCTGTTTGAATTATTTCAGGCTCAGAAATATTCGTAATATCTGTATCTGTTTTGTCTGGAGAATTATTGCCTTGAGCTTGCGATTTGTTTGCATTAAAATTCAACGAGTGCATTATTTGAATCGACCGTTTTAAAAAATGTTCATATTTTAGCAACTTTCATTAAAACTTCCTTTTCGGCTTCTTACATTTCTATTCTTCGTTTTCTAAACTGAGCCCCACTTAGTTTTTTTTGGCATCTCTAACTACCTACAATACATATATAAATATATGGTATTTATTAACAGAATTTAATTAACAGAATATATATAAATATATCTGTTAATTGTTGATAATTTTTTATTTATTACTTTTAGAAATTTTAAAAACCATTTTATTTTCTTACGTTATAAAACTAAATATTATTCTGTATGTTGCAACCTCAATTAACATAATTTATAAACAAACCATTTACTTTTAAAATTATACGTCGATGAATCCAAAAGCACATTGTATATAAGTAATTTAGTAAAATAGTCATAAATTTTACAAAGTCAGTTAAACGGAACAATAAATTACAATCGCCAGTGCACTCAATAAGGTTTAAAAATTATATAGCACATTCATTCCAGAATCAACTTCAAATCCTTACACTGCACAAAATAAACAAAGGGAATATGAAACTCTAAATACTACGCTTGCTTTAAAAAAATCCCGAATATTTGCCTCGATTCTGCTCCGATGTTAACTTGCGCTCACGGGATTCCCTAGATGCATGTAACATTTTTGCTATAAAACGCAACTTACGATACGTATAGTAAATGCCTATAGTAGTGATTTCAAACATTCTTACCAATCATCATGCATTTTTATAGGTCTGTAAAATGTTACATTTATTATGAATATTTTCTGAAATCAAAGTTATGATTTCAGTCAAGTGCATACTAATATATTTAAAAGCTTTGTTTTATTTATCTAAAAAATATTTCATTTATTTTTTGTATATTTCATAGAAAATCTGACAAATCGAATTTTTTATACAAAAGTTTTCACAAATTTTTATTTCACCCTTTCTAATTTTGCACCCCCATGATTCGTGCGCCTGGAGCAGGTCGGGGGGGGGGGGGTGATTTTCCTCTTTTTGGGGATTTTTCCAACGAGAGGGGGAAGGAAATTTCAGTGTCGGCGAAACGGGGGGTGAACCAAAAATTTCAAGTGAAATTGAAGTAGAAAATATTTTATTGAATTCTTCAGAAACTTTTACAGCACTCAAACGTGAATTTTTCACAAATTTTCTAATTATAAATCTCTGATCACGTTTTGTTAACTTTGCCGGACGGCTTTTTCTTACCTTGCTTTCGATCCAATTTTCTTCTTTAAAGCGTTTTTTCCCAAACTGCACAGTAGAATGGGATAAATTAAGTAATTTAGCAATATTTCGAACTGATTTACAACTACTATGATGAAAAATAATCAATTTTTGAATGCTGTTTGTTGTTTCTTTACGACTACGAGCCATTTTTAAATAATAAATATAATATTACGGATTAGGCAAGCAAAAATTAAAGCCAAACGATATTTTAAATGCCACCACAATTCAAAAATAAAAATAAAGAGCCAGACGATAATTTTAATTATGAATTTATCCGAAAATATTTCAGTGTACGATGACTTTTATGAGATAAAGTTTTTGTTACTTTTTGATTACTGGTTTCTTAAAAATAAACTTTTACTATGTTTTCAAAATATTTCATGTAGTTTTGTTAAGAATAGATTATAGATCTTATTATTAAATACCCATTCTGAAATATTCATTTTAATTAATGGATTGACCCCGATTTCATTTAAATTCGTAAGTATACGAACACTTTTGGGAGCCACTGTATATATATAAAACAGTTCCGTAACTGACTGACTGACTGACATATAACGCACAGACCAAACCGCTGGACCTAAAGGGCTGAAATTTTGAATGGCGATTCTTCTAATAGTATAGGGGTGCACTAAGAAAGATTATTGAAAAATTCTTAGATTTTTTTAAATTAAATTTTTAAGCTGTTTTAGTAACTTTTTTTAAAGTTTGCACTTAAAATAATAATTTGAGGGTTATAAAATTTATATCACGAGAAAGACCATAAAAATTCCTTTTAAAATGAAATCTTTTTTGGATCTTTACCTTCATTTTTTGATTTTTGGTGAATTTTTAAAGATTAATTTTAGAATTTAATTTATTAAAATGCTGATCAAGTGATTTCTTTTTCTGGTACTTTAAATTAATTTATCGTCCTGTGCTTAACAACGAAATAGACCAAGCAAATATTTTTTTTTCTTGCTAATACGGCAGACGATTGGACATTATCCAAAAAAAATATTAAAATACAGTAAAAGGTATGTTCCTCAAACTGTACTATATTAACTGTACTTATTATTATTCTTTAGTATTTTCTATTAGATTTAATTTGAATATTTTCTTCTACATTGTTTTGTCTATAAAAATATCTCTTACGATTTTTTTTATAAATATATATTTTTATTTTTTTTACATCAATTGCATACATTGACCGTTGTATTTAATTTGAATGTACTCCGTAGCGAAGTGCGGGTTTTTTGGTAGTTATTTATAAGATAAAAGCAACGTTGTATCCTTTGCAATCGTATCATTTAAAGCTGCTTTCTGAATCAAATACTTTTGGAGTATTAAAATTGCATAAAAGAGCTGTAACCCCCGTTTATAAATATCCTAATCCCAGAATATTTAAGCAATGCCATCTAATAACACATTGCAGTGTTTAATGATTCAATCATCTGTTCAAAAGATAACTTCCAGATAAATAGTATCCTTGATTACTAATTATTAAATGTTGTGTGATTGGAAAATAACTCAAATGGAATAACAATGAAACAATTTTCTTTTTTGATCCTAAATTCAATGTATTTGGTATCACATATGTTTCTTACCGACAGCACAGCGACACGGAGCGTAATTGTTTCGATATCGATGGGCATCATCCTGAGAATGCCGAGATTTTTTGACCAAACAGCTTCGGGTTTTAAATTCTGAGATCCATTTTCATACGGCCAACTTTGCCAGAAGGTGAAAAACATTTCTTTTATTTCAGATTTAGGACAGCAGCCTTGGGAGAAATTTCTCTATAATTATAGAAGAGATTACATTCTACTTTCGATATTTAGAGTTTAAAACTTATCACATTTTATTTATAAAAGAGTTCGAGTTTTAATGGCATTTATTTCAAACAAATGTTAGTTATATCTGTTGTTAAATGGATTGTAGACATGAAATAAAGAAAAAAAATCAGACGTATTAAATGGCACTAGGAGCCAGTGTTTAATTACTTAACAGAATTATTTAAAAATAGTATAACATGAAAATATTAACATTAAAATTTGTTTCATTTATAAGATAAGTTTTTATACATAATACAAAAAATTCTTTATTTGTTTGCATGTACAGTAAATCCTCGTTTATCCGGATCCCCGGATAATGCAGATCAGATTTGTAGACTTTTTTATATTTTTTAATGTTCACATTACATAATAATTTTTAACTATGATAGTAGCAAGAACGTAACTATAAGTATTCCAAATATTCGTATTTTTGTTTGATTCAATGCACAGTTCCTGCATAGATTGTACAATAAATAATGGTAATAAAATGCTTTTTGTTGAGTTTAAGAAAGCTTTACTAGAGTGTCACAGGGCATTGACGTGGATTGATTCAGAAAAGTTATTTTTATATTTTTTAATGTCTTGTAAACAATACTATGTAATTTTGTTACAAAACATATTTTTTATTGTAATAAACAGTAAATCTGCTTAGTTAAGGATTTTGTTTTGCTTATTACCCGTATTATCCGGATTGCCTATGGTCCCAGTTAGTCCGGATAAACGAGGTACTATATTGTACCTACTTGTATATATTCGTAGAATATAGTACCTCAAATGTGAGCAAAAATAAAATAAATCATGTCCCGTTAAAATCAGAAGAAAGGGTGTCGTGTAGTAGTTATAATTAATTATTATTCATGGTGTTCATCGGTAAGTTTAGACAAAAACTGGAGGATGAGTTTCCAACATTATTGCTACCATCTTTGGACCAAAGGGAAAAACATCATCTTTTTGGGGAAACATAAATTTTATTAACAGAAAAACAGCACTGTTTCAATAAGGAATGGGGCTCTAAGCTTAGAAAAAATAAAATAAAATATTGGAGTGTTTTGAAATCACTTAAAAACGTTGTCATTAGAATCATTCTTTATGTAGCACAATACCCTTTTTCTCAAAAGGATAAGGATTTATTCATTTTGATTCTTGATAGCACGGATGGATTCAACTATTCAATTAAACTATCTAAAAATAATCCTTTTTTACAGGTACAGTTTAAAAATTGACTTGATTTCTTCGTAATCTTTGAATAGTGACTCAGTAGGTTGCTGGTAGTCTAATCATGTATGTACATGTCCTTAAATTAATGAAAATATTACCTCAAAGTCTTGAAGAATAGCATTCCCCAATGTGTTGTATTCGGAAGACAAATTTGTGCATGCACCTTGAGTTTTGTGGCCGGATAATGTAGCTGGGAGCAACTGAAAGAGCACCGAAGAGCGTTAAATTCAGAAAAAATTACACTGAGCAGACACAATTTTGAAATACAGTGAAAACAATGTAATAAAATAAAAACACCTAAATTCAGATGGAATATTGAATTATGGGAAGGAATCAAGCTCAGATGGGAATATGTAATATTTTAGTCTGGTTATTGGCAAATAAAAGTGTTTTTAAAAAATTTTAATCCCTTAGCATTTTTAATATTTCCCAGTGTTTCACTTTTCCAGTTAATTCCCAGTATATCCTTACAAGAATAATATAAAACTGTGACTACATTTTTCTAATTTTAGACGGAAAAGTTTTTACGTTTAAATAGTTAAAATAAAGATACTAAATTTGATATTAATCATTTTGTTCAGTCTAGTGTAGGGTGAATGTTAGTAATTTTTTTCCTTTTACAAAAGTTCATTACTGTCTAATATTATACATTGCATATTCTAAATTAGATTTTGATATTCCTTCAGGCTTTCTATTTTTCCCACAAACTTAATTTTAGTAGCCAAGTATATAAGGAGATAAACGTAATGAACAGTTCCTCAATTCCACAGTAAATTAAAAAGGGTGGCTACATATTTCGAACTTGTTAATAGTTCACCATCAGGACGAGGATCACTGGTGCGACTGCCGGAATGAACTTTTGCGAATTGCTCATTGCGACAACCACACCAATGCTCATCGTCTTGATGAATTATTTATTAGTTCGAAACATGTAGCCAACCTTTTTAATTAATTGCGGAATTGATTAAGCACAACCATGAACAGTTCGACTGCGCGTACTACAGGGAGGTGTACAGAAGAGTGCTACGAAGAGTGGTTTCTCCTGGAGAGCAGAGACTGTACTATTCGCCGTAAAAAAAGAACCCAGGAAGTTGATTTTTTTTACTGCTCGAGTAAAAAATAAGATTTTCTGGTAGCAGATTACATTTGATCATGTACTGCATACTTTCTACTTTATTATTAACTCCTTAAAATGAAGATATAAATGAAGTTAAGGGGACTCTCTACCCTTAAGTCGAGGAAATAAGGCATATTTCTAAATTTTATGCATATGATAAATTGATATATTTATTTTAATAAACAAATTTTCAACTCTCAAAATAATTTTAAATAATATTTTTAAAAAATGCTTTAGATATACCATGTTTTTTAAGTATTTTTATTGTATACTGGATTGCGCGCAGAACTATGAAATTAATTTTACACTTAAATGTATAATTCCTGTTTTACATTTAAAATAAATATTTCAAAATACAATTGAACATAAAACATTCAACATTAAAATATTTTAAAATTTTTTTTAAAACTGCTCAATATATACTTAAAATTTCCTTAAATTTTTGCATTAATTTACGCCTGAAAAAATAACAAAATGTGCAGTGATTGAAATAATTCTAGTTCAAACGTAATAAAATAACATGATTATGCAGTGATAAAAATTTCATGGAATTATGTTTCATAGTTTTTGAGATATGAGTTGCGGAATGATGCAAAAATTACATTTTGAGAAAAATGAGTTTAAAATTTTTCTTACCATAAAATTGATCAGTAATTAAACATTTAGTATATCAATATTGTATTCAGATATTGTTTAAATGCTTGTGATCAATATGTAGTATCTTTGTAATTTTATTTGTGTCAATATTGGTTAGTGGTTTGATTTCTTTTTGTTGCTGACACTTGACACAGAATTTTTCATTTGCTATTGGGTACTTGAGTACTTTCAGAGAATACAGCTCTTCCTACATTCATAGAAAATAATATGAAATTCATTAGGTGCATTTAGTCTGAATTGTCTTCAGAGTTGAAGTGCCCTACCCCATTTGAACAAATTTTAAAGTTGAGAGGTGTAATGAAATTAAAGAACGTTGTCAGAAGAGAAGAAAAAGTAAATGATTCTCTGGAATAGTGCCCTTTAGTAGCATACAAGATTGACCTCTATACAGGAGAAGGCGCATGACAAAGGAGGCCGAAATGAATCTTTTGCCAGGATACTTCGTCACCTCTCGACAACCGTAATCCTTCTGTTGTATTTGGTTATAGCATAAAATTTTGAATGTCAAGCATCAAAAGAAAGTTTCCCGAGGAAAAGGATATGAGCAATGCACGATTTTTCCATTGTATCACTGTGGCAAATACACTGCCCGGACACAGTTGTATTGAAGTAGCACAGTGCACACAAAATATTTTATTTTCTGTGCTACAGATATCACAAACAAGGACAATATTATTTGGGATTCGAAACACTGAGCTCCATTGCGCATCCCAGTCCCCTCTAAGCCACTGGTTAAGAGGGGAGATCACCTTTGCACTCGCAAAAATGCACTGATTTTACTACCAAGCTTAATGTGTTGTCAAACAGTTAATTTGTAATTAATTGAAACCAATTGTTTAGGGTGAATTGTACAAAGATTTATCTATTAGAAAACAAAAGCATAAATGTTGGGAGATTATTAGAAATTATTTTATGTAAAAAATTAATGTTTTATGAATAATAAATGCATTGCGGGCAGATTTTTTGAAAAAATTATAAGAGATATATGTTAAATTATTTGTATACAATCTATCCATAGGTTATACTTTAATCTACACCTAAAATAATTACTATATTTCACATAAAAATATTTTTCAGGCAAATGTATTGTAATGTACAAGAAATATCATAAAAAATTTTCTCAAAAAATTGCTGTAAAAAAATTAGTAATATGCACTTACCTAAATTTAGATGGAAATTGTATAAACATACTAGATATACAGAGGCTGTTCACACATTTTTTAAACGATGTATATTGTATTCACAAAACTAAATTGCATAAAATTCTTGTGTTTTAAATGTTCTATTTGACATCCCTTATTCTGAACTATATATCGACACCGCAATTTCCAGGATAATAATGCCTTTTGAAGTGTCAGAAGAGGTATTCTATCCCATTCCTCCTGAACAGCTTTCCAGAGTCCTGTAAGGGTTTTGGGACGACGTTTGGATAATGCAGATTTTAAAAGTCCGAAAGCACAAAAAACCATAGGTGATACATCAGGAGATTTAGTAGGGATATCAGTGAAGGGTATGGCCTTGATACCAGTTTTTTGTTCCATTTCTTTTAGGAAATTTACAGTGGATTTTGATGTGTGACTGCTAGCTTTGTCCTGATGGAGTCTCATAGATTGATGGCACTGTAGGTAAAGAGATGGCATTTCATTCAGAAAAATTGGAGATAAAATATGTTCCTGATAGTATTTGGAGTTAATCTTGGCATTTTTTTCCACTCTCTTTATTTTTAACTTGCCATTATAAGAAAAACCAGCAACAATCATGAATCCCTTAGAAAAACTTTCTTTCGATTCTTTGAACCATGTACTTAAATTTTTTTCTCCCCTTTTATGATAATAAATGGCTCTTTTTTGGTTGCAATCATTTAAATACACCCATGATTCATCTATTGTGACAACTGTTTTCCATTTTTCTTTGGATAAGTGTTTCTCATATAGAATTCTGCAGCGTGTCCTGCATTCAGCGATATGATTTGGAAGAAGACGATGCACATTGCGTTTTTTCGCTTTCTTAAGATTTAAATCAACGTTTATCATTTTGTTTACAGTGGACACCGAGCATTTTAATGATTTTTCAACTGTCCTTTGACTAGGGGGATTTTCTTTTAACATTAAACAACGTACTTTTGCAATAGTCGAAGATGTCCGTTTTTTCCTTGGATACTTGTTTGGAATTTTTGTCCCACTTGAGGCTCCAATTTGACGTTTTTTTCCTTTCTTGTTGACGATATTACCTATCGACGCTTTAGATATCACAAAACCATGGCTCTCACATCGTTTTTGGATAACGGAGTATGCATATTTCTCTTCGGAAAGAGCATAAATGTAGCCTTTGAACCACTGCTTTGTTAAAAACGCCATTTTGAATAAAAATAAAACTTTCAAGCCGCAGACGATAATTTTGACTTTTAAAAACATAGTACAATTGCAATTATTTCTTTTGCAGCAAACGATTTTTTATTACCGCTTACCAAAATCGTCTAAAAAATGTGCGAACAGCCTCTGTACATGTATATAAATTTTTAGCAATTTGCGACCATTAGTTTTGAAGAAATAGTGCGCAGAAGTTGTAAGGTTTACATAAGATTCGATGCACAATAATTGAACTTTAAGGTGAATAAAGAAGACGCTTAAGATATGCTAATTGCGGCATACGCGGTTGGTATAAATACCAAGCAGCTAGATTAAAGAAACGAAGGGAGAGGAAGTGAAAAGAGAAGTAGAGCTGAAGAAACGAAGTATCGCGCTGGAGCTAGGCTTAGAGTCTGGTTTAATAATAGTTGAGTTTTGCGAGTAGCCGCTCGAGGCATAGCTAAGTTGCTTCAAACCTACGCGAGTTCTTGTTAGGCCCAAAGTTTACTTGGCAGCACTGCTGGTTGACTTTCAAAGTATCTGTGAGTATTGCAAAGTGTATTTTTCTTGAATGAGTAGTATATACAAGTGAATATATTGAATTGTATTTCCCTTGCATGAATGCTATATATACCTCGTACTAGTAGTACGTATGCTTTATGTTGAAAAGCAAATTGACATATGCAAATATTTAAATAAACATTGTTGTTATGTAAGAACTGTGTTTGAATGAAATTATTTAAAGTGCCACTTCAAGATATACATACCCAAGGTTAGGGTAGAAGTGCATATTCTCTATAAAGTTTGAAAATAGCAGTTTTTAGAAAAATAGCTTTAAAGTTTAAAGTTTAAAGTTTCTATAAATTACTGTACTATTAGCTTTATACATTTGGCCATAAAATTGTAGTAGTAAAATTTATTGTAGTATCTACTTAATTTTTTTAAAGATTCCTTACATTCCATTCTTCAAAATTAATTCATAATAAAAAATTGAGTTTTTTGAAAGGGTTTTAAGGTGATCTCCCTCCTAAAAAGCAAATGTACTTATATTGGGAGAGAGGGCATTACAGCGCCATCTAGGGATCGTACATTTGAAGTTGTAACAATCACTACTGATTATTATTTCAATTGAATTTATAACTATTTATAATATAAATTTGTTAATAAACTTTTCTTGATAACAAATGCCAATATATTTTTAAGCACATTAGAAAAGTTAAAAATTTGTACCTCTATAGCAACTGGGCAGTCATCCATCGGTAAAGGGTCCGGACTAACCACAACTATGTCTATTTCATAAGCTTTCACATTTTTTAACCTAGTTTGCCATTTTTCTGGATTATCTGATACTAACAGCTTGGTACGTTTGTTGTGCATGCTGCCATCAACTAGCTGCAAAAATATGGAAATATTATTAAAATTTAGTAGTGAAACAAAGAGAGAACGATAGTATCAATAAAATATATAATTCATACGAAGTTTATCCCATAGGTTGATGTTTAAAAGAAACAAAATTTATTGTTTTGACATGATGAGCATTCTGTCTTAGAGTGAAGAATAATTTTATAACACATTAAAATTTACCCTTTTTCTGAGGTTCACTGCGGGAATTAAGCGCTATGTTAGCTGATTGGAATAAAAAGTATGTTTTTTAAAGATTTACATCCATTTTTAATTATTTTATATTATATTTATGTACACCATATGCGCTTGAAGCATTGCCACCGTAACAGGAACAACAAGTCAGTATTTCATGAGTCTTCAAGATCGATAGATAAAAGGAAGACTAAATTTCAGGCTTTGTTTCAGCATAATTCAGTTGTATGATAATTGTTATTTATTTATCAGTTTTAGTTTTCTTAAATCACGTAGTTCCCATAACAACTTATCCGGCGATATTATTTCCTACCTCTTTATTAGATAAATATGAAATTTATTTTCTTACTCAAAACTTTATTTAGAATATATCAATAGAGAAGTGAGATGGAATTAACGATGCAATATTGTTTTAAATAGTTCTGTGAATTGACCTCTGAAGTACAGAAATCTTGGATAAACACTACTTTTAATATACACTACTGGCCAAAAGTATTGCAAGGTTGAGAAATCTAGCATTTTTTCAAGAATAAGAACCCTAAAATAATATTTTTTCAATGCAACTGATATTTTTTAATGTCAATATGTTAAATTCTTCTTCTTCGCTAGCACTACAGCCTGTTACAGGCCAAGGCTGTCTCGCCAATTTTCCCCACCTAGCTCGATCCCGTGCAATGGCCCTCCATCGGTTCACTAAAATTGTTCTTAGGTCCTTTTCTACCTCATCCAACCATCTGGTTGGGGGGTCTTCCTCTTCGTCGCCTTCCCTCCAAATTTGAAAAGGTGACTTTTTTTTGTGGGAAATGTGTCATCATATCTGAATATGTGGCCTAGCCACCTAATGCGAGATGCTTTTGCCACCTTTAAGATGTCGGATTCGCCATACTTTTTATATATTTCGTGATTATAGGCGATTCTCCAAACGTTGTTTTGCATAATTGGTCCAAAAATCTTCCTCAAAATTTTTCTTTCAAAAATCCATAAACGATCTTCTTCTGCCCTGTTCAGGGCCCAGCATTCACTGCCGTATAAGACAACAGGTCTTATCAGGGTCTTATATAGACTTATTTTTGCTTTCATGCTGATGAATTTGGATTTTAGTTGGTTTCTAAGGCCATAAAAACTTCTATTAGCCATGGCTAGTCAGCTTTTAATTTCAATTTTTATGTCATTGCAGCTTGAGATCATTGTACCCAGGTATTTAAATTGCTTTACATTCTCAAATGTGCAGTTGTTGATCTCCAGAGGGGCTGTATCTATTTTTTTATTTGTTGCAATCATAAATTTAGTATTATCCTCATTGATGTTTAGACCCATCTTTCCCGCTGCATTCTCAAGTGAAACTAAAGCCTCAACGACAGCTTGTCTAGTTCGCCCAATGATATCAGTATCATCGGCAAAAGCAAGCAATTGGATTGTTCTCTGTAGGATGGTTCCGCTAGTATTTATCTCGGAATCCCTTATAGCCTTTTCTAGAGTCAAGTTAAACAAAAGGCATAAGAGGGAGTCTCCCTGTCGCAAGCCCTTCTCTGTATTGAAAGGCTCCGAGAGGCTAGACATAATTTTAACTCTGCATTTTACTTTCTTGAGAGTCATTACAGTAAGACTTATCAGTTTCGTTGGTATATTGAATTCCCTCATGGCTTCGAGTAATTTTTCTCTGTTGACGCTGTCATAAGCAGCCTTAAAATCGATGAAAAGATGATAGGTATCAATGTTATATTCTTTTGTTCTTTCCAGAATTTGTCTAATTGAGTGTATTTGATCTGTTGTTGTTTTTCCTATTTGGAAAACGCATTGGTAGTTGCCAGTAACATTGGAGGTGTATGAAAGCAATCGCTTGTAAAGAATGGCGGAGAAGATTTTACATGCTGTATTCAATAGGGTGTTCCCCCTGAAATTAAAACATTCCAGCGTGTCTCCTATTTTATAAATAGGACAGATAGACCCTCCTTCCCCCTCAGTGGGCATTCGTTCCTGTGTCCAGATACAACAAATAAGTTTATTGATTGCTTTATTTAGTTTGGTTTCATTGATGTTTATGAGCTCAGCTTTAATACCATCTGGTCCGATATGTTAAATTAGTTTAAAGAAAAGATATGATTAAGTTATTGAACAAAAATAATTATTTCATTTTATAAAAAATAACATACAAAAAATGTACAGGTTATCAGAAATGGGCACCTATTTTGGCTCCCCGGAATAAAATGAAATAAATAAACAATTTCAAGTTCTTCTGAGCAGGAAAGATAATAAATGAGTGCAATTGAACTGAAAAGCATTTAATAATATGTTGCGCCGCTTCTAGCTTTGATTAAATTATGAATAAAGCAACATTTTTCTTTAATTTTGATTTTATTACAACTGAATATTCTATGACTCTTTGTTGAATTCCTGTAAGGGTTATTCTACATGGGAAAATACTTTCTCACTCTTCTCGTTACACTCATCATAAGTTTCGAAAAAATAATTTTACAGTCTCAATTCTTTAAAATCACAAAATTTATATTCATTTAACTAAACGATGGAAACAAAAAAAGTATATATATATATGAACGGAATCAAGAAATTACTCCACTTCTGCATATTGACTTAAAATAAACTGGTATTTGATTTAACCGTTTTGCTTACATTTTTGAGTAAGTTATCGGCCAAGATACCTCCTCCAAGCGATATCAACAATCTGCCCTCGTCACTCAGATCTACCAGGTTTAATGCGTCGAAAAAGCGTTCCACTCTCTTCACAAGGTTGAGACTTCCAGCATTCACTTGCAAATGAAAGACGCGAACACGTTTTAAACTTAGTAGATTGGAAAGAAGCGTTCCATCTGAAAAACAGTTTTTCTCGTATTTTTAATCGCATAGAGAATCGTTACAGTGGCACAATTTTACTGGAAAGATAAAATTTTTAAATATAAATGGGTCAAAAAACTTTTATGTCTTTACTCGTCTTTCAGGATGACATTGTTTTACCTATAATGGGTTTTCACATTCAGATAATTATAGATATAAAATAGGCTTTACTCGCTGACTGCCCCGTTATTTTTGGTAAACCGGTCCTTGACGGTGAACCTCTTTTTAGTCACATTCTCTAAAAATTAGGTGTGAGTTTATCCTATATTGTAACAAATTAAAGTTTATTTATTATTATTTTTATTATAAAGAAAAGCATCCAAGTAATCTCGTCCGGGCAACTGACATAATTTTTCTTTTGTGCTGACTTCAATCAACTTTGAGACAACTTGTAAGTTATAAAACAGAATACGGTCATCTTCGAGTATATTAGTAATGGGACTCTGTGGTAAACTTTCGTAATGGATTATCTTGTAGTAGGCAGTGTACGTTTTAAACAATTTCAAATTTTGGTTTTTTAAAAATCAAAATTTCAAGAACATTTAGTTTTAAATATATCTGCTGAATAAATCTCTCTCTTTGCATAATTTTTCCCTTTTGTGCTTAGGAAAGATTTCAGAATAATTCGTCATCAAGGTATACAAAAATTTTATTTATAAATTTCTTAATCCCTTCAGAAAACAAACAGATAAGAAATGTTTTTTCAGTAATTTTTACTAAAGGAAAAACATATTCAGAATTTCTTTAAATTTCTTTTTATCAAGCCAAAAACTTAGAAGCAGTTTATTGAATACAGAACAAAGGAATAGTGCACAAAATATAGTAGAAATTCCTTTCAAGTAAATTTAGGTATATACTTTTGTAAGGTATACACAAGATTCGATTCACAAGAATCGAACTTTTGAGTGAATTAAAGAAGCTGCTTTAGATATGCTAATTTCGGCATACGCGCTTAGTATAAATACCACGCAGCGTCATTAATGAAAGAGGAGGTTGTTAAGGTTGAAAAGGTGTTATCCTGCGCTAGTGCTTAGCGGGCCAAAAGTTTACATGGCAGTACTGCTGGTTTGACTTACTGTTCGTGAGTATAAAAATATATTGTTCTTGAAAGCTGTGTTTATACATTCCGTACAAGTAGTACGCATGCTTATTGCTGTAAAAGCCAATTATATGTGCAACGAATTCAATAAACATAGTTTCATGTATAAACTGAATTTGTATAAAATACAAATAGAGTACCCCTTAATAAGAATCTCTATACTGGCGCCCGAAAATATATATACCCTGGTAGTTAGCGTTACATTTGTAACGAACAACATAATTGAAATTAAAAACTGTGTACTGTGTACTTATATTGATTAAATTGTTGCAAGTACTTATATACTATTTGAAAATGAGTGTTGTAGAACAAAATCCTGCTGGAAATTTCCCTCGGGTAATTATGGTTCAGCAAATTGCGCCATTCGAAGCCACCTTCAATGGCGGTCCCTCAAGCCAATTCCTAAAGAAAATTGAGCATTACTTTCAGCAACAATGCACCCCAGAGGGGGATAAACTTAAAATTGCTTTAGCCGCTTTAAGAGGTAGTGCATTTCAGTGGTACACATGCATGCAAAGCAGTAATCTGATTTTTGACTATTTGTCATTCAAGCAACAGTTTCTTAGTGTTTTTCCAAAGACCTTTAATCAAAGTGAAATTGAAGCGGAAATTTATTCGCTAAGGCAACGTGAAGGTCAGTCTGCATTAGATTTTGCTATGGAAAAGATTTCCAAGTGTGAGGAATATTTAGAAGGGGTGACGGAAGCGATAATCTTAAAAATAGTTATCCAACGTTTGAAGCCAAGTGTTCAAGATTTTTTAGATAATCAAACAATTACAAGCAAGGTTACCCTCCTTCAAGCTTTAGCTAAACATGACAATAGGCATTTCTTCGCTACCCCTCACCGTCATTCAGGTACGAGAAGTTTTATACAGCCGCGCCAAAATTTTTCGCGAGTTTCAAACCAGCAGCGTAAGCAGTACCGCAGGCAAAATAATAGAAGCGCACGGCGTTATAATGAAATTAGTGCTCTTAAAGTAAATAATATGGAAGCACCTTACTTGCACTGGCAAGTTGATTCACATGATATGGTTCAACCTGTTGAAACTGTGTGGTCAAATGTATTATTTTGTCCGAGTAGTAATCATTATTTTGAGAATAGTGAAAGTCAGGGTATTTTTGTGGCTTATAAAGAAAGTGAGTCTAGCTGGAATGATGAGGTAATTCCAGTACAAATTTCTGAAAATAGTGCCGATACTAATGCTAGTGGTTTAGAAAATAAATCATCTGACACTTCTATTGATGCTATACCTGATATTTTAGATGATATTCACATATCTGTTAATGAAGGAAATTTAGTAGATGACGAAGTATGCGTTACGGAAGTTAGTGAATACTTATTAGTTGACGACAATAAAAATTCTTTAAACGATAGTAGGAACTCGCTAGGTAATGATGATATTATTTCAAGTTTCCAGCCGAATGGGGATTGTGTAGGCCAGGTTGATAATATGGTTTTAAATAAAGTACATGAAAACCAGACTGAGAATCAAGATGAAAAGTTGACACAGAATTATACTGTAAGTAGTTTAGCTGATGCTTCGGAAGTTATAGACGTAGGTTGTATTAAAACGCACCAGTACGAAAAGCTTAATCTTCCTAAAACTGAAGCAGTGTTAACGAATATAAATGATAACGATTCTGATGTCGCAAGTTTCAAAGAGACTTTTTCGTCAAAAGAGGATAAAACTAAAGTTAAGGGGGATAAAAACGAGAAAAAGCGCCTTCAGGTTCCAGCATTAAAACTGAAGTAATTAAGGCGGTAAACAAGAAGTTGCATAAGCACCAATACCAAAAACAGAGTCAGTTTGTTGAAAAACATGACACAAGTAGAGAGATAAAGCCAGTAACTAAACACGTTGGTGCGGCGTATAAATTTGACAAAACAGAATCTGCATTAAAATCTAATACCGATACAAGCAAAAGTACGAAGCAAAGT
This sequence comes from Dolomedes plantarius, assembly GCA_907164885.2. Classification (NCBI taxonomy): domain Eukaryota; kingdom Metazoa; phylum Arthropoda; class Arachnida; order Araneae; family Dolomedidae; genus Dolomedes; species Dolomedes plantarius. The sequence continues at coordinate 111,166,524 of OU015491.1, forward strand.
AAAGTGTGCACTACAAAAACTCCATCAAAGGATGAATGCGTCGCTGATAAGGTACACAAGGTTCTCAAAAGGAAGAATGACAAGTTTAAAGTTCCTTTGCATAAGTACAGGAAACGGAAGATTTCTGCCGCCCAGCAAGGTTGGCCTCCTCCCAAGAGACCTCCTGTCCATCGTCAAGCCGGACCAGCGCCTCAGGACCTACGACCTGCTGCACAAAGGATGCCCACACGGTCACCGAACCCCTTTACTAGGACTGCGACCATCAAGAGAGGTTCCACGGATTGGACAGACTGGTGCAAGGAAGTTGCTGCATTCATGAGGAACAAGTCTTGTATCAACTTTCTTATTCTAACTCCCACCCTTTAATAAAACCGAACCAAATTGGTTTGAAGTTCCCCATTGTATATACTGTGTAAACATTTTGAGGGGAAGGAGTGAGCCACTGAAAAAAAACGGCATACTGTTGTTTTATAAATTTTTGAAGGGGACATGTAGTGACTAGAAAAAAATACATACTGCACAATATACCAATTAACCACTAATGTACTAACTTCACAAAAAATAACACATGTACATTATAAATTGGGGAGAGCAGATACAGTCAAGAAATGTCATGCTGTGCAATTGTGTTGTCACTTTTAATTAAAATAGATATTTTAGGGCGCAGTTGGCAGCCCAGTATCCGCAACTCTGCAAATCCACTGTTTGATGGTGTCACCTGGACCCTTCGGGGTTAGTTTTGTAAAATGGTAGTGGCGTTTTTCCTCCACACAACGTGTGGAAGGTTTTTTTGGCTTTGCCACCCATTATGTAAAAAGTCAGACCAGCACGCGTTTTCAATTAGTTAACTGAAGCCGTTCAGACCTCAGTTACCTAATTTTTTTTTTCTAGGGAGGCCAGTGTAAGGTATACACAAGATTCGATTCACAAGAATCGAACTTTTGAGTGAATTAAAGAAGCTGCTTTAGATATGCTAATTTCGGCATACGCGATTAGTATAAATACCACGCAGCGTCATTAATGAAAGAGGAGGTTGTTAAGGTTGAAAAGGTGTTATCCTGCGCTAGTGCTTAGCGGGCCAAAAATTTACATGGCAGTACTGCTGGTTTGACTTACTGTTCGTGAGTATAAAAATATATTGTTCTTGAAAGCTGTGTTTATACATTCCGTACAAGTAGTACGCATGCTTATTGCTGTAAAAGCCAATTATATGTGCAACGAATTCAATAAACATTGTTTCATGTATAAACTGTGTTTGGTTCAAATTCAAATAGATTGCCACTTCAAATTATATATACCCAAGTCTGGGTAGAAGTGAGCATAGAATCTCTATACTTTTAAATAAGGCAAATCGTGATTCATTCCGAACTAAATAGACTTTAAGTACAGATGTACGGAACTCTACGCTTAAACTGCACTGAACAAAAATGTATCGGGGAAAATATTGGTTTGTGATAATATACTCTGTAATGATCCGTGGAATCGCTAGACTGTGATCATATTAGTACCTTTGCATCGCGTTGAGACCAATTCTGTCTCAGCAATTTAAACAAGTAAAGGGGTACAACTCTCAAAAAAGACATTCTTGTGATGCATATTTACAACTTATTTACACATATATTTACACACAACACATTATTTAGCATCACGCTGAATTCTTAGTATTATTCAAATACAGTATTATTCAATATATATAACTCATTTACGATTACAATTCATAATATTCATCATATATTGGCAATGCCGACCCTTGCGGGCAAGGGGCGAGTATGTAATAAGCAAGGATGTGAAATAAATAATGTTAGCCAATATGCTCACCCATGGGGATGCTGTCACTCTCGATTGAGCTCGTCTCCACTACTTGTACACGAAAGTTCGTGTAGTATTGTCAGTCACTGTGCACTATAGTGCGTTAAAAATAGTTCGGTATCTCATCACTAAAAGAATCCGGGATCTCGTTGGTTGACGACAACTTGGAGTACACCTCGGATGTTGAACGGCGTTGATCACCTCTATGTTGTTCTGCGGGTCGGTCAGCCCCGGTCGGTGGTCATATGCGCGTTCACCTCGGCACCGCTTAGCAATCTTCGTGCCGGTAATCTCTGGTCGCTGGTCTCCGATCTCCATAACTTCCTTCGTCGTTTAACCGCTATAAGAGGATGCGTACACTTTCATTCAGGTATCGGCCAGGTAGCATTCGTTTATCCTTCTCATTTTCATACTTGTGGTATAGATGCACTTTGTCTCAGTTTGCGGACCTTCGCTGGGCAATCAATTTTACGTCGTCTCAGAATTCTTCTCGGCCTTGTAGTTGCTTAGTTTGTTTTCCGTTTCTTTTTCGTAAGGGAGCTCTCGCTGGGCATCCAATTTCGCATTATTCGGATTCTCATCGGCCCTGTAGTAGCTTAGAGTATTTATCGTTTTTTTTAAATAGGGCCTTTCTCGAAACGCTCCAACACTCGTATATATATATATTTCCTTTTCTTTTTTCCCATTGGCTGTGGCCTTCTTGTCTTTTCATTCGCTCGCACCCCCCCCCCTTTATTGGGATGAGAGACGGGCTACCTTGTTCATAGGTTATAGTCCCGGTCCCCCCTCATTGCATTGGCCGCATCTTAAATGTGCCAGTGCATTTTAATTAATTCCGACGCCTTCCCGTGTCTGTAATATTTTCTCATCGGACAGTTCCCCACTTCTCGACCTTTGACATCAGATTTATAGCTGACTCCTTAATTTTCGATGTTTTATGACATCGTATTGTTGCTCTGTACAACGTCTCTCTCTGGCGCTCCGAAGAGTGTCGGTACCGTAAATCTGTGACTGACAGTTTCGGCTGGGTGGTCCCTACCAATTTATACAGCTGTTTAGAGATAACGCATATTCACATCCCGCTTATTACATACTCTAAAAGCTCTGTAGTGTGTTTAAAGCAATATATATATAACGGGTGGCCATAATTAAACTGACAGTGCTCACAGTGTTCTGTAGCGCGATCTATTTGCGAGAATGAGGCCACATTTTGTAGGCCTATTAAATATTCTCCTAGCGGTGACTTTTTGAACTAATTTTTTTTTTCGCGGAATCCTTCGTCCCCCGTCTTGTTTAATCTTCCTACAAAATGTGGCGTCATTCTCGCAAATAGATCGCGCTACAGAACACTGTGAGCACTGTCAGTTTAATTATGGCCACTCGGTATATATATATATATATATATATATATATATGTGTGTGTGTGTGTGTGTGTGTGTATTTATAATAATAATAATAATAATAATAATAATAATAATAATAATAATAATAAATAGATTTAAATATGTTGGGCCCCGGATCGCCCGGAGATTTGAAAGCAACCAATGACTCCGCTGATTAAAAATTAACATAAAGAAAGAAAGAAGCTATATACCCCCCCCCCCCTCCCCCAATAAATAAAAAAAACCACAAAAATTATTTGAGAATTATTAATGCCTCATGCAGAAGAATTTTTTCTCACCGGTATGATCGTCCTCGTTGAGAATGATGACGTAGTGAAGAAAAGTGCCCTTCAGGAACTCGAACACTGCCGTCTCCAGGTGCTGGATGTATTGGGTATGCTCTGGCACACGATAGGAATCACAATGGCATCGATTTGGAGACACAAAATGAGGTAGATTGTATTGGTCTGCACTGATGTCGATACCCGACCATTTTTTAGTCTCATTTGATATAGCTACTACAGCAACGGTGTCGTGAAGTACCCACATGCATGCTGCAAATCAGTAAAGTTAAGAGTATAGTTCTTCATGATATAGATTGTAACTCTAGTATTTTTATGTAAAACTTTAATGTAAAATAAATAATCAGAAATTTAATGAATTATTTTTCGTTGGCTCAGTCACATTCATTTTACGAAATACTGTATTTTACGGACCATAAGACACATCTTTTTACATAAAAATATCGACTTAAAATTGGGGTGCGTTTGATAGTCAGAAGGTAACATTAAAATAAAATGAATATTTTATTATATATATATTATCTTTATTAAGTAAGAAATTGAAAATGTCTTTATATACCTAACAAAATACAAAATATTTTTTTCTAAAAATCTTGCCATAAATTTGAAGTGCGTCTTATAGTCCGGTGCTACCTATGGTCCAAAATTATACGGTAGTTTTAGTCAAATGCTATAACTTCTAATATCACTGTTTTCGATCTTTATTAAAGGTAAATAGGAACAAGTGAATCTTATTGGGATAATGGACCATCTGAGTATGGTTTTTCTTTCACATCATACAAATTAATTTTTGTTTAACCTTCTAATATTACAATATTATTTCATTCTTATCACTACTAGTTGCATAGTAATAAATCCCCCATAATAACGTTTAGAAATATGAAGGAGAAATTTTGTTTCACTTCACTTCCTCTGTAGATCTTATAACAACTTGAAATTGACTACTCTACATAGCACTGAGAGAAACAACCAGGGTCAAACTCAACTCTGTTACGAAAAAAATCAAAAATATGTGTGATTGTGATATTTTTAATAAATAAAGATCCTTGACTTATAAATCAGCTAATTATTATAAAATTTCTATGAATTTTATCCAATAGAGGAAAGACATATAATTAGAGACTCATACTTGGTTAATAATAATAAAGTATGAGTCTCCAATTAATTTTTCCATAATGGTAATTTTATTTTATTTAAATTTTTAAATAAAAATAAAAGAAACTTAGATTAAAATAACAACTACCCGTTTTGTTCTACAATTAGAGAGACATCCGGGACGAAGTGTTTTCGCCCTATTTTTCTCTTAATTTTGTCTTATTCACCAATAGATTTTTCGGAACTTAATTTAGTTTAACTTTATTCCACAGCAAACTGAACAAGAAAATGATATATAAAATCACATTTAGTATATTATGATTAATGAGACGTGTAGATTTCAGATACAGCCATTTCAAAAACTTATTTTAAACATTTTGTACTCATCTCTATGGAAATTTTTGCAGTCTATCTAAATTATATCTGTCCTAAAGGTTAACCAATAAAAATTAACTATTACTGATAATGTTTTCTTCGATGAGGCTTCAATAATGAATTGGGAATGTATTTAATATTTCAGCGATGTATTTAAATAAATATGCGATCACTTAACTGATGTATGCCTCAGCAAAATTCTCAAAAGAAGCATCATGGTACATAAAGTAACAGCACTCGCGAAAACAAAAAATCTTGCAGTCACGACCTAAATTTTCCTTTCCTTAATTCTATAGGCAATCGCGCTGATGATTCGAAATTTCACTGTGTAGCTTTAAATGCCTAAAAATATGTCAACCTAAACATAAATCGCCATAGAAACGATATCATAATTTAAAACTTCATTTTCTGTGCATCATCTCCATGATTCATAGGTTTGGAGACGATAAGTTTACAAAAGAATGCACAAGTTTATGTAAGTTGGGTATCCAAGTTTTGAAAATATGATCCCAGCACTCAAAAACCAACAACCAACCAAAGTATTAAAAAGTAGGCACTATGATCGTGATGCAGGTTAATATAATTTGCTACTGAATCTACCATCAGAACAAAAACTTTACCAAAGATTATCGACGTTCATACACTATTGCTATCTGCTGAGATTCTGAAGATAAATTCTGAAGAAGCAACCTTAAAACATAACGAAATCATCATTAAACATCGTGAATCATTACTCATGTTCATACATCTTAGACTAATTAAACTGTCGGCTCTCCACCTATTCTTAGATTTTGTAGAAGTCAAGCTATTTCTGATATTACATCCGGCTGAAGGTATATTTGTGATTGTTTATTTTCTATTTAAATCTAATCTTGGTATTGAAAATTCAGGAAATTTCATTAAAACACAATCAAATTATCATTAAACATCGTGAATCATTATTGTTGTTCATACTTCTTGGACAAACTAAACCGACGGCTCTCCACCTATTCTTAGATTTTAAAGAAGTCAAGATATTTCCAATATTACACCCAGCTGAAGGTATATTTTGAAATTTTTCTTTTTCCATTTTAATCTATTCTTGTTATTGATAGTTCAGGAAGCAGAAATAATTATTCCTCGTAATTTTGAGAATTAAACTTCTTTGAGCTTAAGAAAGAGTGTTTTCAATAACAATAGAGATTTATTTGACAACTTTTAAGTCGCGTGTTTTATAGTCTTTTTTCCGGCTGAAAGTCGGATTACTAAGTTAGGCATATATATTTCGTAAATAAAGATGATTTTACGTAAATAAAAGGTTGCTAATTTAGCCAACAGATGGCAACAGTAAAATTTGAAATGAAATCATCTTTTGCCTGAATTTAATGATGAATCACTCTTTGAAATTTGCATCGTAAAATGGTTGTTGCCTCGGTTAGCGACAGTTCTGGTTTTTATTCTTGGGTAATTTCTCGCTAAATCCCCAAATCTTTGAATTTTATTTATGTTTTAAGAATAAAATCGGAAAAGAATGACTAAAAGAGAAAAAAACATATTGATTTTCTCTTTAAGTATAGAGTTCAAAATTTAAAATTTTGAGCGAAACCTTAAAATTTTATTAAATAACAACTTTTAAACGGCCATTCGCTAAAGATTAGCGCAAACCTAAAAATCACTAAATGTTGGCTAATCAGAATTTCAGCAGAGAAGAAAAATAATTCGGCAGCCCCATTTTAATAGAAACTTGATGGTTAAAATTTGGCCTCGTTTCGTTTCTTATCATTTAAAAACTATTATATTCATACAAATATAACATGTGTGCACTATCTTTATTGTATTGAATTATGGGCAGACAAACTCGGGGTTACACTGGTGCATAGATAATAATGTTATAGGAAAATAATATTAATAATTAAAATAATTAGAATTATTGTTAGTGTTATAAATATAAGAAATCATTGAAAAGAGAGAGATCTCTATAACTTTCTACCTTCGAGACAGTTACTTCGAAATTTTTAAATCCTCTCACATTTTTATGCTACTGCAATGCATCTACTTAAAACTACAACCATCATGTTCTAAACTTAAAGATAGTTTGTATTTTTCATTGCTTTTTTTACTTCCGTATGATGACTTTATACGTATAATTATGCAACTACGTACGTGTAGATGTACAGGGTTATCAGGAATGAATCCTCCGATTACAAAATTTAATATTTTCCTTAATTACAAACAGAAAATTATAATTAATATGTCATTGTAAAGGAAAAATGTTAAATATTTTTCGCGGGTGACTAAAGGAAGTCATATCGAATACCTGCGAAAAAATATTTAACATTTTTCTTTACAATGACATATTAATTATAATTTTATGTTTGTAATTATAGAAAATATTAAATTTTGTAATCGGTCCCGATAATCCTGTACTTTTACTCAAAATTGTGCATATGTATGTAAACGAATATTCTTACGTATCATATGTATGTAAGTATACATATATAACAAATATAGCACTTTCATCTTCGAGCAAAAATGACCTTATGGTATTTTGTGTGGTTACAGAAACTGAGAAATGTTAAAAAATATTTCAATATAACTTAAAACACGACCATTTTAAAGTGACAACATAATTAGCTACTTTTTTTCTAATTTATTTAAGAAAACTTCTTGATTTAACGCCCAACTTTCAAATCAGAGTAAATATCAGTTAATCACTTGGGAAATCGAGGCAAGATATCTTTGTACCTACCATCACTTAAATTATGCCGTATGTGTAATATGTTTTGGGGATTGATGACGTCATAGTCTTCCTCTTGTGGAGGTATATGGGGTTTCATCGAGCTATGCAACAGGTGTAGGATGGAAGTCAACTGATCATCACAGGATGCATACATCAAAACTAAAAAAAAAAGAAGCCTTCATTTTCAGATTAAATTTCAGTAAACTAGTTCCAATGTTATCAAAATATAAATACAATAATACATTTTCAATTTAATTATAAATCTCATTACAACATTCTTTGTTAAAGGTCCCAGCAAATTTGCCTTTATTTTAATATAAAATACATTAAACAAAACATGTAAATTCTATTATTATATTAAACATTACATTTATTTGGGAAAATACAGGTGCACAAGAAGTCTAAAAAATACGAAGCAATACAAAGTGCAAGGAATAGAAAAATCCTAAAATTCACCAAAAACAAGGTAACAAGGTCTGTGGCACAACCTTTGTTTGTAATTGTGTTTTATGTTCCTTTAAAACTTTATCTTTGAATCCGATTTCCACATTTTCCCCTTTTATAAAATAAAAATTTATAGTGAGATATCTCAGTTAATTGCGTTTTGTAATTGTGTCGTATTTCTTAAAGTATGCTCACATAGATTCCATCAGCGTCAGCGTTAAAGATTCCGTTGGCGATGATTGGTTCCCCTGGCGCTGATTGGTATATGATTGGTTAAAATTTTTACGTTAATGTTCCAGATTCTATGTGCAAAGGCCCTTATTATTAGAGGGATGATGACACCCTTAAAAATCTTTCAAATGTGGTAAATCGATGTTATAATGGCAGCTTTAGCTATACTGATTTGTTCTCTTTAAAGTAGAGTAGTTAGTATAGTTTATTCAACGCCCACCCTTGACAGCAAAGCCATTCAATGCAGAGCAGACTAGTAGCTTTGATCGCTGTTTTCAGCCGAAAAATGTCTAAAGTGGTATTCCTCAGGATGGTTTTCTTAGTTCTCTTTTGAAGTTTTCCTCTATAGATCCGTTACTGAAAATTTCGTCTTGGTGCATTTCTTCTCTTCATTCGATTTTATTTTTAAAGCATTTAAATAAATCCCGCTCAAAATTTAAAATAACTTATACCAATAATAGGTATGCTTGCCTTCAAAACAAACGTCGATAGTTTTAAAGGAAGGGAACTAGCATGGAAAAAGGAGAAAATGTACAGTAGCTTTAACTCGATCCTAAATTACCAGTACTCCTGAAAATCCATCTTATATAACCCCAACAGATGGATTCGAAGGATGCGTATGATCCCAAAAATATATGATTATGAGAAATGTATTCACATCTTGAGAGATCATACAAAGAGGACATTTTAGAATCAGTTTCAAATAGGAGAAAATGTACAGTAAAAAGGAAAAGGAGAAAATGTACAGTAAAAAGGAAAAGGAGAAAATGTACAGTAGTTTTAACTCGATCCTAAATTACCAGTACTCCTGAAAAGCGACCTTATATAAACCCAACAAATGGATTCGAAGAATGCGTATGATCCCAAAAATGTATGATTATGAGAAATTTATTCACATCTTGAGAGATCATACAAAGAGGACATTTTAGAATCAGTTTCAAATAGGAGAAAATGTACAGTAAAAAGGAAAAGAAGAAAATGTACAGTAGTTTTAACTTGATCCTAAATTACCAGTACTCCTGAAAATCCACCGTATATAAACCCAACAAATGGATTCGAAGGATGCGTATGATCCCAAAAATATATGATTATGATAAATGTATTCACATCTTGAGAGATCATACAAAGAGGACATTTTAGAATCATTTTCAAATAACCTTAATTTTCATGAGGTAAAAAAATAGGTGAGTAAACTTCATACAAATTTTCTTTGTGATTGAAAATTTACCTAAATAATGTGCACTGAAGCACATGGAGTTTGATTTCACTCATTATATGAGCTAATCAGCCCTACATATCAACTGTATTGATTGGGATTGACGTGGTGTCACGTCACTTGCTGGATTAAAATTTCATCTTTTCAAACTTGAAACAGGAGTAACGTTAAACGTTACTCCTGTTCCAAGTTTGAAATACATAAAACATTAAGTTTAAAAATAAAAATAGGACAAATTACAGCAGCTGAAGAAAAATGTTTAAACATAAAAATAGTTTTCAACGGTTGAGAATATCCCTGATTTAAAAAAATTAATTTTTTGATAAACAGTATATAAGATTCAAATTATATCCCCCATTTTGTAAGGCTTCTATCCTACAAGTTCCCTTGAATTTTTAAAATTATTTATTTTAATTCCAATCTTCAGGTATATACACTAGAAAATATTTTTATTTTGTCGTAATCACATCGCTTACATTACTCTCATTCATAATTAGGGTTTCCAAAAAATCAGATTTTTTGTAAACTTGGTTATCGAATATTTATTTTAAAATTCTCCGGAGATTACCGGATAACTGAACAAAAATCAATATTACTGAACTTTATAAATATTACTTTTATTGCTTTAAAATTTTAAAATATAAAATTTTATTCATTTTTTAATTTAAATAATAGTATTTCAAAAATACTAATGAATTCAGTGGTGTGCAAGAAATCCTATATCTAATTTTTGTACAGAAATTTCCAGAAATGGAAAAGGCTCTCTCCGAATTTGTTGAAGTTGATTTCGCTGTTTTCATTGCCTTATACACCAATTCAAGATTTTGTGTTCTCTTAGAAGTTCTCTTGAAGATGTTAAATTCTTGCTTTAAAGTGTCACTATGAATTGATAATCCTACGTGTTTAACGTGAGCGTGCTTTAATTGTATGAATTTAGTTCTTCGTGTAATTATTTTTTATGGTTCACCGTGGTATGCGAATTCTTCCCACGAAATATTGTCTTCATCCTCCATTCGTTTCAAACTTTATACGAATTTATGGCAAATTTTTGCTTTTAACTTTTGTTTTAATGCATAGTGTGTTTTCTTGAGTAAATTTTGAAAACTGATTTCACAAATAATTAAAAAAGTTTTAAAATAATATGTCAAAATTAAAATTTCAACTCTTATTTTATATTGAAAATTTTAAAAACTTAAGTTGCAGATATCCAGAAAATATTAGAAGGATATCGGATAAGATTAAGAATTCATAAAACCGCGTATAACGGATACGTATATATCAGTTTTGCAAACCCTATTCAATAAGGCTTCTCTCGGTAAAAACAAGTCTACGCCTAAGCAGAAATTGGATTCAACTCCTTTAGCATCCCGGGACAATATTGCGAATTGTGCCAAACCATGTCATTGACGAACATGTCTTTAGAAATCTTTTACGCCGTACTCGACGAAATGTATTTTTCAATGAAACATCAATATCTCCTAATGAAACCCTATCAATAAATAATGTGATATTCAAAGAGCTCAAATCAATCCAACAACTGCATTACGATTCTGAATAGTTTCCGTTTTTTAACAACAGTTTGTAACTTAATAACTTATTTTATGATAATAGAAAATATACGACAATGCAAGTGGTCATGGAAATATTTATGAGTGTATAAATTATTCAACTGTAAACACTTTCCTGACAGATTTGTTAAAAAGGTTTAGTTAAAAAAAGTTAAAAATAAGTCAGTTACAACAGATATAATTTCTACTCTAACATATATTTTTTGTTTTTCTCTGGCAAAGAAAATAAGGAATTAGATTCAAAGATTCCATACAACAATGGAAAAAATAAGTATGGTAATATCACATATCATAATTATTCCTTTTATAAAACATTAATTGTAGTTTACTTCAAAATACTTTAAATATTTCCAGATATTTGTCTGATGCCTCTCTTTTTCAAAGATTGAAGAAGCAATTAAAGGATGTATATCGCATGATAATTCTCTTGATAGAAAGTTGTTATTTACTATGCGATGCTATTCCTACTTAATTATGGAAATTGTTTCAGAACCAAAGACTAAATATAACAATGGAGAAACGAAATTTTTCTCCACAATATATAAATTCTTTTGATAAAAAAAATAACTAGTTTTTTACTGCAACAGGCTACACATCCACTGGTTTGGAGAGTGTTTAAGTTTCAGATATCAAATATAACAATGAAAGAGAAATATAAAAATGAAAGGAAAGTTCAAACTACCTCTAATTACACATATTTCAATGTTTGCCAAAACTAACAGATGTCCAAATGAAGGAGGTTTTAGAACAAATTGCGTTCGTTTTAGCATGCTTTGCAAAAATTCACGGCAGCACTTTAAGGAATGTTTCTTCGCATATAACATTCAACGGTACGTGTATCACAAAAAACGGAAGCATTTTGCACGCACAAAAAACAGCTCTGCGAACGGCCAACAAAAACACGATGATGGCACCCATGTGGAAAATGTGTAATCCAAATAAAAGTTTTCTTTTGTCTGACCTGTGATGTCATCAGTGATTGGTGTATAGCCTCTGCAATATGCAAATTACCTCTGTGCGCCCCTCGTGTTTTGTAGCCGGTCGCAGAGCTGTTTTTTTGTACGGTGCCCGTTTTTTGTAATACACGTACCGTTCCAACGCTATTTAGGGTTTTCGCATGCGCTGAGCATTTTGCTACGGGAAAAAGTGAGCTTTGCCATTCGAAAATTTCGAGTTTCTATACCTACAACCGTGACCGCGAGCGCCACTTTGTTGCCGTTCTCAAAATCCCGAGCTCATACCTCTGAATAACTATATCTGAAATCTCATCTCGATCGGTAGAACGGAGCGGCCGCTAGAGGTTCATATATCAGCAAAGTTTTTTATGACCACCCTGTGTATATATATATATATATATATATATATATATATATATATATATATATATATATATATATATTTAAAAGCAACAGAACTTGAGAGGCAGATCAAGAACATGGTCCCGTAATTCATTGGTTAGAAGATTATTCTGTGATACTGAAGGTGGTGGATTTGATTCCTGCTCCTGTTCTAGTTCATTTTTAATTTACAAAAAATTTTAATGCGCGCAAGAGAGATGTGACCACATCTTACTGTATTTCTCCGGAATCTCACTTGTTTTAATAAATTTAACTATTAACTTATTTCATTCCCTCTTTTTATTGGATGAAAAAAAAGAAGTTAAAACCTACATACTGAGCTTTTTCCTTACCACTTAACATTTTTTTTATTTGAAAAAATTTAATGACTAAAAAAAAAACATTTTTTTTATATGAGAAAAATAAAAAGGAGAACACTGGTTGTGTGATAAATGGGCTCGTTACAAACTGTTATTATTTTCAGGTACCTTGCTGTCTTTTAAATTTAACTTGTTTTTTAGATGTAAGACCATTTCTTTCCGTTTGGTTTTCATTCGAGAAAAAATCGATGTGGACATTCTGTTTTGCCTTTTTCCGTCAGTTTTATTTAAAAGATAATCTAAGGACCTAAAAGTGACGTGTTTAATTTGACTAACAGTTTTTACCCCGCATTTCTGATAAGATATGCAAAAGCTAAACTCACGCAAGGTTATCGTACATTTAGTTTGATGTTTTCTGATCATATGACAACAATTACATCCTTTCACTAATAGGTTTTGGTCACAGCGTTTATCTAACTTGTGTTGAAAGTCAATACATTATATATTTATGGGTAATGAAAAGAACGTGTTTACATAAACATCGATAGCATACTCATTAGAATGGTAAAGTCACGTGCTAATCAAAATTGCTCATTTCAATACTATGATGAATTTACAAGCTCTGGTCATGGCTAATTTAAGGGAATATTTTTATAAAATTTATAACTGTAATTATACATACTCTTAGATATTCCCTAGAGTAAAATTATATACACCACTTTATGCGCTAGACTTTTATCAATTTTGATACTAAATTACTTAACAAAAATGACAATATTTTAATGTCTTAGTACACCTTAAGGATGCTGTGTACTAACCCTATTGGATTCGCTCACCTCAATGTTAATCTATGGTGAAAATTTGTCTACTATTTACAGTTAATTAAATGCTGGTAATACAATAAAAATGGTATTTTCAGATAGCCTGAGCTTTTCTGCACCTTTCAACTGGATTTATTTAATTTATTTAATCCACCAAAGGAATTTATGAACGTTCAAAACACACTATACCAGATTTTTCTCCACAATAATTTAAATTATAAAATATTATTTACACTTTTTATAAGAAGCGAAAAATTCCCCAAGGTGTAAAATTTCTTACTCTATTACGGAGTAAAATTTTAAAAAAACTTTAAATCCAAGTCCTTGGACACATTTTCTTCATAGGTTAACATAGAGGTGAATGAATCCAATAGGGTTAGTACACAACAACCTTAAAGACTTGTAGTGACACTGTTTAATTCAGTGTTCAAAAATAAGCGATAAACAACGATATGAATAATGTAGAACATATTTATATGGATATTGTTTTTTGCTATCACCCTTTAAATCATTTCCATGTCTTCTGATAGGTTAGTGCGATCACTTCTGAAATTTTTAAAGTAAGTATATGATGCTATTACCTACAAACCCTACCAAATTTTATAGCAAAAGAATATTTATAAGTTTTGCATAAATTGTTTGAAATGAATTTTTATTGTAATATTTTCTTATATGTAAACTTATAGTAGAGTGTAAAAAATATATCTTAATGTACGGTAAAATAAATAGGTGTAAGTACAAATGTAATGTATTTATATTCTCAAAATGCCCAAATTTTAACTAAAAATTAATTTTTATGGTTGTAAGGTTGCGTGGAGTAATTCAATACAAATTTGAAATTTCCAAAAGGTGTATTGCATTTACTGAAAATAAAGTTGTTGTTCTTTGATAATAAAATAAATGTATATGCAAAATGCAAAGACCAAGGCAAATTAACTCTGAAAATTTGGATTAAATTGGATATTATTTAAAGAAACTGTAGAGAATCGAAAACAGAATAAAATACGCTGGATTTTAGTACCTCGTACTCTCCTTAATGTAAAATTTATTGCTATTGTGTTGCTAGGGGGTCTGAGACAGAGGAAATTTAATTTTCTTATTTACCTCCGTTTGTGTTTTGATAAGCTTTATTCATCAAATATATCATTATATAACGACTAGCTGAAAACCCGTACTTCGCTACGAAGTACATTCAAATTAAATATAACGGTCAATGTATGCAATTAATACCATATATATATATATATATATATATATATATATAATAAATACAACGATCAATGTATGCAATTGATATAAAAAAACGAAAAATATATTTATGTAAAAATCGTAACGGATATTTTTATAGACAAAATAATGTAGAAGAAATTATTCAAATTAAATCTAATAGAACATACTAAAGAATATAGTACAAGTAATGTAGTACAGTTTGAGGAACATTTATTTTACTGTATTTTAATATTTTTTTCGATAATGTCCAATCGTCTGCCGCATTAGTAAGAAAAAAAATATTTTTTTGTGTATTTCGTTGTTATGCACGTGACGCAAACTTAGTTTAAAGTATCACAAAAAGAAAAGAAACCACATGATCAGCATTCAATAAATTAAATTCTAAAAATTAATATTTAAAAATTCACCAAAAATCAGAAAATGGAGGTATAGATTCGAAAAGAATTTCATTTTAAAGGAATTTTTATGATCTTTCTCGTGATATAAATTATATAACCCTTGGAGTATTATTTTACATGCAAACTTCAAAGGATGTTACAAAAACAGCTTAAAAATCTATTTTTAAAAAAATCTAAGAATTTTTCAAAAATCTCCCTTAGTGCACCCCTACACTATAAGAAGAATCGCCATGCAAAATTTTAGCCCTTTAGGTCCAGCGGTTTGGTCTGTGCGTTATATGTCAGTCAGTCAGTCAATCAGTCAGTCAGTTACGGAACTGTTTTATATATATAGATAATTATGATTACAAAATATAATCGCTTAATTTGAAATTTTGTTTCAAATATGTTTAAAATTCAAATTTAAAGCAGCTATAATTTACAGGAAATTTCTGTGAAAGCACGTGTGAACCGAAACACGCGGCCTTTTTAATGTTCACAAAATAAAATAAAAGAGTAAAAAGAGTATGAAACTACTTCCAATCGTTTATATTTAATTGCTATATATTTTTATATATTAAAAGGCTGCGTGTTTCTGTTATTTAAAACATGTTTAGTTTTTGATACAACTGCCAAACGGATCTTTGTCTAATCATCTTATCAGACCATTCCTGTGGACAAAAGTGAAAAAATTACGCAAAAACATTTGCATAATTTTTCATTTTTGTGCATGGAAATAGTTTGATAACTCTCTGGGATTTATAAAATTTATTTTTAAAATTTATGATCACTTTGAAGGGATAAAAAAAAATTTTCTTCGGAAAAATTTTTGCTCTAAGAAAACTATTTTCAGAATTTTTGCTCGAAATAAAAATCTTAAAGCCAGTTTAATCAAAATAGAACAAAGAATGCGGTACAAAATTTCCCCATCATACTTTTCAGGGAATTTTAGATATATCGTTTTAAAGATAGTAAATCAGGGGAAAATTCCATTCCGAGATAAATAGATTAAATGTATAGATCTACAGCTGGGTAGTCATAGACAATACAGCGTAAAAAGTTATATCATGTTTTATAACAATCGTGTAGACTTGCGGTTTGTGTGTAACTTGATTCTAAAAGTTCTATATATTTTAAGTCAAGAATAAAAATGTACTTTTTTCCAGAATTTTGTATTCTGGATCCCCTTAAGAATTTTGGAGTAAAGCGAATTGAATGTTAAGAGGAAACATTTTCTTCCTCTTTTATTTTTTTTTATATTCTTAACTTCAAAATCTCTGAGAGGTTAAGATATTCTGTCACGTACTTTAAGAGAGATGTCCTCTTCAGACAACCGATAAAATTATGGTCGCTAGGCAAGTTACCTTCAATATGCGTAATAAACATTTAAAGGAACTCTCAAAACTAACTTATCTAATGGTTATTTAATTTTGGTACGAATTAAACAAGTCCAAAAGTTGTAAGTCAATTGAATCTGCTTTTCAGTTATTTTTCTCGGGTTTTTTTTTGTTAGTTTAAATTATTATTTATAGTGGGAAACAAAATTTCAACCGTCTACATTTGAGCTTCTAAACCGAGTTTTGAGCTGATTAATCTGCACACAAAATTTTGTCATTTTATTTATTTACTTAACAAATGCAGGTCATTTGGCATCTAGAACATTAGACACGGGCTCTCCAATACTTTAAAACATAGGAATTTTTTTAAAAATTACCATACTTCGGGGGAGAATACCAAGAATAGTTAGCCCACTAATGGTTGATTGAAAAACTTTAAAGATGGTCCATCTTGGAAAGTTCCCCAAAACAACAAAGGCCTATTAAATGTATTCCTGAAGACCCATATCTCAAAAATAAAATAATTTACGAAAGGTAAAAGCTGACTTAAAGAGCTCACAGCCAAAATAATTGGTAACGCATCTACGGTCCGAAAATAAGTTACTAGTTGGTTGCCAATCTCTCTCTGCCTCTCATGTTTTTTCACACTTACCCATTTGCTTACACATTTGCTTATTGTGTAATTAAACTATTGTTTCTCTTGTTTTCTATTTCGGAGGGCCCCCGTGTTGCCCAAATTGGTCGGCAGATCTATACTGTCCGTCCGGCTCCAAGGCCCATATGAAACATAAACCGAACAGGGGAAACCAACCCTCGTCTGAGTTTGCAGGTATTGCTAAGCAGCTTCTGGTCTTCAGGTCCTTCAATGTCGTTTAAGCTAACTCTGTGGTCGACCAATTTTTGAGGATTGTTTTATATTTCGGCTATGCTACAGAGGCAATATTTGCAAATGGCTTGAATGCTTTCCATAGAAGACTTTAAAGATTGCAGATTCCCCTTACACACTGAGAATATCCCCAAAACCAAGAAATCCCCCCCCCCCGTTGCTGTTTTTCCTCAGTATTATAAACAGATTTTAGTAATCTAATATAGTTTGCTGATGAACAGAGTGGTCGAATCGCGTATTCGTAATGGTAAAACCAATCAGTCCAGCAAACGGGGGGGGGGGTCTAAGTTAGAGAAAAATAGTCTGGCTATGCTGTAAAAAGGACTGGTAAAATCGTGAGGGAATGGGACAGAAAGTTTACTAAAATCCCTTATAATGTATAACAGGCTTCCTTTAATAAAAAAAATTTGAGTATAGCAAAAAATGCTGTATAAAGCAGTAAATTTAACCCAACAGAATTTTTATACACTTTTGAAAATATGGGAATACATTCTGAATGCTACTGTAAAACGACATGCAATTCAGTACTTACTAACTTTAACAGCCCAGGTCATTGGAGAGACAGATAACATCAAAATGAGAAATGCTGTAGCAGTTTGTGATGGACTTTTAAGGCAGATATACATCGTTTTCCAAAGAAAATCATCCTTTAAAACACCAGTCTTTAAATTGTATGGATTTGTTTGTGTTGATAAAGTTCTTAGAATCTGTGGAAAATACACATAAAATTGGGCTGATGTAAAAATATATGAATGAACACATAGTAGTTAACAGCAGAACAAAAAAAAGTTTGTAAAAAAACTCTTTTTTTTTGGGGGGGGGGAGGGATAATGAAATTCAAATCGAGCATCAAGCGTTCTCTCTTAACAGTTGGTTTTATGATTGGAAATACAATATTATCTTGTAAATTGTGCTTTTTTTTATGCTATGAAAAAGCATTTTAATGAATCTAAAAGAATCTTCTGTAAAATAATTTCATTAAATACTTAATACATAAATTGTTAATAGCATGAATAAATTTTGTGAAAATATACTGAATGAAGTATAAGAATAAAACTAAGCAGGTTAATATGCTTCTGCAGGAAAATTCCAAATATAAATACTATTTTGGTAAGTTAAATTATCAAGATATGTAGCTAATATTATCAAAATAGTAATTAAAAAACTTACTTGTCATATTTTACAACGAGGCTTTTCTTACATAGCTATAGTTCTTGAACATAGAGACATTTTAAGGTAATAATCTCTCAAAACAGATGAATAACAATACACGCACAATTTATAAAAATGCTTCTAAACTGGAATATATTCAAAGTTAGTCCCACTATTTGCAGTTTAGACTCGCTTTAGAAACTTACTCATTAATGTTTCTTATATTTTCAGACATCAAGATGGCAAACAAGTTTAATTTTAAGCGATTTCTCAAAGTAAAAATATTTTCAAAATTAAAATTGTGTTCCTTTACATCAGACAAATTAAATATTTTAATTTCCGTAGATGAGGGACTCGCTTTCAAATTTAAGTGTTAGAAGCACTCTATTGTTAGAGCGAATGAAACGCAACATTTTTGTTTCTGTTCTAAACATGGATATGCGCTGTGTCCAGTTCTATAGATTTCGCTGTCCTTGATGGATTTTTATCCTGGGAATAGGCAGGTGCCACTTAGAATGGCCAATTAAAGTTGCAAGCGTTCTGGTTTGCGCAAACATTTGGCGTGTTTTTAATTATATATGCGTTTTGTTCCTATAATTTGCAACCTAAGATTACGGACTGAACGAAAACTAAAAGTTATAGATCTGATTATAAAGGAGATAAACCATTTAATATTTCAAATACTTATTTCGGTGTTTTAAAATTTCTGACTGCTGAAACTCGTGAGAAATGCTGATTATTAAGTTGGAAGATTTATCTGGTGTTTCATGCAGAATGACTATAGTACAACAGAGATACAGTTTTAATTATTTACGAAACAATTTCACAAACAATTTTATAATTACAAAATATAAAAATTCTTTGGTATCTGAATTACAAATGAGTTAACTGTTCTTAAAATTTGTTAAATGTTTTGATAATTCAGGGAAAAATTATTTATATTTTTCGTTTAAGATAACATCAATGCTTTGGGGTTGGTAAAATATATTTCAATAAACATTATTGAAATAATTTAATGATGTCCGCTTTAATTAATAATGATAAAATGCTGTTTTTTTCTTAAATACCTTACATAAAGTGGTTAAAATTATTTTTAAAATTATGCTGAGTTATAAATTTTTTCATCACTCAACTCGTGATCTCGATCCGTGTATTGAACTATTAAACTACAAGAAATACGTGAGAAATTTTACTCTGTTGCTAATTCAGCCTTGTTTTCTTCCTTTAGGTTAGAATATAATGTTTAAAATAAATTAGTTATATACAGTGGTACCTCGACTTACGAGTGTCTCGACTTACGAGTTTTTCGAGATACGAGCATTCTCTCAATACATATTTTGCTTCGAGTTACGAGCTAAAATTAGGGTTACGAGCAAACTTGAGATAGCCCACCGCTAGTTTGAGCAGCGAATGCCATGTTACGTGCTCATCAAATGAGAACACAAGAAGCATATAATATTTACAACCTTTATGTACAATTATTATACAATTGTATACATATTATTCTGAGACTATTATCCAGTCTTTAACCGAGAGATTAACACTCAACAATTACCACCCGGGGCAGCTTGCATCAGCATCTTCATGTCTGATCTCCAAGGTAAATGTTGTACATTACACTTAATAAAACAAATTTATTGCAGTACATTTTATTGTATTGCGTTTTTATACAATGTTTGTCGTTTATAAGCACATTTTTCTTACTTAAAAATGTGTAACAAAAAATTGCGGTGTTTAGGGGGAGCCCGGAACGAATTAATGGCATTTTCATTCATTTCAATGGGGAAAATTGATTCGAGATACGAGTATTTCGAGTTACGAGCTCCGTCATGGAAAGAATTAAACTCATAAGTCGAGGTACCACTGTAAATAAACTAGCTGAATACCCGTACTTTGCTAAGGAATACATTCAAATTAAATACAACGGTCAATGTATGCAATTAATGCCAATATATATATATAAATCGTAACGGATATTTTTTTAGACAAAATAATGTAGAAGAAAATATTCAAATTAAATCTAATAGAACATACTAAAGAATATAGTACAGTTAATATAGTACAGTTTGAGGAACATATCTTTTACTGAATTTTAGTATTTTTTTGGATAATGTCCAATCGTCTGCCGCATTAGCAAGAAAAACAATTTTTTTGTCTATTTCGTTGTTATGGACGTGACGCAAAATTAGTTTAAAGTATCACAAAAGAAAAGAAACCACGTGATCAGCATTTAATAAATTAAATTCAAAAAATTAATCTTTAAAAATTCACAAAAAAATTAGGAAAAGGAGATAAAGATTCGAAAAATATTTCATTTTAAAGGAATTTTTATGGTCTTTCTCGTGATATAAATTTTATAACCCTCAGATTATTATTTTAAATGCAAACTTAAGTTAAAAATACAGCTTAAAAATCTAATTTTAAAAAATCTAAGAAGAATTTTTCAAAAATCTTTCTTAGTGCACCTCTACACTATAAGAAGAATCGCCATGCAAAATTTCAGCCTTTTAGGTCCAGCGGTTTGGTCTGTGCGTTATATGTCAGTCAGTCAGTCAGTTACGGAACTGTTTTGTATATATGGAATAGAAACTAATTTTTGAGGACGAGAAATTTTTTTCATATTCTTTTATCACAGTACAACACATATTAGAGTTCATAAAAGATTTATTGTGAGCCTATGGCCTGAATAAAAAAATGATCTAGAATATTACAGAATTTGGAGTTTTAATTTATATACCACCACTCGTTTAAAATAATACATTCATTGTCATCAACGGAAGTTGTAATAAAAACGAAAAGTGTCGATGCAAGTTAAGGAAAATATTTTAAACTATCTCAAAGTCATCATGTACTGATCGTCACAAATATGAACGTCACATTAAAGAAGATAATTGCATTCCTAAGAGAAGAGAATTGCATTCCTAAGAGAAGACTAAGAAAAGATTGTAGGCTACTTCATAAAACAGCAAAATAAAATTGTGCAAATGCTGCAAAACAAAAGCAATATTTTGGTCTTTTCTGGCCCTGAAGCAACTGAAAGCAGATTTTACTTGAATCTAATGACCATTTAAGTTAATTACATGTTAAAGCTTGAAAAAGGTGCCGCTATGACCTTGGACCTTGAACGTTCTTCCTTCATGGACCTCTTTAATATGTATGAATTGGATGCAACGGTACATGTATTCCCTGCTATGCTAGAAAAGAGAAAATTTGGCACGTGTTTTGCTCTTCTTCAAGAGGACAAGGGACCTTCAAATTCGAATTTTTTAAATTTTTACTTTTTAATTCCATATACAAAATGAGAATAATTAATTTTCTATTTTACTACATTGAAAACCCTTAGAATTCAAAATAAGGAATTTTTTGCAGAATCATGTCCATTTTTCAAAAAAAAATTTTAAAAATGCTAACTTTTTCAAAACGCTCTATGCGCATTATATATCAACTAGCTGAATACCCGTGCTTCGCTACGGAGTAAATTCAAATTAAATACAACGGTCAATGTATGCAATTAATGCCAAAAAATATATGTATTAAAAAAAATCGTAAGAGATATTTTTATAGACAAAATAATGTAGAAGAAAATATTCAAATTGAATCTAATGAAACATACTAAAGAATATAGTAATATAGTATAGTTAATATAGAACACTTTGTAGAACATTTCTCTTACTGTATTTTAATATTTTTTTTGGATAATATCCAATCGTCTGCCGCATTAGAAAGAAAAAAAAAATTTTTGTCAATTTATTTCGTTATTATGCATGTGACGCAAAAATACTAATTTAAAGTATCACAAAAAGAAAAGAAACCACGTGATCAGCGTTTAATAAATTAAATTCT